>CM046659.1:180359734-180512234 GCA_025594165.1 Tamias sibiricus | reverse complement strand
CAATGATGACCTAGTCTTGCCCACCAACTCTGGAAACAAGTTATGATCTTGTTAACAGGAGTTTCAATGAGCTAATCTAAGCTGAACCCTCAAAGAAAGATGAATGTTGCGCACTTGGGTTTCAAGATGGTTTTGAATTGATGTGCTCAATAATGCTTCCGCCTCAGCCTCCTCTGAAGCTAGCTCTGTAGGAAGGGGCGACTGCACTGCCTTTCCTTATTTTAGGGTATGATTTACATCAGGTGAAATTCACAATTTGGGTGTAGAGTTCTGTGGGTTTTGATAAGCATATTCATTTTAGTAATTTCCCAATCACAATCAACATGTAGACAGTGTCATCTCTCCCCAACACCAAAAACCTAGTGACAATTTGGTCCCCAAATGCCCATGTGCTGGAGGCTTAGTCCCAGGATTGGCACCCCTGGGGAGCAGGTGGAAACTTTAAGGGATGTGGCCTGGTGGGAGTTCGTCCTTTCATTGGGGCCTGCTCTTGAAGGGGTTATTCAGACCCAGCCCCTCCTCTTCCTCACATTGGTTCCTGGCTATAAGGTGAATGACTTTGCCTCTTCTCCTCTTCCTTCCTTGATGTCTTCCTGGCCACAGGCCCAAGAGCCAGTGGCCAACTGACCATAGACTGAAACCAATGAAAACTGAGCTCAGATAAACTTTCTCTCTTTGGAAATTGATGATCTGAGGAATTTTGTCACAGTAAGCTGACTGATACACTTCTGGTTTCCAGGGGGCCTTGGAACTTTGACAGCATTCCTCAAACACCTATGGTGTGGTGTGTGTGTCACAGGCATCACCAGGGTTGACTTGAATAGAACACCCATTTGTCCTTTGAGTCACCTCTAGTTCTTTTCCATGACAAATCCTCCCTGGTGCCCTCCACAAACAAGGTATTAGGAGAGGAACAAGCTTTCGTAGCCTCAGTAGACACTAAGGTCTGTTTTCCTGTTGGCCACAGATTTTCCACATACCTATCCCTGATCTTCTGCAGACCTCTCATTAATAACAATCTTGTTTTCATGGAATGAAATTTTTATTCAAGTACATAAGAGTGAACAAATTGCATGACGATAGTGGAACAAATTTAATTAGTTAAAAGATAGTTAAAGGATATATAAAGAACTTGAAAATCTTAACATCATTGTTATGTCATACATAACAAATTAGAATAAAAAAAATAACCCAAAAAATAAATGGGCTAAGGAATTGAACAGACACTTCTCAGAAGATGATACATAATCAATCAACAAATATATGAAAAAGTGTTCAACATCTCTAGCAATTAGAGAAATGCAAATCAAAACTACTCTAAGATTTCATTTTACTCCAGTCAGAATGGCAGCTATTAAGAATACAAACAATGATAAGTGTTGGTGAGGATGTGGGGGGAAAGGCATACCCATAGATTGCTGCAAATTGATGCAGCCAATATGGAAAACAGTACGGAGATTCCTTGAAAAACTGGGAATGGAACCACCATTGACCCAGCTATCCCACTCCTTGGTCTATACCCAAAGGATTTAAAAACAGCATACTACAGGGACACAGCCACATCAATGTTATAGCAGCACAATTCACAATAGCTAAACTGTGGAACCAACCTAGATGCCCTTCAGTAGATGGATAACGAAAATATGGTATTTATATACAATGGAATACTATAGAGGATAAAATCATGGCATTTGCAAGTACATAGATGGAGTTGGAGAATATAATGTTAAGTGAAGTTAACTAATCCACAGAAACCAAATGCTGAATGTTTTCTCTGATAGAAGGATGTTGATTCATAATGGGGTTGGGTGGGGCAGGGAGCATGGGAGAATTAGACGAACTCTAGATAGGGAAAAGGGGTGAGATGGGAAGGGAGGGGGCATGGGGGTAGGAAAGATGGTGGAATAAGATGGACATCATTACCCTAAATACATGTATGAAGACATTAATGGTGTGACTCTACTTTGTGTACAACCAGAAATATGAAAAATTGTGCTCTATATTTATAATATGAATTGTAATGCATTCTGCTGTCACACACAACAAATTAGAATAAAATAAGAAAACTATATTCTCATTTTACATGTTTATAGTATGTGTTTAAATATTTTATAATATTCATATATTATTATATAATATTTTATAATTTTATGTATTCGTAATATTTAATAGAATGTTATAAATACACACACAAAGTGAACAAACCACATGAACACATTTTATTCATTTTTCATAAAATCCACACATCTGTTTTATCAGCTTCCAGTCCAAGAAAGAGAACATGAGCAAAGTCCAGAAGTCCCCAACATCCCTTCTAGTCATGATGCCATCCACGACCTCTAGCCTATGGAGTAGTTTTCATTTTGGCACTGATACAAGGAAAATCTTCATCCCCAGCAATAAAAATGGAGTTCATTAATTAATATCCTACAGTCCTGTTTGGTCTGTTTATTCTGTCTCTCCCTGTTTGTGAGACTCACAAATTGCTGGTGGAGAAGGGGTTTATTCTCCCTGCTTACCTCAGTTGCTCTGGTGTGTGAGAAATCCACATAAATGGGTTCGTTGTATCTGCTTGTTTGCTTTGAGAGCTGGAGATGGAATCAGGCCCTCCCACGTGTTAGGCAAGCACTCCTGCAGTGACCTAAACCCAGCCTAGCAAGTTCTATGTACTTATTTATTTATTTAGGTTACTGAGGATTGATCCAGGGGTGAATGCATGTCACCTCTCTCCAGGGGACGGAGAGCGATTAGATCCAAACTGAAATATATCCCAGTCCAATTTACATTTTATGTTGAGACAGGGTCTCACCAAATTGCCCAGGGTCTCACTAAGTTGCAAAGGAAGGATTAAAGCTTCTGTTCTTCCTGCCTCAGCCTCCAAGTACTGCGATTATAGGTGGGAATAACTGCAGCTGGCCAACATGTTTTACTTAACAGACAACAAATGATCTGCTCTTCTTGTTTTTGGAAAAGGGTGTAAGCATGGTCCTTCTGAGGTTGTGGCCAGGCTCAGGTGCAGGTGACTGAGGCATGTTCTAGGAGAGAGGGATGGGCTTTAGTATGACCCCACAAAGGATCTTTGACCTGAAAAGAGGTGGGCAGTCTAGATGGAAGGGTTCTGTTGGTTTGCTCCTCCCCTCTGTGCTTAGTGGTCATTTCTGTGGCTGTGGGTGCCAAGGACTGCAGGTCCTCTGAGTAGGTGCCCATCTCTGACAAATTCTGATACTACACAGGCAGGAGTCAGGCCACTGGGTTGAGACCCAGCTGTGTGGCAAAAGCAGGGGAGCGTCTTGTGGATACCCCAGCCCAGCCTCCCCAGCTCAGCACATCAGTGGCGTTCTTGGGGTTTGAGGGTCTGTATCCTTGAATCATGGTGGTCCTTCTGCTGGCAAGGTGATGGCAAGTAGTTCCCCACCTTATCTGTGCACAAAAAGCAGCCCAGCTCACCTTAAAGCAGATGTTGGACCCAAAGCAGCACCCAGGGCAAAGTGGAGGGAAGAAAAACCAAGTAAGGGTAGTTTCACTGGATCCAAAGTGTGATTCATGAAAAAGACCAGGGGAGAGCTTTCAAGATGATGAAATAGAGAAGGTCGCTTTCCTGGCTGCTCCACGGCAGGAAAACAAGAAAAAAGATGGGCAGGTTCTAACCAAGGTGAATGGGGGGAAAAGTGGGTGGGGATTTTAGTGGAATTTAATACTGGATTTTCAAAGCAGATTGGGGACTCAGGAGTATTGAGAAAATAAAATAAGGAAGAAATCCCCAGTGCCACCACTGCTTCTGCTACTGGAGGCACCAGCCATATCAGTCTCACTACAAGCACAGTGGAGGGATAAGAGGAATTAAAAGATCTAGCATTTTTAGGAGGCCTGAGGTGTGTCTGGGTACAGAGAGTTTAGCTATCAAAGACACCACCTGACTCAACTGGAAGGCATTCAGTTTAATATCTTTGCAGAAAAGCCACATCTCTCCTGGCTGCATGTGGAGGACAGAGGAAGAAACTGTTTTTCAGCCACAGTTCTGGGGCAGGCAGCAGGGTGTGCTGACTCTGGAAAACTGAAGTTTGGCTCAAACTACAGGCCTGGGAAACACACACTGCATGACATGGAGTGTGCTTAATTGACCAGGAGAAAGCCAGATGTGAAGAGGGGATTTATCAGGGGACTACTGGTGGTGAAAACCCACCCAGATCTTCCCCCTCCTTCTCTAATCCAGATGCTTGCAGGACTGGCTGGGATGATGAGCCTGGTTGGGAATTCAAAAAGGGTGGGGAATGGAGAGGTTGAGTTTGGAGACTGAACCTGAGACCTGGAAAGTGGGGTCCTCAGGTGACAGATTGGACTAAGAATTGGCTCCTCTATGCAGAAGTGGAATCCAGGGTAGACTGGTATGGATCAACAATTGCTGGGCCCTGGAGGTATGTTGATTTAAAATCTCCAGACCAGTTGGCATTCAGTGAAGAACCAGGAGCTACCTAAGCCTCCCGGAGTTCCACCAATGGCATTAACTGTCTCACTTTTGCCAACCCACCATGAGGTTGGAGCAAGCATCACACTCCAGACCACTCCACCTAATCTGCTGAGAAGGGACATTGAGAATGTTTTGAACTCCAATGGAAAAAAAAATTCTTTAACTTTTCATTGAGATCTTTTTCTTCTTTTTTCCACTACAGTTAATAGTTCATGAATATTTATACTTATTCCTATTTGCTTTTGTTTCATTTATAGTATTTTTGAAGCCAGTTATTTTTCATGGATCAGTTTATTGAGGACTAGGATATTTAATTAGTATATTTCAGTTTTGTTTTCTTTTATTTTTATTAATTTTTTAAAAGTTTTTTATTTTGTATATATTTTTTTCCTCTCAAATACATGTTTCCCTTGATTATCTTTCTCTTTTCTTCTCCAACAGTAAATATCTATTGTTCTCACTTTCAACCTTCCATTATTTTTTTTACTTCTATATTCTCTCCTCTTCCCTCATAATCATCACATCCTACTTCATTTCTGTTCTCTCCCTGTCATTCAAAATTGTAAACCCTTTTGCAAACTTACTGTTTTTACTGTAGGCAATAACTGATCATATAATTTCTGTTTATTGTAACTATTAACATTGTAAATGTCATAACAGAACTATTTGGTTTAATGCTGCATGGTGTTTGTATTGGTCGTTTTATTATTTGTCTACTCCTGAAAGGCAAGGTACTGGGAACATTCAGGGATGCTATAAGTCCACAGGGTAGAAATTACACTGCCTCATATCCATACTGTTAGATGGGTAGACACATAAACAACATGAAAAAGCAAGGGAAAAAATAGCCACAAACATACCAAGATACTTCAACAACAGAGTCCACTGACACCACAATGTAGGAAATGTCAGAGAAGGAGTTTAGAACGTACATAGTTAAACTGATTTGTGAGGTAAAGGATGATGTAAGGAGTGAAACCAGAGAAAATACAGGAAGTAAAAGATCATTCCAATAAAGAGATAGAGATTCTAAAAGAAAAATCAGGCATAAATCCTTGGAATGAAGGAATCAATAAACTAAAAGAGGAACTGGGAAATCAAAGTCAGGAAGCTTGCAAGACCCCAAATATACAATATTATAACAGACCCACAGCAAGGCAAATTATGATGAAAATGCCTACCATACAAAACAAGGATAGAAATTTAAAGGCTGCCAGAGAAAACAACAAGTCACCTTTAGGGGGAAAGCAACCTGGATGTCAGCTGATTTTTCATTCCAGACGCTCAAAGTAAGGAGGTCTTGGAATAATATATACCAAGCACTGAAAGAAAATGGATGTCAGCCAAAGTACTATACACAGCAAATTAAGCTACAGAATTGATGATGAAATAAAAATCTTCCATGATAAACAAAAGTTTAAAGAATTCACAACTAGATTACATGAACAACAAAAAATTCTCTTTAAAATATTTCACAATGAATAAATGAAAAATAAAACTGAAAACCAGCAAAAGGAGGAACTCCACTAGAATATAGTCAATAAAAGGAGAAACTATTTCAAATTAAAAACCAGAAACAAATCAAAATGACAGGGAATAAAAATCATATTTCAATAATCACATTGAATGTAAATGGCCTAAACCCATCAATCCAAAGATACAGATTGATGAATTGGAGATAAAAAACACAACAACAAAAAAAACAAGACCTAACAATACCCTGTCTTTGAGAGACTCACCTGATAGGCAAAGACATCCACAGACTGAAGGAAAAAGGTTCGGAAAACATCATTCACATGGATCTTGTAAACAAGCAGGGGTTTCTATCCTCCTATCACATATAGTGGACATTAAGCCAAAGTTAATCAGAAGGGACAAAGAAGGACATTTCTTACAGCTTAAAGGAATTACACATCAACAAGACATAACAATAGTAAATATTTATGCCTCAAACAATGCAGTACATACATACATCAAACAACCCTTCTGAATTTTAAGAATCAAATAAACCACAACACAAAATGTTGCCGCCTGAAGGGATGGCCGCTTGGAGCAATGAAGCCGCGGGAAGAAGTTCAGAGGCGAACTGGAAACAAACAGCCTTTTTATTCTGATAACTTTTCTCTCTGGCTCTAACAACGACTTTAACACACACCACACACACCACCAAAATGGCGCAGACCCGATCAGCAATCTCGTTTAAGTCCCACGAGAGCTTGGGCCAAGTCCCGTGAGACTACGGGAAGGCAGCAACAGCCAAACATCTCCTTGGCCCGTAGTCAACCACAATCTTAGCCATCTCCCCAAACAGGGCTCCTACAACAAAAATACTGGGTGACTGTTATACACCTTTTTCACCACTGGATAGATCCCCCAAATAAAAACTAAATAAAGAAGCTATAGAACTGAAAAATACAATAATAATAATATAATTAATAATTTAGATTTAAACAGACATATATAGAATATTTCATTCATCAATGACTTTCTTCTCAGCAGCACAGGGATCCTTCTCTAAAATAGACCGTATCTTAGGCCACAAAACAACTTTTAGCTAATACAAAGAATTAAAGATAATACCTTGCATTCTTGAGCTGGAGTTGTGGCTCAGTGGTGGAGCACTTGCCCAGCATGCATGAGGCACTAAGTTTGATTCTTAGCACTGCATATAAATAAATAAAAGGTTCATCAACAACTAAAAAATTTTTTAAATACCTTGCATTCTCTCAGATCATAATGGGATGAAATTAGAAATCAATGGTAAATTTAAAATAGAACCTACTGTAACACCTGCACACTAAATAATATGCTGTTGAGTGAACAATGGGTAGCAGAAGAAATCAGGAATGAAATAAAAAAAATTCTTTGAGGTAAATGAGAACACTGATACAACATATCAAAATCTCTGGGACACTAGGAAGGCAGTGCTAAAAGGAAAGTTTATTGCATTGAGCTCATTCATTAAAGGAATAGAATGTCAACAAATAAATAACCTAACATTATATCTCAAAGCCCTAGAAAAAGAACAAATCAATACCAAATGCAGTAGAAGAAAGGAAATACTTAAAATGAAATTGAAACAACAACAAGAAATTCAAAAAATCAATGAAACAAATGTTGGCTTTTGATAAAGTAAATCAAATTGATAAGCCCTTAACCAAGGTAATGATTGAAAACAGATAAAACTCAAATTACTAAAATTCATGATGAAAAAGGAAATATCACAATGGATACTACTAGAATACAGATGATAAAGAGGAACTATTTTGAAAATTTATACTCTAATAAAATAAAAATCTTCAAGACATTGACACATTACTAGAGACAAATGATCTATCTATTTTGAATCAGGAGGACATAAAAAATTGAAACAGATCAATTTCAAGTAATGAAATTGAAGACACCATCAAAGGCCTACCTACAAAGAAAAGCCCAGGACCAGATGTATTCTCAACCAAGTTCTACTAGTCCTTCAAAGAAGAACTAACACCCATCCTCCTCAAATTATTCCATGAAATAGAAAAGGAGGGAACCCTTCTCCTATCATAGTAATACCAAAACCAGACAAAGACACATCAAGGAAAGAACACTTCAGACCAATATCCCTGATGTGTTTTACATTATAGATGCAAAAATTCTTAATAAAATGCTGCCAAATCACATACAAAAACATATTGAAAAGTAGTGCAACATGATCAAGTGGGGTTCATCCCAGGGATGCAAGGTTGGTTCAACACACGAAAATCAATAAATGTAATTCATCACATCAATAGACAAAAAGATGATAATCACATGGTTATCTCAATAGATGCAGAAAAAGCATTTGATAAAATGCAACATCCATTCATGTTCAAAACACTAGAAAACCTAGGGATAGTAGGAGCGTACCTCAACATTATAAAAGCTATATATGCTAAACCCAAGGCTGACATCATTCTAAATGAAGAAAAATTGAAAACATTCCCTCTAAAAACTGGAACAAAATAGGGATGTCATCTTTCACTACTGCTATTTAACATAGTTCTTGAAACTCTAGCCAGAGCCATTAGACAGAGGAAATAAATTAAAGGATATGAATAGGAAAATAAAAACTCAAAATATCCTCATTTGCTGATGATATAATTCTATATTTAGAAGATGTAGAGCCCTAATTGAGGATAGCTAAGATGGTGGTTAGCTGAGAGCCATAAAAGTGTTCAAGTATTTTCACTTGATATTCATGCATTTATCTAAGAATCTTTTTATGCCTGTGAACACTGTGTGATGCACCTGTAAGTTCAAGCTGTTAGCACTTGTCCTTGTTAAGGCAAAATGTATTTAACCGGGTGAGGTTAGTTAGAGGGGTGGTTGGAGTTGGAGAGGTTGTTGAAGCTGGAGAGAGAAGTTAGAAGAAAGAAGAATAAAAGAACTTTTTCATTTCCAGTCTGCCTCCGAGTTTTCTCCCACAGTATCGTTGCTGCAAGCGGCAATTGCTGTAGGTGGCGACAAGTGGTGGCCCACACGGGGAACTTGGAATCAGCAGGTAAGAACTGAGAAATCTACAAAGATGGGTGTGAAAATAACCAAGAACCGAGTAATAAAAGCTATGGAAGAGTTTTTTGATATAGCTGATAGTGAGGAGGAAAGTGATCGTGAAAGCATAGCCTCCACTAAGTCAGATAAGACCAGTAAGGATAGTATTGGTGTGAACTCAAAAATAACGAAGATAAGAGCTGCAAAAGCTATCTGAGACTTGTTGGAAATAGCCAAAGAGTACTTACTCTCAATTGAATCTGAAACTCAGGATGTTACTACCAGTGAAAGTGATAGTAGTGAGGAGGAGCCAAATAACCATGAAAGCACAGCCTCCTCCGCTGAGTCAGTTAAGAACAGAAAGGACCATCAAGTAGAGGAACCACTTGTGCCCTCTGCTCCCTCATGGGTGGAATCCATTACAGAAACCATGAGGGGTATTTATGAGCATATGTGTGCCCTTGAGGCAGAGATTAACGGCCTTTCTGAGCACTTACGCGCCCTCAAACGCCAAAACCCGCAGGAACATTGGGACCTGCCAGTATTTGAAAATAAAAATGGGCAGAGGTATCACCAATCCTTATATTTTAAAACAATAAGAAATTTCAAAGAGGCAATAATGACCTATGGGACCCAAGCTCCATTCACGTTGAGCATGCTGGAGTCCCTTAACACTTTAACTTTAACCCCCTCAGACTGGAAAGGCTTATGTAAGGCAGTATTGAGCGGGGGACAATACCTGATATGGAGGTCACAATTCCAGGAGCTTTGTGTAGAAACAGCTAGAAGAAATGCGACTGCAGGCTTCCCAGACCGTAATGTAGATATGATAACAGGTGAAGGACAGTTTGCCGAATTACAAATTAAAATTCAATATGACCCTGGTGTATACGCACAAATAAACGCTGCCACTGTTAAGGCATGGAAAACCTTACCAGGAACAGGTGATTTGCAAGGCAGCTTGTCTAAAGTAATTCAGGGGCCTAATGAGCCATATGCTGACTTTGCGGACAGACTTTTAAGAACGGTAGGCAGAATATTCGGGGATGTAGAGCAAGCAATGCCATTAGTCATACAGCTGGCATATGAAAATGCCAACAAATACTATCAAGACGCTATAAGACCATGAAAAAATAAAAGGAACCTTTCAGTATACATAAGATTATGTAAAGATATAAATGACGACTTTGTCACAGGTAATGTGATTGCAGCAGCAATGACAGGTGCTTCCCCTCAAAATTTCACAAGGGCTCAACCTAAAAATTACTATAATCAATCAGGTTATTCTAGACAATATCCCCAAAGAGAAATACAACCAAGCTCATACCATGCCCCAGGCTGCTGCCCCAGGTGTAAAAAGGGGAATCATTGGGCCAATAAATGCAGACCTAAATTTGACATCAATGGAAACATTTTGTCTAGAAACTCAAAAAACGGGGCACGGGGCCCAATGCCTCGGGGCCCACAAATGTATGAGGCATTAGAGGAGGAATATCCTCAAACATCCATCCAGATGATTCCTCATCACAATCCCTCCTACCATTGACTCCCTTGTCAGAGGGACAAGAGGAACTGCAGGACTAGATCTCTGTTCCACCGCCCGAATAGTACTAACACCTGAAATGGGGGTTCAACTGATTCCCACGGGAGTCAGGGGACCTCTTCCCTCAGGGACTGTAGGACTTATCCTCGGGAAAAGTTCTAAAAGCTTATTAGGTTTTCAAGTAACACCAGGTGTTATAGACTCTGACTACCAAGGAGAAATAAAAATAATGCTTAGTTCACCTAGAGGCATTAGCTCTGTTAACCAAGGAGATAGAATTGCTCAGCTGCTTCTCCTTCCCAGTTTACACAACTCATTCAAGAGTATGCCGCAGAATAGGAACAACAGAGGATTTGGTTCCACTGGCTGGGGACCTATATATAATGGATATTCGGCTGGAGACAGACACTGGAATCCACACCAACAACATAAACCTTTGGTTTACTGGAAGGATGTTCTTTCAGGTACATGGAAGTGTCCAGATCCATTATTAATTTGGGGGAGAGGATCTGTTTGTGTTTTTCCACAGCACGAATCCTCCCCAATATGGATACCATCTAGATTAATAAAACAGGTGCCAAATCAAAAGGATCAAGATGAAGTTGTTGAGGAATCAAGATTAATAAAACAAGTACAAAATCAAGAAGGCCAAGATGAAGTTATGGAATGATTCCCTTAAAACAGTCCTTCAATAAATTCACAACTTAAGTCTCATTCCTCCTGGCCGGGATGAGAAGATCTCTCTTTAGTGTACACACAATTGTATTTTTTTTTTCTTTTTATATATGTCTTTATGTCTGTGCAATTGTCTAGATTTCATGTAAATGTGACGTCACAAATATATGTTTGTATGTTTGTGCATCTGTCCAGTGTGACGTCACAAATAACAAAGCGCTTATGAAAATTAATAATATAAAAATATATGTATATATAAATATTTATTTATTTATTTAAATATATATATATATATTTGGATCCAAATAACTTTAATTCATTTAAGTTAAGAGTATTCTAATTGGGTAACAATTTAAAAGTATAGGTACCTTCAATTTTGATTTATAGGTGTCTCTGGGACTTCTCTTCAGCTAAAAATATGACTAATACTGTATAACCTGATATTTTGGTATTTGACATTTAAGTTTAGAGTATTCTAATTGGGTAACAATTTAAAAGTATAGGTACCTTCAATTTTGATTTATAGGTGTCTCTGGGAATTCTCTTCAGCTAAAAATATGACTAATACTGTATAACCTGATATTTTGGTATTTGACATGGGATTGTTTATTTGTAATTAACTTTATTTGTTTATTAGCTGATTAATTTGAATTATTTCAACAGGTAATTTCATAGAAGGGATTGCCATGTATGCAGAGACTCGGGGGTTCCAGCTAACAAATTATTTTTCCAAAGTGCTCTTAGTTTTTCTTTAATTTATCTTTAATGTAGTGTTTTGTCAGTTAAATACCCTCAGTCTTTCTTTGATCAGTTCTGAATGTGATATTTTGCCAGCTTATGTTTTTGGAAGCTCAAGCAGCAATGTGTGTGAGCAGAGATCAACTTTAATTACCTGATCTAATAATTCTATTTTTTAGTTTGACAACTCGCCTCTTGACTCAGTGCTGGAATGGCACTGCCTTTCCTCTAATAATTGATGCTTGAGTTTCTAGGTGGCGGGCCCTGAAGATTTGCCGGTGGCATTGTCTAAACATAAAAATGACGGCTGCTGCTACAGCTGCAGGGATCGTGGTCGCTACAAGCATCCCTGCTGCTCAAGCATCAAACAACCTCACCAGCAGTGTGGCCTCTGCTCTGAATGCATGGGGCCTCCTAGATCAATGTGTTATAATAAGTGGACATTTTGATCTTTCATTATTTGGGACATTACGGGACAATGCCTTGCGGGTATTTGTCTAGAGAACTCAGTGCATTACTTGATGGAACTTAGGGCAGCTGATTTGTTTAAAGAACTTGATATGCTATGGAACTTGGCTCATCAGCAGAAGGCTTGCCGCCTTAAAACCGCAGCATCTCCTCACGATTGGACGGCTGTTAGTCAACACACATAGTCGATCCTGAAGGGCTTGATTGGACGGCTGGTAGCCAATGACTGGTAAGATCCCCAGAGGGGGACAACCTAAGACAGGCACAGTCAATCCGGATGAGGTCATCACCCATCCACGGGACAGTCTCATGTGGCCGACATATCAACCTAAGACAGGAGTCAAGGGCACAGCCTTGATTATCCGATGACGGGTAAAAATGTTGGTTGCACATGGGACACCCTAGAGCATTTCCTCTTTTAAAACAAAAGGGGGGAAATGTAGAGCCCTAATTGAGGATAGCTAAGATGGCGGTTAGCTGAGAGCCATAAAAGTGTTCAAGTATTTTCACCTGATATTCATGCATTTATCCAAGAATCTTTTTATGCCCGTGAACACTGTGTGACACACCTGTAAGCTCGAGCTGTTAGCACTTGTCCTTGTTAAGGCAAAATGTATTTAACCGGGTGAGGTTAGTTAGAGGGGTGGTTGGAGTTTGGAGAGGTTGTTGGAGCCGGAGAGAGAAGTTAGAAGAAAGAAGAATAAAAGAACTTTTTCATTTCCAGTCTGCCTCCGAGTTTTCTCCCGTGGTATCGTTGCTGCAAGCGGCAATTGCTGTAGGCAGTGACAAGAAGACACCAAAATATCTAATAAAGAAATTCAGCAAAGTAGCAGAATATAAAATCAACACCAATAAAGCAATTGCAATCCTATACATCAGAGATGTCAACTGCAAAAGAAATTTGGAAAACCATTTTATTCATAATAGCCTGAAATAAAAATTTTGGGAATCAATCTAACAAAAGACATGAAAGACCTCTACAATGAAAACTACAGGACACTAAGAAAAGAAATTGAGGAAGACCTTAGAACATGGAAACATCTCCCAGGTTCTTAGATAGGCAGAATTAATATTGTCAAAATGGCCATCCTACAAAAAGCACTATGCAGATTTAATGCAATTCCTATTATAATTCCAATGATGTTCTTCATAGAATTAGAAAACACAGTCATGAGATTCATTTGAAAAAGTAAGAGGCCCAGAATAGCCAAAGAAATTCTTAACAAGGAAAATGAAGCAGAAGGCATCACAGAATCAGAACTTAAACTATACTACAGAGCTATAGTGACAAAATGGTATAGTATTGGCACCAAAACAGACAAGAAGACCAATGGTACAGAATAGAAGACACAGACAGAAACCCACATAAATACAGTTATCTCATACTAGACAAAGTCACCATAAACTAATTGGAAAAAAATATAGGCTTTTAAACAAATGGTGCTGGAAAAATTGAAAATTCACACGTAGCAAAATGAAATTAGACCCCTATCTCTTACCCTGCACAAAACTCAAAGTGGATCAAGGACCTAGGCATTAGACCAGAGACCCTGCACCTACTTGAAGAAAAAGTAGGCTCAACTCTCCATCTTGTTGACTTAGGAAATTAATTCCTCAACAAGACTCCTAAGGCACAAGAAATAAAATGAAGAATCAATAATAGGATGGCACCAAACTCAAAAGCTCCTTTACAACAATGGAAAAAATCAAGAGTTTGAAAAAAAAGTCTAGAGAATGGGAGAAAGTCTTTGCCACCTGCACCTCATATAGAACATTAATCTTCAGAATATATAAAGAACTCCAAAAACTTAACACTAAAGAAACAAATAACCCAATCAATAAATGGGTAAAGGAACAGATCAGGTACTATACAGAAGAAGAAATTTAATTGGTCAACAAATATGTGAAAAAAAATGTTCAACATTCTAGCAGTTAGAGAAAGGCAAATTAAAACTACACTGAGCCTGCTGGGCGCAGTGGCACATGCCTGTAATCCCAGCATTTGGGAGGCTGAGGCAGGCGGATCATGAGTTCAAAGCCAGCCTCAGCAATGGTGAGGCACTTGGCAGCTCAGTGAGACCCTGTCTCTAAATAAAATACAAAAAATGTCTGGGGATGTGGCCCAGTGGTCGAGTGCCCCCGAGTTCAATCCCTAGTATCAAAAAAACAAACAAACAAACAAAAACTACACTGAGATTTCATTTCACTCCTGTCAGAATGGCAATGATCAAGAATACAAGGGCTGGGATTGTGGCTCAGTGGTAGAGCGCTCGCCTAGCACGTGCGCGGCCCAGGTTCAATCCTCAGCACCACGTACAAATAAACGCATTGTGTACAACTAAAGCAAATAAATAAATATTAAAAAAAAAAAAAAAAAAGAATACAAGTAACAGGGCTGGGGTTGTGGCTTGTGGCTCAGTGGTAGAGGGCTCGCCTAGCATGTGTGTGGCCTGGGTTCAGTCCTCAGCAATAAATAAATAAATAAATTAAATAAAGGCACTGTGTCCAACTACAGCGAAAATAATAATAAAATATTTTTAAAAATGCAAGTAATAATAAATGTTGATGAGAATGTCGGAAAAAAGGTTTACTCATACATTGTTGATGAAACTGCAATTTGGTGCAACTACTCTGGAAAGCAGTATGGAGAATCCTCAGAAAAGTTGGAATGGAACCACTCTTTGACCCAGTTATCCCACTCCTCAGCATATAAGCAAAGGAGATAAAATCAGCATACTATAGTAATGCAGCCACATTGATGTTTATAGCAGCTCCATTCATGATAGCTAAGCTATGGACCAACCTAGGTGATCTTAAACAGATAAATGGATAGAGAATGTGGTATATACACACAATAGAATATTAGTCAGTCATAAAGAAGAATGAAGTTATGGCATTTGCTGGTAAATGGATGGAACTGGAGACTATTGTGCTAAGTGAAATAAGCCAATTCCAAAAGCCCAGAGGCTAAATGTTCTCTATCATATGCAGATGGTAACATATAATAGGGGGTGGGGGAGAATAGAAGTTCATTGAATTAGACAAAGGGGAATGAAGGGAAGTGAGGGTTTGGGGAATAGGAAAGACAATAGAATGAATCAGAGTTAACTTTCCTATGTTCATATTTGTTTTTTAAAATATTTATTTTTTAGTTATAGGTGGACACAAGATCTTTATTTTATTTGTATGTGGTGCTGACGATAGAACCCAGTGCCTCACACATACTAGGCGAGCGCTCTACCTTGGAGCCACAACCCCAGCCCTCCTATGTTCATATTTGAATACATGACCAGTGAAACTCCACAGTATGTACAACCACAAAAATGGGAAGTTATACTCAATGTAAGTATAATATGTGAAAATACATTTTACTGCCATGTATACATAACTGAAAAGAGCAAGTAAAAATTAAAAATAAATAATCAAATAAAATATAAGTTGGAGTGGTATGTATTTTAGTTTGGATCCAATTATTTCTTGTCTCCTGGAGAGAGGTGACCTGGGTTCACCCCTGAATCAATCCTCAGTAACCTAAATAAATAAATAAGTACATAGAACTTGCTAGGCTGGGTTTAGGTCACTGTAGGAGTGCTTGCCTAACACGTGGGAGGGCCTGATTCCATCTCCAGCTCTCAAAGCAAACAAGCAAACACAACAAACCCATTTATGTGGATTCCTCAAACAATGGAGCAACTGAGGTAAGCAGGGAGAATAAACCCCTTCCCCACCAGCAATTTGTGAGTCTCACAAACAAGGAGAGACAGAATAAACAGACCAAAAAGGACTATAGGATTATTAATTAATGAACTCCATTTTTATTGCTAGGGGATGAAGATTTTCCTTGTATCAGTGCCAAAAATGAAAACTACTCCATAGGCTAGAGGTCATGGATGGCATCATGATTAGAAGGGATGTTGGGGACTTTTGGACTTTGCTCATGTTCTCTTTCTTAGACTGGAAGGTGATAAAACAGATGTGTGCATTTTGCGAAAAATGAATAAATATGTTCATGTGATTTGTTTACTTTGTGTATTTATACATAACTAAAATATTATATTAAATAATGGAAAATACATAAAATTTAAATAATAATACATAAACATAAAATATTATAAAGTATTTAAACATATGCTATATATATAAAATGAGAATAAGGTTTTCTTTTAATAAATAAAATTTGTTCATCTATGGTCATGTAATTTGTTCACTCTTGTATACTTGAATAAAATTTTCATTCCATGAAAACAAGATTGTTATTAATAAGAGGTCTGAAAAAGATCAGGGATAGGTATGTGGAAAACCTGTGGCCAACAGGAAAACAGACCTTAGTGACTACTAGGCCTATGAAACCTTGTTCATCTCCTCAAACCATGTCTGAAGAGTTCATCAGGGAGGATTTGTCGTGGAAAGGAACTAGAGGTGACTCAAAGGAGAAATGGAGGTGGGAGGGGGTTCTATTCAAATCAACCCTGGTGATGCCTGTGACATAAACACACCATGGGTGTTTGAGGAACATAGTCAAAGTTCCAAGGCCCCCTGGAAACCAGGAGTGTATCAGTCAGCTTTCGCTTACTGTGACAAAATTCCTCAGATCATCAATATCCAAAGAGAGAAAGTTTATCTGAGCTCAGTTTTCAATGGTTTCAGTCTATGGTGAGTTGGCCACTGTCTCTTGGGCCTGTGGCCAGGAAGGCATCAAGGTGGGGAGGAGAAAAGGGGATAGTTATACCCCTCAGGGCCAGGAACCAATGTGAGGAAGAGGAGGGGCTCAGTTCACATAACCCCTTCAAGGGAAGGCCCCAATAAAAGGAAGACCTGCAACCAGGCCACACCTCTTAAAGTTTCCACCCTCTCCCAAGAGTGCCAATCCTGGGACTAAGCCTTTAGCACATGGGCATTTGGGAACAAACTGCAGGTAATAGCTTGGGGTTGGGGAGGGATGACACTGTCTACATGTTGACTGTGGTTGGAAAGTTATTAAGATGAATGCTTATCAAAACCCACAGAACTCCACACCAGAAAGAGTGAATTTCACTTGATGCAAATTATACCTTAAAACAAGGAAAATGGGCCTGGGGTTGTGGCTCAGTGGTAGAGCACTTGCCTAGCATGTGTGAGGCACTGGGTTTGATCCTCAGCACCACATAAAAAAAATAAAATAAAATAAAGGTACTGTGTGTCACGATCTATCCATGGGCTGCATGTGGGCCACCGCACATCATAGCCTAGTGAATAGGAACTTCTGGTGTCTGGGAACATTCCTTGTGTAACACTGCCCAGCGACATTGTGAATTCCTATTCTGCTCTGCCATGTCCCACATAGCTCCTGAGATGGGTGTGACCTGCCAAGATGTCAATCAACCTGCTGACTGCAAGACATCACATATCAAGACTCTGCCCTTGAAACCTTATCCCTGCCTTTGATGTACCCCCTTAAATAAACCACCGGAGCCATCTTCTTTTGTCTAGTTCCAGCTCCCATGTGGACTAAACCTATCAGGGGCATCTTTTTTTTAATATTAATTTTTAGTTGTAGTTGGACCCAATACCTTTTTAAATTTTATTTATTTTTACGTGGTGCTGAAGATCAAACCCAGGGCCACACACTGGGTGCTAGGTGAACACTCTACCGCTGAGCCACAACCCCAGCCCCAGGGGCTTCATTTTTGAAAATATATTTCTGACTCTTTGTCCTTTTGTTCTTCACTAATTATTCTAGACTTTAATTTCTCAGGTGGCTTACAACCTCCTTGGTAGGAAGAAGACCCCCCCCCCTCAATGAGACGCTGGTTGTCACCCCATAACTGTGTCTATCTATAACTAAAAATATTAAAAAGAGTACCCAAAACAAAAACAAAAAAGAGAAAAATAGGAAAAACAAAATGAAACACACACTGAGGTTGACAAAAGAAAAAGTTATGTATATAAAAAATATAAAGACAATACACCATTCTTTGTTGAGACTTAGCATAATGTTCTGCCAAATTGCTTAGACTGGCCTTCAACTCTCCATCCTCCTTTCTCAACCTCCTCAGGAGCTGGGATTAGCAGTAGCACCACCTCACCCAACCAGGGATCTTTTCTAAAGATAAAAAAGGCCACCTACCCTTGCTCCACCAGGCTGGAGCAGTCAACTGAGCACTGCCGCTGCACAGGTTGCCAGGGCCAGGTCAGGAGTGAGAGCACAGGGATCTCTGAGGAGACTGCAAGAGAGCCTGAAGTGGTGGTGGCCTGCTCCATGAGGCTATGAAACCACAGGTATGGAGGCACGGATACTTCTCCTTGATTCTTGTTACCTACTTGAGGCAGCCCCTTTGTCTTGGAGAGGCTGAGGGGAAGAAAGAGCTTCCTGAGTCTTGAATTTTCCCCATTAACTGGCTCTGTGGCTGGATCACAGGGCCCAGGAAAGGCAGAAAGTGTAGAGGAGTGAAGGAGCCCTAATAGGAGATGGTTAATTGTGGTTAGCTGATGGCCATAAGAAGATGTTCTGGTTTCCACCTGAAAGAATCTTTGTATGCCCTGTGAACTTGATGTGACGCCACCTGTGTCCTTGTTAAAGCTATCAAGATATATAACCCTCTGGGTGAGGAGGGTACAGACTAGAAGATAGAGAAAAAGAAGTATGTCACTGGTCCAGAGTCAGGCCGAGGCTGGCCGAAGAAGAAAGAAGAAAAGAAGAATGCTCTCTCATTCTCTACTTCTCATCTCTCGCTCTTTCTGTCATGATGTCACTCTCTTCGTCCCTCTCTCATCTACTTCTCTTAGAGCTCCAACTCTAAGTCAAAGATAAAATAGAAAAGGAAGAAAGTAAAAGGAAGTTATGAGATCAGTGAGTCATGAGTAAGAAGTTACAGGAGGTCAGATAAGTGGGTTATTGTTGCTTAAAGAGGAGCCTAGTTGTTTGAAGGAGCCCTAATAGGAGATGGTTAATTGTGGTTAGCTGATGGCCATAAGAGATGTTGGTTTCCACCTGAAAGAATCTTTGTATGCCTGTGAACTATGTGACGCACCTGTGGTCCTTGTTAAAGCTAAAGATATATATAAACCGGGTGAGGAGTCAGACTAGAAGATAGAGAAAAGAAGTAGTCGCTGGTCAGAGTCAGGCCGAGGCTGCCGAAGAAGAAAGAAGAAAGAAGAAGCTCTCTCTCTCTCTCTCTCTCTCTCTCTTTCTCTCTCTTTCTCTCTCTCTCTCTCTAAGCTCTCTCTAAGAAAGTAAAAGAAAAAGAAAGTAAAGAAGTAAAGAGTCAGTAGTCAGAAGAAGTAAAGAGTCAGAGAGGTTGCTAAAAGAGCCAGTGTTAGAGTTTTGAGAGATTGCTAAAGCTGAAGAATAAAAAAACCTTCTTTCATCTTCATTCTGCCTCCGAGTTTTTCTCCCGCGGCGTTGTTGCTCCAAGTCAGGAAGCTACAAATGGTGGCCCGTACGGGGAACTCGGCCATCAGATAAGAAAAGATAAGAAATAAGAACAAAAAGTAAAAGATAGTGAGGAGAGCGAAGAAGAAAGCATAGCCTCTGACTCAGTTGAGACCAGCAAGAAGAGAGATCAGAAAGGAAGGTCTCCTCCACTAAGCCGGCTAAGAATTAATTTAAAAAAGCGAAAAGCCAGCGAAAGCCGAAGCGAAAGCCGAAGCGAGTAGCCAGCGAAAAGCCGAAGTGAGTAGCCAGCGAACATGATCAGTGCGTTACTTGATGAAACTAAGGGCAGCTGATTCGCTTAAAGAACTTGATGCACTATGGAAACTTGGCTTGTCAGCAGTAGGCTTGCCGCCTTAAAGCCGCAGCATCTCCTCAAAATTGGACGTCCTAGAACATCCCCTATTTTCTTCAAGTAAGATAGATGAAAAATATAAGATAGATGAAGAAGCAAAAAAGAAATGTCATATTTTATTAAAAAAACTGAAGGAGGGAAATGAAGGAGCCCTAATAGGAGATGGTTAATTGTGGTTAGCTGACGGCCATAAGAGATGTTCTGGTTTCCACCTGAAAGAATCTTTGTATGCCCGTGAACTATGTGATGCACCTGTGGTCCTTGTTAAAGCTAAAGATATATAACCGGGTGAGGAGTCAGACTAGAAGATAGAGAAAAGAAGTAGTCGCTGGTCAGAGTCAGGCCGAGGCTGCCGAAGAAGAAAGAAGAAAGAAGAAGCTCTCTCTCTCTCTCTCTCTCTCTCTCTCTCTCTCTCTCTCTCTCTCTCTCTCTCTAAGCTCTCTCTAAGAAAGTAAAAGAAAAAGAAAGTAAAGAAGTAAAGAGTCAGTAGTCAGAAGAAGTAAAGAGTCAGAGAGGTTGCTAAAAGAGCCAGTGTTAGAGTTTTGAGAGATTGCTAAAGCCGAAGAATAAAAAAACCTTCTTTCATCTTCATTCTGCCTCCGAGTTTTTCTCCCGCGGCATTGTTGCTCCAAGTCAGGAAGCTACAGAGGAGTGTCCAGGGAGGAGCAAGTTGGTGTTGGGCAGAGGTGACTCCTCAGAGGTGAGTGCATGTCTGTCCTGAAGACAGGTGGAGGGAAAGGGGTCTCTGAGACTGCACCTGGGAAGAGGAGGGGTCTGAATCTCACTGTGAATCAGCAGCACCTAGTGCAGACACCAGCACTAGGGAGTGGGTCCTACTCCTTAGCCACCTGCTCTTCCACCTCCTTCTGTCTGAGTCATTAATAGATTCCTGTGAGGTCTAGCCCTGCCCAGGCCCTACCCTACCTGGGGGCAGGTAGTGAGTGGGCCTCAAGGGGAAGGAGCAGGAAGACAGGGCAGTGACAGTGATGGGGTGATGTTGCCCCTCCATCCCCTGCCCCTCTCCAAGCACGCACAGCTTTGGAAAAAAAATAGCTTGCAAGTTGAGTCCCAGGACCTGGGGGGGGGGGTCTCCCAAGCTGTTTCATGTCTTAGTTTCCTGAGATGAAAATGAGGACACAATGGTCACCCTTGACTTTTGGTTGCCTTTTGCCCTTTCTCACTCTTCTGTCACTCTAGAAGACTCTAGGTCTCCCATCTGTCTCCTCCTATCCCTGTCTTCTCTCTCTTCCTGCTCCCTCCTTTACTTCTTTCCCTCCTAGGGAGATTCCCCAACCCACCCTATAGAGGGCCACTTATCCTTTCTGACCTTTCCCCTCCACAGTCTGCCCAGGCCTTGGCCTTATGTACAGCTCTGTGTTCCCAAGAGGGTTGCCCTCCCTACAGGATCTATCCCTCTCTGTTGTACCCAATATCTTCTCCATGACAAGATGTACCCTGTTCTGCAGTGGACATGCCCAGGACTTCCAGTATAGGAACTGGTCGGGTGGGGATTAGGGGTTCTCAGCCACACCCAGTCTCTTTACCCATCCCCATCCCAGGGACTTAGAAAGACACTGGGGTGCATTTTACAAAGATTTATTTTCTTATGGTGGACTGATGCAGAAGCGCTGGGGTGGCTCAGTGGGGAAGTGACTTTGTGAGATGGGCCAGCAGCGGTGCACTAGCCAGCTGCAGCTCCCAGAGCAGCAGGTCCCCAGTGGGCTCCTCCAGCTGTGGGGCGTGGCTTCTGCTGTGGTGAAAGGCTGATGGTAGGCAGGTCACTCATGCACTTATCTGCGGGGAGGACTGAAAGGACACACGTGCCCTGAGGGTGTACACTGCTCCATGACCTCAATTTCTTTGTTATCAGTGGGGACCTGCTCACCAGCCTGCACCAAATGCACACCTTCCTTGTGGCACAGGCTGAGGGTACCACATCAAGCCCTGCTCCCACAAGTTTCAGAACCAACTGGCAGGGAGAAGTCAGAAAGTTTTTGAAGCAGTGGAGCACCTTGATATACACACCAAGTAGCCCACCTGCTCTTGGCAACAAATGTGGGGGCCCACATACTCTGGGCCACAGGGGATGTACTGAGAGGATGGACACAGGTGAGCGGTAGGTGGTGGGGAAAGTGGTGTGTCCCTGCAAGGTCAGGTGGTGCAAGGTGCACATACTTGTGTTCAGGGCTCAAGAACATCAATGATACCATGGGGTTGTAGGGCTAGGGGGATTGGGACAGTGGCCGAAGTCTGGTGCGGAATGAACTAAGTCACTCTGGTTTTCATGTGATTGACGACTACCTCTCAGTTACAGCCCTGAGTATCAATTGTCACCTTCAGCTGTGGGATGAGTCTCCTGGGTTACAGCAGGAGGAGACCTGCCTCTTCAACTCTGGGGCCATATGTAGGGCTCACTCTCAGACTTCTGCCAACTCCATATCTAAACCAGAGCTTGCCTTGCCCATTACTCCAGTTTGGTCCCTAACCCCTGCCAGAAAGGCTCTGAGCCATGCACAGCACACACAGGCCCTTTCTCTCTTGTCTGGCCTTGCCATTGCAGCCCACTGCCCAGCTGGTGGGCCTGCCTTGGGTTCATGATTCACTGATCACCCAACTACATCCCCCCAGGGATCTATAGTGTCCTGAGCCCTTTAGGAGGACAGTCACACTTGGTACCTCAGACCTTCAAAGGAGCCCAGCACTGCCCCAGTCTCGCTTATTCTACAGCTTCACATGGAGCCACCTGTGACCTGGACACAACTGAGCATGGTGATAAGATTCCTTCAGCTCTGCCACAGCTGGAATAAAAAGGATAGCCTCAACATGCAGCACAAGAGAAATTGGACTAGGTACCCAGCAGTCCAATTCCTCACAGGATCATTTGATGGTCCTTTTTCTCAGGTCAGGTCACAATGGCCATCTGTGTGTGGGGTCAGCCACCTGTGTCTTAGAAAAGCTGGTTCTGCATGGGGAAGGACTGGAATTTCAGGTGGGACAGAATCTCTGATCCTTCAGCTAGTCCAGATGAGAGGACCTGATAGGCACAGCAGAAGTATACCTGTCCATTCTCCCTGATCCAGCCTCAAGCCCAGTTACTGGAAAGGACTCTGTCATTTTACTGTATCCTCTGTCTGAATAGGTCAATGTCTAACATATTCTGTCCCTCCCACATGTCTAGAAACATGGTCCACACTGAGCTAACCTGGTGACCCTTCCATCCAGCCATGACTCCATTCAGGTCTCTCCCCACAACTGACTCCTCTCAAGGATCTGCTTTCCCTAACCCCTGCGATTTCTTGTGGGGCATTGCCCAAGTCTGGCATCCCCAAGATGGGCCAAGAAATACCTGACTCCTCTTCATTCTCAGGTGTGGCCCTTTTATGACTCTTAGCAATTCAAGATGTAGTAACGGGAAGGCCAAGGAAGCAGGCAAGCAGCATTGAATTGGGCATTCAGGTACTCTTGGTGGGGGCCCTGGGCACAGCACTGCTGGACTGGCTGTGTGCTGCTCCTTTGGCAGGCTGCCTGTTTAAGTGCACAGGTGTTCCCTCAGAGGAGATTGGTGTCCACCTGTGTCCTCCTTGAAAGGATAAATGAAGGGCAGTAAAATCATGTCCCTGAAATTCCCCTTTCCATTCCCATGAATCTAGCCAAGGCAATGCAACACTGAGAGCAGTCTTGAAGCTGAATATTCATCTATGCATTATCTTGAAGAACACTATCCCCCTTCCTACATATCCCAGTATGCACACCTTAGAAACCATAGCAAATTCATGGTATCTGGAGACTGATTTCTCAGACATTCGCTAAGCTGCTTGGGATGCTAACCATACAATTGGGCAATGTAAGCTAATAATGTCACTACTTATGATCTAATGGGTAAATTCCCTATGCTGGCCATACTTGGCATAGAATCTAGCACAGTGCTTTGCCAGGCCAGCATCACTGGGCAATGCATGTACTATGAAAGATGGAAGTGCTATCGGCCTATCATGTCTCCAAGGAACCATTCCTGAAAGCAGTTTCCAATAACCTATGTATTCTTGGTTGGCATCCATTTTCTTTCAGAGTTTGATATATATTTATTCCAAGACCTCCTATATTTGAGGGTGTGAGTTGAGAAATCAGCTGAGATCTCGTTTGGTTTCCCTCAACATGTGACCTGTCATTTTTCTCAGGCAGCCTTAAAAATTCTTCTTCATTCTGTATGTTAGGCATTTTCATCATAATGTGCCTTGGTGTGGGTCTGTTGTAATTTTGTACATTTGGGGTTTTGTAAACTTCCTGATTTTGATTTCTCATTCCTCTTTTAGGTTTGGAAAACTTTTCTGATATTATTTCATTGAAAAGATTGTGTATTCCTTTGGTTTGTAACTCTGAGCCTTCATCTATCCCAATTAATCTTAAGTTTGATATTTTCAGGTTATCCCATATTTACTGGAAGTTCTGTTCATAGTCTCTTAACAGCTTTTCTCCATGGTAAACTTTATTTCCAAGAGTATATGTTTTGTCTTCATTGCTTGAAACTCTGTCTTCCAAGTGGTCTAGTCTATTGGTGATGCTTTCAATGAATTTTCAATATGGTTTGATTCATTAATCTGGGGGATTTCTGCTTGATTTTTCTTTCAGAATCTCTATCTCTTTATTGAAGTGATCCTTCACTTTCTGTATTTTCTCTCTGATTTTATTCTTTACATCATCCTTTACCTTGCAGATAAGTTTAACTAAGTACATTCCCAACTTTTCTGACCTTTCTTCCACTGTGATGTCAATGGATTCTGTACTGAAGTATCTTGGTATGCTTGTGGCCATTTGTTCCCTTGTTTTTTTTCATGTTGTTTGTGTGTCTACCCATCTAACAGTATGGATCTGAGACCGTGGAGTTTCTACCCTGTGGATTTATAAACATCACTGAAAGTTTCTAATACCTCACAGTTTAGGCAGAGACAAATAATAACAAAACCCAATGTAAACAATATAGAGCATTAAACCAAATAGTTCTTCCTATGACATCTACAATGTTTATTATCACAATAAAGAAAAATGATGTAAACAGTTATTGCCTACAGTAAAACAGTAAGTTTGCAAAAGGGTTTACAATTTTGAATGGTGGACAGGGAGAGAACAGAAGTGATGTAGGATGTGATGATTATGAGGAGGAGGAGAGAAGATAGAAGTAAAAAAAATTAATGGGAAATTGAAAAGAGAACAATAGAGATTGTTAACAGAAGAAAATAGAGAAAGGTAATTATGGGGAAAAGATAAGTGAGAGAAAAAATATATTCACAACTAGAAATTCTGCACTACAGAACACTCTCAGCTAAATATCCCCTGATGATGATGAGTAGGAAAATGAGAAAAAAAAAAAACAAAACATGAAAACCAGAAAATGGAGGAACTACACAAAGTCTATCAAATGAGAAACTAAGTCAAATTAAAAATAAAAAATAAACCAAAATAAACCAGGAATACACATCACCCTGAATGTTAATGGCCTAAACTTGTCAACCAAAAGACACAGAATGGGAGATTGGATTAAAAAGAAAGACCTAATAATATGCAGTCTTCTAGAGACTCACCTTATATGAATAGACATCCATAGAATGAAGGTAAAGGATTAAGGAAAAAACATACCACTCAATGGACTGTGTAACCAAGCAGGAGTTTGCATCCTCATATCAGACAAAGTGGTTTCCATCCTCATATCAAGCCAAAGTTAATCAGAAGGGATAAAGAAGCAAATTTCATACTGCTTAAAGGAATCATATATCAACAAGACATAACAATCCTAAATATTTATGCCCCAAACAATGGAGCATCTACATACATCAAATAAAACCTTCTCAATTTCAAGAATCAAATAGACCACAACAAATAATAATGGGTGACTTTAATACATCTCTCTTACCACTGGATGTATCTTCCAAACAAAAACTGAACAAAGAACTTATAGAACTAAATAATACAATCAATAATTTAGACTTAGTGGACATAGAGTATTTCATTCATCAACAAATGAATACACTTTCTTCTCAATAGCACATGGATCCTTCTTTAAAATAGACCATATCTTGGGCTGGGATTGTGGCTCAGCGTGGTAGAGTGCTCGCCTAGCATGTGGTGCGACCCGGGTTCAATCCTCAGCACCATGTACAACATAAATGCATTGCATTGTGTACAACTAAAAGCAAATAAATAAATAAAAAAACTCCCATTCCCTTTTAAAAAAAATAGACCATATCTTATGCCACAAAGCAACTCTTACAAATACAAAAAAAATATATAGAAATACCACCCTACATTCTATCAGATCAAAACAGAATGAAACTAGAAATCAATGATAAAATAAAAAATAGAAGCTAATCCAACATCTGAATACTAAATAATATGCTATTGAATGATGAATAGATAGCAGAAGAAATCATGTACAACTAAGGCAAATAAAATGATATTTTAAAAAATACACATGAGAAAACATACACATACACATGAGAACACCAATACAACATATTAAAAACTAAGATATTCAGAAGGCAGTGCTAAGAGGAAAGTTCATTGCATACAGCTCATTCATTAAAAGAATAAAAGTCAACAAAATAAATGACTGAACATTAATTCTCAAAGCTCTAGAAAAAGAAGAATGACTCAACACCAAAAGCAGTAGAAGACAGGAAATAATTAAAATCAGAGCAGAAAACAATGAAATTGAAACAAAAGAAACAATTCAAAAAGTTGACAAAATGAAAAGTTGGTTCTTTGAAAAAAATAAATAAAATTGATAAACCCTTAGCTACACTAACAAAGAGAAAGGGAGAGAAAACACAAATTACTAAAATTCATGATGAAAAAAGAAATATCATAATGAAGACTACTGAAATACAGAAGATAATTAGAAACTATTTGGAAAGTTTATACTCTAATGAAATAGAAAATCTCAAAGACATTAACAAATTTCTAGAGACTTATGATCTACCTAAATTGAATCAGGAGGACATAAAATATTTAAACAAATCAATTTCAAGCAATGAAATAGAAGACACCATCAAAGGCCTACCTACAAAGAAAAGCCCAGGACCAGATGTATTTTCAGCCAAGTTCTACAAGACCTTCAAAGAAGAATCAACACCAATACTCCTCAAATTATTCTATGAAATTGAAAAGGAGGGGACCCTTCCAAGCTCATTCTATGAGGCTAATATCACCAAACCAAAACGAGACAAAGACCCATCAAGGAAAGAATACTTCAGACCAATATCCCTGACGAACATAGACAAAAAAATTCTCAATAAAATTCTGGCAAATCACATACAAAAACATACTTAAAAGATAGTGCACCATGATCAAGGGGGGTTTATCCTAGGGATGCAAGGTTGGTTCAATGTATGGAAATCATCATATCAATAAATTACAGACAAGAATTATATAATCATCTCAATAGATGCAGAAAAAGCATTTGACAAAATTAAGCACCTCTTCATGTTTAAAACACTAGTAAAACTAGGGATAGTAGGAACATACCTCAACATTGTAAAAGTTATCTATGCTAAGCCCAAGGCCAACATCATTCTAAATGGAGAAAAATTGAAAGCACTCCCTCTAAAAACTGGAACAAGAAAGGATGCCCTCTTTCACTACTTCTACTTAACATAGTTCTTGAAACTCTAGCCAGAGCCATTAGACAGAGGAAATAAATTAAAGGGATATGAATAGGAAAATAAGAACTCAAACTGTCACTATTTGCTGATAACCTGATTCTATATTTAGAAGATCCAAAAAATTCCACCAGAAAACTAATAGAACTAATAAATGAATTCAGCAAAGTAGCAGGATATAAAATCAATACCCATAAATCAAATGCATTTCTATACATCAGGGATGAATCTACTGAAAGAGAAATTAGGAAAACCTACCCCACTCACAATAGCTTTAAAAAATAAAATAAAATAATTTGGAATCAATCTAACAAAAGAGGTAAAAGACCTCTACAATGAAAAACTACAGAACACTAAAGAAAGAAATTGAAGAAAAACCTTAGAAGATGGAAAGATCTCCCATGCTCTTGGATAGGCAGAATTAATGTTGTCAAAATGGCCACACTACCAAAAGTGCTTATATAGATTTAAAGCAATTCTATTAAAATCCCAAGTGATGTTCTTCATAGAACTAGGAAAAGCAATCATGAAATTCATTTGGAAAAATAAGAGGCCCAGAATAGCCAAAGTAATTCTTAGCAAGAAGAGTGAAGCAGGAGACATTACAATACCAGACCTTAAACTATACTACAGAGCAATAGTAACAAAAATGGCATGGTATTGGCACCAAAAATAGACATGTAGACCAATGGCACAGATAGAAGACACAGAGACAAACCCACATAAAATCAGTTATCTCATACTAGCATAGGTGCCAAAAACATATATTGGAGTAAAGATAAACTTTTCAACAAGCAGTGCTGGGAAAATGGGAAAACTGGAAATACACTGTAGAAAATTAAATTGAACAGCCGGGCGCGGGTGGCGCACGCCTGTAATCCCAGCACTTTGGGAGGCTGAGTCAGGAGGATTGCGAGTTCAAAGACAGCCTCATTGGTGAGGCACAAAATGAGACCCTGCCTCTAATAAAATACAACCCCAGTCTAGTGCCGCTGAGTTCAATCCCCGGTACAAAAAAAAAAAAAAAAAAAAAAAATGAAAAAATCTATCTCTCAACAAAAAAATCAACTCAAAGTGGATCAAAGACTCAGGCACTAGACACAGACCCTGTGCCAAATAGAAGAAAAAGTAGGCCCAAATCTTCATCATGTCAGCTTAGGACCTGACTTCCTTAACAAGACTTCTAAAGCACAACAAGTAATCAAGAATCAATAAATGGGATGGATTCAAACTAAAAAGCTTTTTCTCAGCAAAGGAACAATCAACAATGTGAAGAGAGAGCCTAAAAATGGGAGAAAAATCTTTATCACACACACCTCAGATAGAGCACTAATCTCCAGGATATATAAAGAACTCAAAACACATAACACCAAAAAAAAGCCAAAAAACCCAATCAATAAATGGGCAAAGGAACTGAACCGATACTTTACAGAAGAAGAAGAAATACAATTAGTAACAAATATATGCAAAAATATTCAACATCTCTAGCAATTAGAGAAATACAAATCAAAACTACTGTTAAGATTTCATCTCATTCCAGTCAAAATGGCAATTATCAAGAATAAAACTAAAATAAATATTAAAAAAAATAAAAGCAATAATAAGGGTTGGTGAATATGTGGGGAAAAAAACATACACTCTTTCATTGTTGGTGGGACTGCAAATTGTTGCAACCACTCTGGAAAGCAGTATGAAGATACCTCAGAAATCTTGGATTGAACCACCATTTGATCCAGCTATCCCACTCCTTGGTTTATACCCAAAGGACTTAAGATCAGCCTACTAAAATGATGCAGCCATATCAATGTTTATAGCAACTCAATTCACAAGAGCTAAACTATGGAACCAACTTAGATGCCCTGCAACAGAAGAATGAATAAAGAAAAGGTGGAATATTACTTGGCCTTAAAGAAGAACGGATTATGGCATTTGCAGGTAAAAGGATGGAGCTGGAGAATATCATGCTAAGCAAAACAAACAACCCCCCCCAAACCAAAGGCTGAATGTTTTCTCTGATAAAAGACTGCTGATCCATAATCGGGGGTGGGGGATGGCAGTAGAAAAGAATGGAGGAACTTTGGATTGTGCCAGAAGGGATGTGAGGAGAGGGGAGGTGTGGAGATGAAAAGGACGGTGGAATGAGATGGACATAATTACCCTATATACATGTATGATTGCACAACCGGTGTGATACTGCATCATGTACAGCCAGAGGAATGAGAAGTTGTGCTCTATTTGTGTACAATGTGTCAAAATGCATTCTACTGTCATGTATAACCAATTAGAACAAATTTAAATAAGTAAATATATTTAAAGTAAAAACTAAAAATTAAAAATAAAAGAATACAAAACAAAACTGAAATATACCGATCAAACATCCTGATCCTCATTAAAACTGCTCCATGAAAAATAACTGGCTTCAGAAATGTTAGAAATGAGAAAAAAAATATGAATAAGTATAAGTGTCCATGAACCATTTTGGTCACAATGAAATAGAGAAAAGAAATCTCAATGAAAAGTTTAAGAATTGTTTCCCCTGGTGTTCAGAAAGATTCTCAGCTTGCTTCTCAGCATCATTAGGTTGGGTGGTCTGGAGTGGGATGCTTGGTCCACCCACACCCTCTAGAGTGAGAGAGGTAATCCTGTAAGCGGTAATCCTGGAGGCAAGGTTTAGGCTTAGGCAGGCTCCAGGTTCCTTGCTGAATGCCAGTTGGTCTGGAGATTTTAAATCAGAGCACCTCTAGGTCCTAGCAATTGCTGGTCCATGCTGGAAGACTGCACCCTAAGGTTCTCCCCTGGTTTCTATCATGTGCTGGAGGAGCCAATTCTTACTCAAGTCAATCATCTGCAGACCCCACGTTTCCTGTTCTCAGGTTTAGTCTCAATCACTTCCACCCCCACCACTTTGAATTCCTGATCAGGCATGTCCCTCCTAGCGGGTCCTGCTAGCACCCACATTGGAGGAGGAGGGGGAGAGCTGGGTGGGTTTCCATCACCACTACTGCCCCATGTAAATGCCTATCAGTGTTTGATTTTCTCCTGGTCACTTAGGCACACTCTATGTTGTGCCGTGTATGTTTGCCAGGCCTGTATTTTGGGCCAAATTCGAGTTTGCTGGGAATCAGCTCCCACAGCTGCCGGCCCTTACACTGCAGCTGCAAAAGGTTCCATCCTCTGTCCTCTACACAGAGCCAGGAGAGATGCAGCTTCTTTCCTGTACAAGGATATTGTGCAGCATGCCCTTCAGATTAGTCGGGCAGTGTCTTTGATCTCTAGGCACTCCATGCCCAGAAAAACACTTTAGGCCTCCTAAAAATTTGGGCTCCTTTAATTCCCTCATCACTGTAATTTGCTCTGTACAGGAACCACTCTGGCTGATGACTCTGGTAGGGGGTCATCAGCTCATCAGTTTGGTGGTGTTGGGTATTTCTTCATTATTTTATCATCTCCAACCTCCTAAGTCCTTGATCTACTTTGAATATCCAGTATTAAGTTCCCATGCACCCCCCTTATTTTTGTTCACCCACCTTGCTAATCTGCTTTCTTGAATTCATGCCTTGGAGGAGCCAGGAAAGTAAACTTCTCTATTCTGTGACCTTGAAACCTAAGTGCCCAACATTTACCCTTCATTGATGTTTCAGCCCAGACTAGCCCATTGAAACTCCTGTTAAGAAGCTCTTAAACTTGATGTCAGATTTGCTGGACATGACTAGGTCTTCATTGTCCATACTCCCGAAGCAGGATTCAACAGAGTTGCCCTGGTCCATTTGGAAAATACATTTTGTTTGGCTCCAGTGAAACTACCCATACCTGATTTTTCTTCCCATAATACTGGGCACTTCTTCCCAGTATCTTTTTCTGCCACCTCCTTCTAAATGTTGGAATATTCCAAATTTATTCCTCCATCATTCCTTTCTCATCTTTGATGTGATTTTATACACTTTCTATAGCTAATGATTCCCAAATCCTTATCCTGGGCCTCTGCTCCCCTTACCCCTTCCCAGGATCCACTTGACTGGCTTATATGGCTCCTATGAAGAGGAACCTGCCCTAAGACTATGCCTTCAGGGATCATTTCTATTATTCATTCCTGGAGAAGTTTCTCTAACCTTGTCGAGTAACAGAACCACAAGGAAGGGGTCCAGAGTTCCCTCCTGAGGGTGAAGGCAGCTCTTGGTGTTGCTTTACTACAAATGTCTTTTGGCCATTTATGTGATTTCTTCTCTCCTATCTTTTGGGAGGGTGAGAAGGGGGGGGGAAATACTTCTGAGATATTTCCACTTTAAAAAAAAAAAAAAAAAAAAAGGCCGGGCGTGGTGGCCCACGCCTGTAATCCCAGCACCTGGGAGGCTGAGGCAGGAGGATCTCAAGTTCAAAGCTGGCCTCAGCAATGGCGAGGCACTTAGCAACTCAGTGAGACCCTGTCTCTAAATAAAATACAAAAAGGGGCTGAGGATGTGGCCCAGTGGTCGAGTGCCCCTGAGTTCAATCTTGGTACCACAAAAAATAAAAAAAAAAAAAATAAAAAGGACAGTATCATGACTGTCCTTTCTAGAGTATACCTCATTCCCACCAGTATAATTTTTTAAATGGGTTTATATTAATGTCACATGGCACCTACTACAAATTTCAGGTGTGTGTGTGTGTGTGTGTGTGTGTGTGTGTGTGTGTGTTTCTCCTTGTAAAATGAAAGCACCAAGGAAGAAATGTCTCTGATAGATGAGCTTGGATCAATGGAAATTTCTGTGTCCTGAGAAGCAGACTTGTTTCATTTTCCCCAGGCAGGAGCCAATAGGCTTAAAGGTTGCACATCTGGGCACCCACCTCCCATCCAGAGCTTGCCCCTGACTCCTCTCGCTCCGCACCTCTTCTACCTCCGACTAGCCATAAAGGCTGGTGAATAAATCTCTTGGCTGCACGGTTGTCTCCGGTGGATTTTTGCCCTTCAGTCTCCATCTTTCATGTTCAGTATTGTGGACACTCTCCTAGGAGAGTATTTGTCTCATGGGGGTTTTTGAATGCATTATGGAAAGAAGGCAGGGAGGAAGGGAAGCCCTGGGAGCCACCAGGGAGTTGCTATGTGACCTAGGGTAAGCCACAATTATTTCTATGGACACTGGTTCAATGTGCAAACACCTCTTCCTAGCTCACTGACATCTTAAGGGAAGCTAATGAAGTTGCTATAAAGGTCAAGGTTTTCTAGGATGTGTTCCTAACTAAAAGCTGTAAATCTTCAGATTAAACCCCAAGAATCTTAACTTTCTTCAAAGTACTCCCCCCACCCTTAGACCAAGTTGACTGAGAACAGGTATTAGTTCACTAATTTCAGCAGACCATCAGCCCCTCCCCACCCCACTGTGTCTTTCTCTCCTCTCATGTGTACCATCTAGTGGCCCTGCCAGTGTCCCAGGAGCTGGGCCTCATTTTCAGAGGGACTCTCTTTCCCCATTTCCATTTGTCGTACCTGAGGACTCTCCACCATGAAGACGCAGGAATGGTCTATAACTGTGAAGAGGTGAACAGCAGGGACCAAAATTATAGAAGCCCAGAGGACACCTTGTGTGGGATGGATGCACTTGAGGAACATGCTGGTCCTGAGTCAGACAGGTATGGAACTGAAGTGGCTCCACCTCAGGACTAAGTGAAGAGCCAGGTGCCCTGGTGTTACCTGTCATCCAGCTACTGGAAGATTGAGGCAAGAGAATCCGACTTCCTCGCCAGCCTTGACAACTTAGAAAGACCCAGTCTCAAAGAAAATAAAAGATCCAGCCTGAGGATTTCACTCAATGGTAGAGCCCTTGCTCATCATGTTGAGTCCTTGGGTATAATTCCAACCACAAAAAGAAAAGAAGGAAGGAAGAAAGGAAGGAAGGAAGAGGAAGAAAGGAAGGAAGGAAGAAAGGAAGGAAGGAGGAAGAAAGGGAGGGAGGGAGGGAGAGGGGAGGGAAGAGAAAGGTCATTCCTCCTTCTTTTTTTTTTTTTTTTTTTTTGGTACTGATCATTGAACCCAGGGCACTTAAACACTGAGTCATATCCCAAGCCTTCCTGTTTATTATTCATTTTAAGACAAGTCTCAATAAGTGGCTTAGGGTCTCATTTTTTTTTTTTTTTTGTACCAGGGATTGAACTCAGGGGCACTCAACCACTGGGCCACATCCCCAGCCCTTCTTTGTATTTTATTAGAGACAGAGTCTCACGGAGTTGCTAAGTGCCTCGCCATTGCTGAGGCTGGCTTTGAACTCACGATCCTCCTGCCTCAGCCTCCCAAGTTCTGGGATTATAGGCGTGCGCCACCACACCCGGCTGGTCTCAAAAATTCTTGAGGCTAGCCTTGAATTTGCATTACTCCTGCCTCAGCCTCTCAGGTCACTGGGGTTTACAGATATCTGCCTCCATACCTGGCTACTTTACTGTGGCTTGAACCCAGGAGTGTGTTTAACCACTGAGCCACATCCCAAGCCCTTTTATATATTTTATTTAGAGACAGGGTCTTGCTATGTTGCTTAGGGCCTCACAAAATTGCTGAGACTGGCTTTGAACTCCTGATTATCCTGCCTCAGCTTCTCAAGCCACTGGGATTACAGAGATGCAACATCGAACCCAACTCCTTTTCAATGTCTTGATGTATATATCATCACTTTTCAACATTGTCCAGTGCTCTGAGGTCATCATCAGGAAGGAGTCTATGCTGATTGTTCCTATAAATATTAAACAGGTGTCTCCCTTAATCTCCACAGCATTTACTAATCTACAGAAGTTGCTTTTTCTTTTGGGAGTCTGTTCTAGGGATCAAGCCCAAGACCTTCCACATGCTCAGGGCCTGCTCAACCACTGAGCCACACCCCAGCTCCTATAACACAATGTACCATTGACACTAAAATGTATTAGGTTTTATCTTTGTTTCCCATTCTTGAGTTTTGCCATTATAGAAATATCTCTGAGATAATAAGCTTGTGGAGAATTTGGGTTCATTTAGACAATGGTTTCAGAGGTTCCAGACCATTGTCAGACTTATTGCTTCTGAGTTCATGGAGAGGCAGCAAATACCAACAGGATCACAATGTGGAGCAAAACCACTCACCTCATGGCTGGGAAGCAAAAGAGAGAGCAAGGACAGGCCAGGGTCCCACTGACTCCTTCAAGGACATGCTTCCAACAACCAAAGTCCTCCTATTAAGTGCCACCTCTCAAGATTGAAGCACATTCTTAAAACACCTCTCTGAGGATCAAGGCTTTAGACAGGGGTCTTGGTGACACTCAGTATCCACACTGTAGCCTAGCCCGTTGGAACATGTTCACTGTTCCCACCTCCCCTCCTCCACCTGAATATAGGCCCCATAAGGCAGGAGGCCCTCTCCACCTAATCTAGGCCCACCTCCTGGAGCATGAGCCCAGGGACTCCTGCATGCTAGGCAAGCCCTGCAGCACTGAGCCGCACCCCAGCCTGAGGATGGGAATTCTGTCTGCTTTGGACACTGGTGTTTCTGAGCATCTGTAATGGGTGTGAATGAGCAGATGGGAAGGTGGTGAACAGAGGCATTAGATCAGTCACACAGCGACATTATACTATGGTAATTTGTGAGCACAGGTTAGGTTGAGTGAGGTCATTTTGGCCACAGGGGTGGCTGGGAGGCCTCCCTGGTGCCATGGCTGGGCTCAAGCCCTTGGCCTTCTAGGCCAGGAAGGCCAATAACCTGCATGTGCAACCCAGGTCAGCCTGACCAGCTCCTCAGTGCTGGAGCTCACACTAATGACTCAGGGTCAGCGACTCCAGGTCAGAAACACTCTGGGACCTGCCTGACCATGTTGGTCTCAGAACCTACCTAGGAGAGTAACATAGAGGAAGGAGAGCCCAGGACTGTCCCGTTCTCCTCTCCAAGACAAGAGGGGGCTGGTCTCTCTGACAGGGATAGTCTGAGAGGGACTTTAGAGACAGGGCATTTGCTCCAGTGGGCCTGAGAAGGGGGAAGGAGAGGCATGGGCAGAGGAGCCACTGTGATGACGACCTCAGCTGATCCCACAGGGAGCTCTGGACCTGAAATGCTCCTTCAGAGCAGAGGTGTCTTGCATTTGGACCCAAATGGACATGCCACTCAATGTGGTCACCTGGAAGGGTCTGACCCTGGACCAGGTTGCTCTGTGCCCTTAGGCCACCTGCTGACCTCATTCCTAGCGGCTGGTTGGAGGGCTTTTTGTGAAAAGGGAGTCTAGGGAGTGCCTCTCTTTTCCTGTTCTCAGGATTGAACAGCACTCTTTCCATGGAGCCTGTCTAGATATAAATTTCTCTTTTGAGAAATTTGCTTCCAGTGCTTTTGGTGCATAAACTAGCAGGGGTGTTTGGGGGTCTGTGCCTTACCTAGTACCATCTCCTCTTCCTACCCAAGATACGAGATTGAGTTTTGGGTGCATTTACAAAGCTTTACTACCATGCAAATGGGATGCAAATGGGCAGGTAGAGCACTTGGGGTGACAGGGCAAGGAGGCTCAGGCCCTAATGGGCCTTCTGGGCTGGGCTGGCTCCATCCGCAGATAGTTGCAGCAGGTGGACTCTTCTAGCTGCACAGCATTGCTCCTGTTGAGGGCTCCCAAGCTTCTTCAATGTCATAGTGGCATGTGGAGTCGATGGAGCACTTATCTGTGAGAAGGATCATAAAAGCCTAGGGTCCTGGGGTGGCTAGAGCTCCTGGACTTCCACCTTTGTGTTCCTGTGGGCACCCACCCTGCCAACACTCCCCAGTAGCACACCTTTGTTGCAGCACAGATCTGAGTGCTGGAGGGGCTCATCTTCCCCAAAGCTTCAGGCTCTGCAGTCAGAGGAAAGTTCTCGTCATCTGTTCATGCAGTGCAATTCCATGGCGTTTGAGATGCAGGCCACTGTCTCCTGGAGTCAGACATTAGTCCTGAGGCAGCACCTTGACTTCTTTACTGGGAAAGGCCCTGCAGAGATGATGCAAGTGAACATGATCAGGGAGTCGGTGGGGAAAGGGTGGGTACCCGGGAGTGGCACAGGATGGAGATTGGACTCAGGAGTGCAGGAGATACCATGGGACTGAGGTCCTTCGGCCAGGCAGATCTGGAGAGCAGTCAAGGGTGGGTGCAAAATGGACTAAACACTTCTCTCTTCAGGTGATTGACAACCAGCTCTCAGTAACAGCCACCAGCATCCTCACCTTCAGTTGTGGAACACGACTCTCTCTGGGCTACGACAGGAGGACACCTTCCTCTTCAACAGTGGGGCCATCACTGATGTGCCCTCCTCTGTCATCTGCCCACCAGACCCCTATTGCACAACTTCCCCTTGCCCCATTATCCAAACCTCATCCCTAGGGCTCTTGGTGGAAGGCCCCTGACCTGGATATGCGGAGCACACACACGAGCTTTTCTCCAAAAATGGCGCACTTCTGGCCTTGACCTTGCAACTTAACACCGGAAGGCGCCAACCCCAAACATGGCCAAAGCCAACCTCCTGCAACTCAACACCAACAGGGCCAACCTCACGTAGGTCCATGATCTAATACTCACTCTGATAGGTCCCCCAAATTGGTTCCAGGGCCCAGAAACCTGGGGAGGACAGGCACTTGAGACCATCAGAGAAGCCAAGCACAGAATAGAGAGGCAATGAGGGTTGCCCACATGCCCACTCTCACAAATCCAACAGCCCCACGTGGAGCCACCTGTAAACCTCAGCAGAATCAAACATGGTGATCGGACTTCCTTCAGCTCTGCCACAGCTGACATAAAAGGAACTGACTGGACGCGCAGTAGAAGAGAATTGGGTTAGGTACCCAGCAGAGCTTCCTTGCAGGATGCTTGAGTGGTCATCCTGCCCAGACCAGCTTGGACCAGTAGCCCTCTGTGTTTTGGGGTCAGCCACCTGTGGCTGAGAGCAGTTGGTGCTGGGTGGGGAAGGCCTGGAATTTGAAATGGGACAGAGCCTCCTATTCTCTGGCTAGTCAGGATGAGAGGACCCAACAGACCCAGCACAGGCCTCTCCACTGCATTCTCCCTATCCAAACCCAAGCCCAGTTACTGGGGAAGTATCGCTCACTTCTCTCGGTCCCCTGTGAGGATGGGGTCAGTGTCCAGCAGCCCCTCTGCCCTTGAAACTGGCTTCTCCCAAGAATTCTCTCTTCCTAGGCCCTGCCAGTACTTGGGCACTGATCACAACATGCAGCCCCAAGATGGGCCACAGTGGTACCTGACTCCTCTGCATTCTCAGTCGTGGCCATTTTGACAGGCAAGGCTCATAGCCTTTGGGCAGTGCATGGGGTGCCATGCAGAGGTGAAGGCAAGTATACCAAGGAAAAACAGGCGGCAACAGAATGATGGGCATCCTGGTGCTCCAAGGCAGGCCAGTTCCTGGGCTGGCTGTGTGCTCTGCCTTGTTTGGCTATTTATATTTCACAGGTCTGTAAGAGGCAACATTGTGGCCATCTATGTTGTCCTCTTAAAAAATATTACCAAAAGAGAACACCGTGTCCCAGAAACACCCCTTTTCATTTCCAAGAACCTGGCCAAGTCAATGAAAACAATTAAAGCAGTCTTGGACCTGAATGTCAATATATGTATTATCTTGAAGATCTCTTTCTCTGTCTCTCTCTCTATCATTGGCAGCTATCGCAAACTACAACTCTCTGTAGAAACTGCTTTCATGGACATTCACGAAGTTGCTTGTGATACTGGCCCTGTTATGAGACAAAGTAAGCTATGCTGTCACCACAATTGTCATAACCTATAGCCCCCCTCTCACTGCCTGGTGTGGACTCCAGCACTGTGCCTGGGAAATGCACTATGAAAGACAGAGGTGCTATGAGCTCTGCCTGTCACTAAGGGACCTTTTCCAAAAGAAGATTCCAAATAACCTATATCAAACTCATGATATCTGGGAAACTGCTTTCTCAGACATTCACTAAGCTGCTTGGGACGCTGGCCATATAATTTGACAAAGTAAGCTAATGATGTCATTGCTTCTGACCTAATAACGGTCACCCCCAATGTTGGCCATACTTGGTGTAGAATACAGCATGGTGCTCTTCCTCACTGCCCTCACTGGGCAATGTACTTATGAAAGATGGAGGTGCTATGAGCCATGCCTGTCAAAAAAGAACCTTTCCTGAAAGCAGTTTCCAACAACCTGTGCATCACACTCCATCTCAGGGTGTGTTCTTGGGGTCTTAGAAAAATACCCACTGTGCTGGCCCAACTGGGATGGCATATAAGCAACCCCTTCCCCAAGGCTTGCACAGCCACCAGGTCCCAAGCCATCTGCAGTGTTTCAGGCATCTGAGCACACATGTGGGTCTGTCTGGGCTGGATATGGTAAAGCAAGGGCTCAGGTGACCAGAATGTTATTGACCACAGTGTGACAGAAACTTCTGTGATTGTGACTCAGGATTCAGGGAGAGGAGGAACAGAGTGTGTGTCACCTGAAGACCATCTCTGAGCACTCTGGCTGTCCTGAGGCTGCTGCGGTCTAGTGCCGATTCCCCATTACATTGCCCCTAGAATACAGGCAGAGGTTCTAGGGGCTGCTGTTAGGTGCAGCATCATGGTCCAGGAATTGTGATGCAGAGGACAGCCAGGATTGTGGAATCTCATCCAGTTAACCCTGTAGCAGGACAAGTGACAAAGAAAGACACATCCAGTATGGCCATTTCAAAGGCTTTGGAAAACAAATCCCTTTCTGCAGCCTCATGGGTAAGGTAGCCACTGTGTGGAGTCAGAGTAAAGTGACAGAAGAAGCACAGGGGATTGTTCCCATGGGAACAGGGTTGTGGTTGACTTTAGGGGAAAGCTGAGGACGCTCCCACCACTCCCATGCCACTACACGCCACGGTTCAGGTACTCAGGCCCTGAGACTGGGGACTTTGGGGACAATCTAGGAACATATCCCTCATCACAGAACTGTCAGTCAGAAATATGGGCTGGGCAGATACTGTGAGGTGCAAGAACTCCATGGCCAGTAAGTTCACAGGTGCAAGGAGAGCTTCTTAGTTCCCGAAAGCCACCTGCCCCAGCGATTACCACCTCCTGGACCCTAGGAAGTGCCATATTGGGCCAGGGTGAAGTGGGGTCCATGGGAGCTCTAGGCCTAAGGTGGGAGGAGGAGTTTCCAGCAAATGGACCCAGCCCAAGAAAGCTGCTTTGTTCCTGACCTCAGGCTGGCAGGTCTAAATGGTCACAGCCTCCTTCACCCAGGCCACTGGAGTGCCACTGGGTCATGGACCCAGGCTAGGAATCCATGTGTCTCAGGCTGTGCTCCCCAGTTCTCCCAGCCCCTGCAGGTGCTTCACTGCCTCTCCAGGCATGAGGGTGCTTTAAGGATACTCCAGGGGACTAGGTGGACCATCCTACCAAGTCCATTGAGAGATGGGGTGGACAAGGAAGGAGCCTGCAACAGTGAGGACCTGACAACAATCTTTTCAGTAATGACCTGTTAGGGACTAAAGAGCCTTCAAAAAGAAGTCATGGGCAGTTCATATTGGAAAAACACTGGAGGCCACTGGCCAGGGGCAGTATTCAGTATTGCTTGGAGTTTCCTGATTGCACAGGTGCCTCACTTTCCTCCAGAGTAAAGGAAGGAAGAGCAGTAACCACTGTACAGTTGTTGTGGGCACTGAATATTGAATATGTTAAAGCATGAGGAAATCGTGCCATAGTGCAGTTCATTAAAAGTAGTATTGTTTTACTCAGGTCAATCCTAAATGCTGGAGAAATTTTTCCAGACGTAGCAGCTTTCTGGGTCAGGTGAGAAAGAACCTTTCATCCACCTGTGTGTGGAAATAGGCTAGGTTGCAAGCCACTGTCCAATGGCTCTGTGCGTTGTAAGACAGGCTAAGAGCAGGCGTGCATCACCCATACCTTACCCTCCCTGCACTTTCTGTCCCAGTTACTATCTGAAAACACTTAGAACCAGACTGATTCAGGAGCACAAGCGGTGGCACCAGCCAGGACATCCCTGTCTCCATCAGCCACACCAACCAGGGTCTTCAATCTAACACCTGCCTCCCACATCAGGTCCCATTGTAGACCCCAAAGTCCACTTGGGCACAGATGCCAGAGAGCCTGCTTCCCCAAGTAACCACCACTCAGAGCAATGAGTGATTGGGAAAAGTCTCTTTACTGTTGACTGGTTCCATTTCAAATGCAGCATCTCACATGTCACATGCACAACCCAGACAACCCACATTCCTTCCATACTTCCCTTGTGGTTTTACTCTTCAAAATGACTTTTTCACACTTTCTGCAATCTTACATTTCTATGCCTCAACTCCTGATGTTTATTCATGCATACTGTAGGAAGGGAAGACTTAGCTCTTTAACCCTTCCCCATTATATGTACCCTCCATCCACTGTCTCTTTCAAACAATGATGACATGAAGGTTAGAACAGCATTACCAGTTTGAGTACAACCACATCCTTTTGAGCTAAGCCATGAAGGAGAGAGAGAGATCTTCAAGATAATATATATGGACATTCAGGTCCGGGACTGCTTTTATTTTTTCATTAACTTGGCCAGGTTCTTGGGAATAGAAAGGGGTGTATCTGGGACATGGTGTTCTACTGTCCTCCTTTATTTTTTCTTTTTAAGCTATGACACAGGTGGCTGCCACGTTGCCTCTTGTGGGACCTGTGGAATATAAATAGACAACCCACCAAGGCAGCAGCTCACAGCCAGCCCAGAAGCACGGTTCCCTGGCCTCACCCAGAGAAATAGGATGACTGGCATTCTGCTGCCCGCCTACTTCATTGGCCTGCTGCTCTTCACCTCTGCATGCCACCCATGTACTGCGCACCCACATCGGGCAAGGCTGAGGATTCAGAGTCAGGTACTATTGTGGACCATCTCGGGACTGCCTGTTGTGATCAGTGCCCAAGTACTGGCAGGGCCTAGGAAGAGAGAATGCTTGGGAGAAGCCAGTCTTAAGGGGTAGAAGGGGCTGCTGGACACTGACCTCATCCACAAAGGGGCTAGAGGGAAGTGAGAAATGCTTCTCCAGTAAATGGACTTCGGTCTGGATTTGGGAAACTAGAGTGGGGAGGCCTGTGCTGGGCCTGTTGGGTCCTCTCATCTGGACTAGCCAGAGAATAGGAGGCTCTGTCCCATTTCAAATTCCAGGCCTTCCCCACCCAGCACCAACTGCTCTCAGCCACAGGTGGCTGACCCCAAACACAGAGGGCTACTGGTCCAAGCTGGTCTGGGCAGGATGACCACTCAAGCATCCTGCAAGGAAGCTCTGCTGGGTACCTAACCCAATTCTCTTCTACTGCGCGTCCAGTCAGTTCCTTTTTATGTCAGCTGTGGCAGAGCTGAAGGAAGTCCGATCACCATGTTTGATTCTGCTGAGGTTTACAGGTGGCTCCACGTGGGGCTGTTGGATTTGTGAGAGTGGGCATGTGGCCAACCCTCATAGCCTCCCTATTCTGTGCTTGGCTCCTCTGATGGTCTCAAGCCCCACAAGTGCCTGTACTCCCCAGGGGGAGGACCTAGCAGAGTGAGTATTGGATCATGGACCTACGTGAGGTTGGCCCGGTTGGTGTTAAGTTGCAAGGTCAAGGCCAGAAGTGGGAGAAAAGGCTCGTGTGTGTGCTCTGCATATGGTCAGTGCCCTCCACCAGGGCCTAGGGATGAGGTTTGGATAATGGGGCAAGGGGAAGTTGTGCAATAGGGGTCTGGTGGGCAGATGACAGAAGAGGGCACATCAGTGATGGCCCCACTGTTGAAGAGGAAGGTGTCCTCCTGTCGTAGCCCAAGAGAGTCGTGTTCCACAACTGAAGGTGAGGATGCTGGTGGCTGTTACTGAGAGCTGGTTGTCAATCACCTGAAGAGAGAAGTGTTTAGTCCATTTTGCACCCACCCTTGACTGCTCTCCAGATCTGCCTGGCCGAAGGACCTCAGTCCCATGGTATCTCCTGCACTCCTGAGTCCGATCTCCAGCCTATGACACTCCCGGGTGCCCACACTTTCCCCACTGCCTCCCTTATCGCGCTCACCCATATCCATCCCAGCCTCAGGCGCCTCAGAGTCTCTGCTGTTCTTGGCAGGGGAGAGTCGGGGGGGAAAACGACTCCGGAGAGTCGTCCTCGTCTTCCAGAGCAGCAGCAAACAACCTTGCAGGGGCTTCCGAGGCTACCGCAGCAGCAGGAACCGACTCTGGAGCGTCTTTGGCAGGAGCCGGAAACGCCGGCGCGTCTTTGGCAGGAGCCGAAAGCCCCGGCGGCGCGTCTTTGGCAGGAGCCGGAAGCGCCGGCGCGTCTTTGGCAGGAGCCGGAAGCGCCGGGCGCGTCTTTGGCAGGAGCCGAAAGCGCCGGCGCGTCTTTGGCAGGAGCCGGCGCGTCTTTGGCAGGAGCCGGAAGCGCCGGCGCGTCTTTGGCAGGAGCCGAAAGCGCCGGCGCGTCTTTGGCAGGAGCCGGAAGCCCCGGCGCGTCTTTGGCAGGAGCCGGAAGCGCCGGCGCGTCTTTGGCAGGAGTCGGCGCGTCTTTGGCAGTAGCAGCAAACGACCCCGAAGCGCCTTCCGCGTCTCTGTCAGATGCAGGTAACGCCGGAGCGTCTGCTGCAGCACAGGGAGACCCAGAAAACGACGCGGCAGCTGCGGGAGATGCTCTGGCGTCTATAGCAGACAGTGCCGCAGAGGCTCTCTCGACTCTAGCAGGAAATGAGGACGACGTCGCTGAGTTCCTTGGGGACTATCGACTGGCAGATGCAGGCGAGCTGCCTCTCGTGCGCCGCGCAATCGCTGCACTGCGTCAACGACGAGAAACTTTATGACCCCGCCCTGCAAACACTTCCAGTAGCCTTGGGGTAAGGGGAGCCAATGCAGTTCCCCAGGCCCGTGCTGCAACAGAGGTGCGCTACTGGGGAGCGCTGGCGGGGCTAGTGCCCACAGGGGACACAGTGGTGGAGGTCTGGGAGCTCTGCCCACCCCAGGACACCCACACTCTTATGTACCTTCCCACAGATAAGTGTTCCATCCACTCCGCGTGCCACCATGACGATGACCAGACTTGGAAGCTAGCAATAGGAGCAATGCTGTGCAGCTAGAAGAGTCCACCTGCTGCAGCTAGCTGGGGATGGAGCCAGCCCAGCCCAGAAGGCCCACCGGGGTCTGAGCCACCTTCACCTGCCACCCCAGCTTCTCTGCCCACTCCTTTGCAAGGAAATAAACCTTCCTAAATGCACCCCAGCCTCAGTCTCAGTCTCTGGTAGGGAGAGGAGATGATACCAGTTGGGACCCAGATCCCCAAACACCCCAGGTAGTTTATGCAAAAAAAAAAAAAGTACGGGAGGCAAATATCTCAAAATGAAAGAGAAATTTATATCTAGATGGGCTTCATGAAAGGGGTGCTGTTCAATTCTGAAAACAGGAAAGGATAGGCACTCCCTAGACTCCCTTTTCACAAAAAGCTCTCCAACCAGCAGCTAGGAATGAGGTCAGCAGGTTGCCTAAGGAGCACAGAGCAACCTGGTCCAAGGTCACACCCTTCCTGTTGACCACATCCAGTGGCTGGTCCTTTTGGGCCCAAATGCAAAGACACCTCTGCTCTGAAGGAGCATTTCAGCTCCAGAGCTCCCTGTGGGGTCAGCTGAGGTCTGCAAGGCAGTGGCCCCTCTGCCTGTGCCTCTCCCTACCCTTGCCCAGGCCCACTGCAGCAAGCACCCTGTCTCTAAAGTCCCTCTCAGTCTGCTCCCTGGGGCACCCATATGCAGTAATGAGCAAGAAATAAGAGTGGTGTCTGTGCGGCCAGCCCTCTTTACTCTTGTTGAGGAGTATGGGATAGCCCTGGACTTTCTTGTCCTCATGTCATCCTCCTCAAGGAAATGGAAAGGCCATGACAGTCAAGCAGGTGTCAGAGCCTTCTGACCTGGAGTCTCTGACCCTGAGTCATTAGTGTGAGCTCCAACCCTGAGGAGCTGGTCAGGCTGACCTGGGTCTCCAGAGAAAAGGCTCAGCTGTGCCTACCCCAGGTTACTTACTTGGGCATGATATTAAAAGGTGAAACTCAAAAGCCTGACCCAGAAATAATTCAACCCAGACTCCATTCCCTTCCTCAGACAGCAAAACAACTCAGGGCCTTTCTGGGAACAACTCGATATTGTGGAATTTGGATCCCTGGATATGCTGAGAAGGCAAGATCCCTCTATGAATATATTAGGAAGCACAGGGACATTCACAGGCAATTATTAATTGGAAAGACTTCAGTACATTGAAAAGAGCTCTTACCCAGGACCTTGCTCTGGGCTTGCCCACTCGGTTGACTTTTCAATTATATGTTACAGAAAGGAATGGAGTGGCACTAGGGATGATTATGCAATCAAGAGGGGCCACTCCACAGCCAGTGAGATACCTAAGTAAAGAATTAGACAGGGTGGCTAAGGGGTGGCCTAGATGTCTTAGCGCTGCAGTGGGACTATTTGTCCCTGAGGCACATAAACTTACTCTGGAAAGCCCCCTAACTGTTATTACCTCCTGTGGCACAGGAGGAATCCTAAATTCTAAAGGTGTTCTCTGGGTAACAGACAGCCATGTACTCAAATATCAGGCCCTTTTGTTGGAAGGACCTGAAATTACCTTAAAGACTCGTCATAACCTCAACCCAATCTCTTTCTTACTTGAGATAGAGGGAAAACCTCTCCACTCCTGTGAGGAAGTTTTAATGAAAACTTATACTGCCAGACCAGATTTATGTGAGCATCCTATAGATAACCCTGATCTCACTCTATACACCGATGGGAGTTCATTGGTGATTGATGGGACTTGGAGATCTGGATATGCAGTAGTGACAGATTTTGAGGTTCTTGAATCAGGGCCACTTCCTATTAATACCATTGCTCAGCTGGCAGAATTAGTGGCCCTCACCTGGGCACTACAGCTTTCTAAAGATAAGAGGGTGAATATATACATTGATTCTAAATATGCCTTTCTTGTATTTCTTGCTCACACCGCTATCTGGAAAGAACGAAGATTGCTTAACTGCTGCAGGCATTCCTGTAAAGCATGCCAAGAAGGTTCTTTGTCTCCTAGAGGCAATCTTTCTGCCCTCTCAGGTAGCAGTTATCCACATTCCTGGACATCAGAAGGGAGAGGACATAATAGCTGAAGGAAATAGGGCTACAAATGTAGCAGCCAAGGCAGCTGATTTACAGGGTTCCAAAGTTGCCCCACTCCTATGGGAAAATTCTTTTCTGTCCCCTGAATGCCTGTACTACTCGATGGAAGAGATTCAACAGGCTATAACTCAAGGATACCAGCTAAATTATAGAGGGTGGTGGGTTTCTCCTGAGGGTATTCAATTACTTCCCCAAGCATCCCAGTGGAAGGTTCTAAAGTCTACCTATCACCTCTACCATTTGGAAGGAAATAATACTCTTACCCTAACACAGTAAATGTTTTCAGGAAAAGGCTTGAAGGACACAGTCCAACAGATTATCCAAAGCTGTAAAATCTACCTCGTGGTTTTTTCCTTTCCTGTGCCTCTGTCAGCCCTGTTGCTAGTTCTTTTTAGTCCTTGCATTATCAGTTTGCTTATTTGTTTTGTTTCCTCATGGATAGACACAATAAAACTTCATATGGTGTTAAAATGGAGCCCCCTCCAGACTTCTGCCATGGACCTATTGATAGACCCACTGATGTCCATCATCAGTGTTGGCTTCTGGACCCACCTGCTGCTTCCCACTTACCCCAGACCTTCCTCATGAGGATGTCCTGGTTACTCCATCGATGCCCCTTTGTAGACCTGAAGTATCTAGAGTGGTCATTGCCCCAACTCCCAAGAGCAGCCGGGATGTCCTCTGAGAGGGGAATTGAGGGAGATGTAAAAGGACTTAGGCAGCCAGGGTAAGATGGTTAGTGAGGAGGTTGGGGGGCAGGGTCAGAACAAAGGACCACAGAGAGGTCTTCGGACGAGATCAACTTCCTGGTTGACGAAAGTACTCATGGATACAAGCAGGGGACCCAATTAGAGAGACACTTCCATACTTGTGCTCCTAAGCAGAGGACCCAGAAGAAAAACTGAAATGGATGGTGGGTGGAGAGGGGACCAATAAATAACAGTGAGGAGAGCATAGACAGCGGAGAAGATAAGGAAAGGAGAAATTCCAGAGAACATAAAAAGAAAAGGCTAAAATTCCCCCACTAGATTCCCAGGTCTATGTCTCCTTCTCTTCAAAGTCTATATCTTTCTTTTGCAATAAACATACTACTTGCTTGCCATCTCTGTGTCCTGTTCTTCAATTCTTTGCTGAACAGAGACAATGAACTCAGCACCCTTGGACAGTCCTCCTGCCTTAGCATAACCAGTAGCTGGGGTTATGAGTGTGCACCACCACGCCCAGCAGTTTAATTAATTTTATAAACTAAACATATCTGTTTCACCAGCTTCCAGTCCAAGAAATAGGATATGACCAGCAATCCAGAAGTCCCTCAACATCCCTTTGTGTCATTGTGCCATCCTAGAAATCCAGCACCATAGATTAGTTTTGCCTATTTTTATAATTGATATAGATAATCTTCAATCCCCATTGAAGGGCAAAGCATCACACTGGGGACAGCTGTGCAGCCAAAAGATTTATTTAACAGCCTTCGTGGCTGGTAGCGAAAACCGGAGAAGAGGTGCTCTGGTCGAAGGTCGAAGAGGTGGGAGAGGGGAGTCAGGGAGAAGGGAGTGTGCAAGCTCTGGTGGGAGAAGGGAGTCAGGGAGAGGGGGAGTGTGCAAGCTCTGGACAGAAGGTGGGTGCTTGGTTGCACCAGCTGGGATCTCTGGAGCTGTCGGCTAAAGCAGCTGCTGTCTGGCTGGAGGCTGGAGCTGTCAGCTGGGAGCGGCCGTCGGGCTGAAGGTAGTCGGTCTGGAGCTGTCAGCTGGAGCAGCTGCCGTCGGCTGGAGGCGATGGGTCTGGAGCTGCTGGCTGGGGCAGCTTCCATTGGCTGGAGGCGATGGGTCTGGAGCTGCCGGCTGGGGCAGCTGCCGTCGGCTGGAGGCGATGGGTCTGGAGCTGCTGGCTGGGGCAGCTGCCGTCGAGCTGGAGGCGATGGGTCTGGAGCTGTTGCAGTGGCTTCCTTCTCTCTGCAGCGACGATCCGATGTTGTGTCCGTGTGTCTCTCTCTCTCTGTCTGAGTCTCTCAAACAGGGCCTTATATAGGGATTTCTGGTGGGGGGTGCACTAGAGCAACCCCAACACCATTGGCTAGAACAGGATGCCCTTTAAGCCTATTGGCTCTTGCCTGGGGAAAAGAAGCATTCTGCCTGGGGAAGGAACATCCTGTCTGGAACATCTTGAAACAAGGTTGCTTCTCTTAGGGTGTGGAAAACTCTGAGGGCGGGGGAGGGTAACATATCTATCACCCATCACCAAAAAATAATTGATAAATTAATTTCAAAACTTGTAGTCTCCACAGTATACTTTTTGTGTCTCCACCTTGTGATTGAGCCTCACCCATTATTGGTGGGCCATTGAGTCTCATTCTTGATGGTCTCCACTTAGTCTGATATGGGTGAAAACTACAGAAATGAGATGCTTAATTATTATTTATTTACACTTTATTAGTTTATTTATTTATATGTGTATTTATTTTTACAGTGTTAGGAACATAACCCGGGCTTCCCAGATGTTAGGTAAGCTCTTATTTTTCACAGATAATGAATGATCTGCTCCTCTTGTTTTTGGAGTAGGCTGTGAGCATGAACCTTCTCAGGTTGTGGCCATCCATATGGGCAGGTGAATGAGGCATGGTCTGGGAGAGAGGGATGGGCTTTTATCTCATCCCCCAAAGGATTCTTGACCTGGGAATAGGTGGGCAGTCTAGATGGAAGGGTTCTGTCAGTTTGCTCCTGCCCTCTGTGCTTGGTGGTCATTTCTGTGGCTGTGGGTGCTGAGGACTGCAGGTCCTCTGGGTGGGTGCCCCTCTCTGACAAGTTCTGATCCTACACAGGTAGGAGTCAGGCCACTGGGTTGAGACCCAGCTATAGGGAGAGCAGGGGAGTGTCTTGTGGGTGCCCCAGTCCAGCCTCCCCAGCTCAGCACAGCAGTGACCTCCTTGGGGTCTGAGAGTCCAGCTCTTTGAAGCACGGTGGCTCTTCAGCTGCCCCCCAAGAGCCCTCCCCTCTGTCAACTCTACTCCTTCAATCTCCATGGAGGAGTGGGTGGTCTCTCTCCAGGAGTCAAGGAGTCATTGGATCCCCACTGTCCCTTCCCCTTCCCCGTCCCCCTGTCAGACACTGTCTCTGTGGGCAGATGCCTGGCCCCTGTCCTTTTGGACTTCCTCTAGTGTGCCCTGCTGCAGGTTTCCATCTCTCTGGAGCTGGCCTGTTGGGGTCCTCCCTCATTGTCTCAGTTGGACCGGCACAGCTGAAATGCAGGCCCCGTGGGGAGCAGTCATTCATTCCCTGATGCCTCCCCTCATTTCTGACACTCAGACCAGAGAAGAATAGGAGAGGAAAGAGCTGCTTTGTTTCATTTCGTTTTATTTATTTTTTCAGTAGAGGGGATTGAACACAGAGCTACACCCTCAGCTCCAATCGTTTTTCACTTTCAAACAGGGTCTCGCCATGGCATCGACTTGGGATCTTCCTGCCCAGACACCTCAGTCACAGGCGAGTGCCACCGCGGTGGTTTTGCTTGATTTTTCATTGACTTTTAGGGGTGTCTTTGGGAAAGGAGGGGTGCAGTGGGATATGTCGGGAGCACCCGAAGTCATCATTCAGAAAAGTTGGTCTCGGGGTTGCAGGCCGGGTCGGTGCGGCAGCCGTCTGCAAAGAGAGCTGAAAGGTCAGGGGCCACCTTGCCTGGTACCACCCCGCCCGGGGTCCTACGCTGGCCTCTCCTGCTCACCTGAGCTGCAGCAGATGCCCGCGGCCGCGCACCGGCCCCCGCTCCCGCAGGGCTTCTGGCCGGACTGGCAGGGCGACGGCAGGTAGTTCTCCTCCTGGCAGCGCAGCGCCTCGGCTGTGCCCACGAAGCAGCCCAGCTCGTCCCCGCAGCAGATGCTGGGCCCGAAGCAGCGCCCTTGGCCCCCGGGGCCGCAGGGGAGGCACTGCGGAGGACCGGAGAGGGTGAGTGGTGGTGGAGGGGGAAAGAGGTGGCGGGGAAGGTGGGGACCCCCTGGAGGCCCCGCGGGGTACGTGGGATTGGGACGCTGGGGCTGAAGCTGGGATCTGGCTCCACAGTGCTGGCCAGATCCAGGCGGCTGGAGGTACCGGGGCGCTTTGAGGGCAGGAGTGGAGACCTGCCAAACTCCTTGGGTTCCCAGCTGAGGAAAGGATGGGATCCAGGGAAGAGAGCGGCATGGTGGTGGTCCCTGTGGGCCCCTCGGGTCGGGTGGCTCACCTTGCGCACATCCAGCTCCAGCGTGGCCCTCTTGCCGCCCAGCGGGCAGTTTTGGATGTAGCAGGCGGAGGTCAGAGCCAGGAGGCCCAGCAGGCAGCAGGCGAGGCTGTGGCTGGCCATGGTGTTGGCGAACTGGGTCCTGCGGATCCGTGGCTGCTGGAGGTCTCTCAAGCTGGCCTTTTTATGCCTGGGCGCTGGACCTGCCTACTAGTGTCTAAGAAGGCAGTCGCATTACTGGTCACAGCAGGTCACTAGGGTCAGACCATGTCAGCCGGGTCAGCCCCTCATTACCACACCAGAGTCAAAGTCAGTGTCTTGGCTAATGGACTGAAATATGGATGGTGGTGCCCTGGAGAAGGGAGCAGGCTGGGTCACCTGGGCCACGAGTGTAGGAAAGGGAGAACTGAGTGATGGGCTGGGGGGAGGGGAGTCCAACCAAGGGTTTTTTTTCTTTCCAGATTTCAGAAACCTAAAGGAGGAACAGCCTCTGGCTGGCACCCCCACTGGTACTCCCTGGCCCATACACATTCAGTCCTTGACCCCCTAGTAACAAAGTCTCCTCTTCCCAAGCCTAAATGACCAGAAAACCTCCCCACCCCAGCACACAGCCACTTCCCTGCCCCCAGCACTTGCACGGAAAAGATCCCAGCTTTCTCCCACCTCTAACTGAAGTCAACCTTTCCTCCAGCTAGGAGCTGGGCTACAGTCCACCTGTATTGGAATTGACAGTACCTGTGACTATGTCACCAACACAGATGACAGACAACCTCCCATCATGTATAGTTACTGCAAATGTCTTTAAGATTGTTTAGGGTCATGGTCACCTGGAGATCAGGGCATTCTTCCGGCTGCCCCTAGAGCTTGTAATCTAATGTAATCTAATGGTTTATTAAAGAATCACATTTGGGATGAAATCAAAATGTGTTGTATCATATTGACACCTGTAATTGGTTTCTTTTGTAACGCATCATCTTTTGTGTGCATGTATGTGTATGTATGTGTTGGTGATCGAAATCATCTTTTGTTTTATACATTTAAAATCTTCTGGAGGCTAGCGAGGCTGAGGCAGGAGAATAGAGAGTTCAAAGCCAGCCTCAGCAACTGTGAGGCACTAAGCAACTCAGTGAGACTCAGTCTCTAAAAAAAATGCAAAAAAGAAACTTCTGGAGGCTGATGTGGTGGTGCACACGTGTAGTCCCAGTGACTAGGGAGGCAGAGGCAAGAGAACCACAAGTTTGAGGCCAGCCTCCATCACTCTTGCCATATTTTTCCACTGGTTAGAAGAAAGTTCTGGGTTCTATCCATATGCAGCAGGCGAAGAATGCATAAAGGTGTGGCTACCAGAAACACAGGTGTGAAACACAGGGATCATTTTAGCATTCTGCTTCCCATGAAAGGTGAGCATTCTGGGCACAGGAAACAACAAGAACAAAGGTCCTGGGGCAGCAATGTGTGTGGCATGTTCAAGGAAGAGCAAGGAGGCCAGTGGGAGCTGGAGCAGAGTCATCCAAGTCCTGAGGTCAGAAAGGTCTCAAGGGACTAGGTCCCTGGGCTTATACTCCAGGTGAAACAGTGTACCAAAGAGGTTCTGAGCCCATGTAGGATATCTTTAGATATTGTGTTTTGAAAAGACCATGAAGCAAAGACAGAAGCTGGAACCAAGTATAGTGGGGTATGCCTATAATCCAGTGATTTGGGAGGCTGAGGCAGGAGGATTACAAGTTTGAACCTGAGCAATTTAGAGAGGCCTTGTCTCAAGATAAAATTAAAAAGGGCTGGGGATGTAGCTCAGTGGTACAGCACCCCTGGGTTCAGTCCCCAGAACTGGAGGGAAAAAAAAAAAAAAAAGAAGCTGGGGAAGTGTGGAGAGATTATCACAGTATCCCTGTGGGTAACAGTGGTGAGGGGTGTGTGTCCAGAAGTAATCAGGTTACTGTGTACATTATGAAGGAAGCCTCAACTTGGCTTTGCTCTGATGGATTAAATGTGGGCTGGAGAGAAAAGGAAGAGTCAAAGACAACTCCAAGGTTTCAGGCCTGAGCAGTGGGAAGAAGAGGATCAGCATGGATTGAGTTTGAGATGGCCAGTACATATCCAAGGAGAACTTGGGTGGGCATTGGATGCAAGTCTGGAGTTTAGGAGACAGGTCTAGGCTGAAGATACGTGAAATTGGAAATACAAATAAATTATGATACTTTTATTTATTGATATTTATTTTGCAGTGCTGGGGTTGGCACTTGATCATGCTAGGCAAGTGCTCTACCACTGAACTATACCCCTAGCCTGACTTTTTAAAAAATGTTGTGTTATAGTTTACATAATGTAAAATTTACCATTGCAGCCATTTTCCCCCATCCTGGGGATTGAACTCAGGGCTTTGTGCATGCTATGCAAGCACTGTATGACTGAGCTACATCCCCACACCTTTTTGAGTTTTATTTTGAGGCTGGGTCTTGCCAAGGCATCCAAGCTTGTCTTGATTGCCATCCTTTTGCCTCAGCCTCCAGGTGGCTGGGATTACAAATGTTTGCCACCTCACTTGGTATATTTTTTTTTCCTTATTTAAAAAAGAAACAGGGTCTTGCTATATTGCCCAGGCTGGACTCAATTCTCTGGGATCAAGGGATCCTTCTTTCTCTGAGTAGTGGGATTTCAGGTTTGTGCTGCGTCCTCCTGACAAAACACTTTAGGTCACTCCAGGTGAACTGGGCTGCACGGAATAACCACACAGAGACAGAAAATTACCTTAATTTTGGGGGTATTGTGAGGGCTCCTCTTTGACCTTAGGGGTCCATGGAAAGCATGCCTGCCTGAGCCCAGCTTTATTGGGGAGAAGTCATGTAAATGAGGCAAGGGGTCAGGTTTCAGGGGGTGGAGGCTAGTGTCTTGCTGTCAACAGGTTGACTGACATCTAGGAAGGCCACGCCTATCTCATGTGCTGAGTGGGGATCAAGAGCAGAGCAGACAAAAGGAATTTCAATGGAACATTCTATCCCAAACAGGGCAAAGGGGTAAGATACAAAGGAATAGGTGAGTGTAACTCAACCCCAGTAGGTATACCTACTCCTGAAGCCACACCTCAGTGCCCTGAGTCCCCAGTCCTGGCATTGCTGCACCAGACTTCCGTTATCTTTCAATTCCCCAGTAAGGCATCAGGACTTAGAGGTGCGTGCCTAGCTCCCCTTAGGCACGTGCCACTGCACTATTTTAGCAAATTTAAACAGAAATGCAACTCTCCCCACGATCCAGTTTTAGGATTCTTCCACCCCCACAAAAACTTCCCTCATGCGTCAATCCTGCTCCCATACCCAGCCCCAGGCAACCACTGATGTGCATTTACCATTTCTAGAAGTTCTCCATCCATGGGACCATAAAATACATAATTATTTATGACTTGTTTTGCTTTTTAAGAGGTAGGGGTGTGGTTCAATGATAGAGCACTTGCTTAGCATGTGTGAGGCCCTGAGTTAAAACCCCAGCACTGGGTGGGACTGCAAAATGGTGCAGCCAATATGGAAAGCAGCATGGAGATTTCTTGGAAAACTGGGAATGGAACCACCCTATGACCCAGCTATCCCACTCTTTGGTTGCCGGGGTCCGAGTTATGAATAGAGCCAGGTTTTGAGTTGCTTCCCTTTATGGGCCCTAAAGGGAATTCCTCCTGCCTGCAAGAAGGATTGCAACTCACCCGGCGGGGCGAGCTTAAGACAGAAATCGCTAGATGCCTTACCTCTGTCTGTTGAACAGATAACACGCCACACCTAGAAAGTCTTGTGTATAGCTCACGGGATGTCCGGAGAAACTCGCTTTATTGAACAAGCATTGACTTAAATAGGCCTAGAACTAACCAATCAGCAAGCAAGGCGGTTCAGCCTCTCACGCTACGTCATAGCCACACCCCTTGGTTTAGCCCCGGTCCTTTAAGGTGTGGTAAGCAGTCAAATCTTTATCCCTTGGCAGACATAGTCCCAACAATTCCCCTTTTTTTGTTTATTTAAAAAATGGGTCTCTCCATTTATTTTTAAATGGGATGTCCCATCTTGTAGGGTGTCCAACTCATAGAGAGTGTGCCCGTCTAGGTCGACTTCTCCTCTTTGGGAAAAATCTTACCTGTTATTGGCTATCACTCTAGCACTTTAGGTGGACGTGTCTAGGGCCAGCAGGTGGCCAAGGGGAGCACACGGGACATGACAGTCACCTTTGGGAAGGCTTGACTGGATGGCATACCTCTGCATCTTGTTAAGGACCGTGGCCAAGCCTATAGGGCTATAGCTCAGCGTGACAGTAGACCACCCAGCTGTATCTGGCCAGTTCTATAGGGCTAAAGGTGCACACAAAGACAATGACAATTAGGGATTTCACCAAAAAGAGAAAGTCTACCCATTTAGCAAGGATTTCACCAAAAAGAGAAAGTCCACCCATTTAACAAGGATTTCACCAAAAAGAGAAAGTCCATCTATTTAGTTCAGTTTAAATGAAGCCTTTTGGCATAAAGTCTAGATGACTGTCACAGGAATGGGACTCTTTTCTTAGAGTCCAAAGGAAGCCGTCCAGCACAAAGTCTAAATAATTGTCCTAAGATATAGCGCTCTTCTCTCAGAGTCTAAAGGAAGTCATCTAGCATAAAGTCCAGATAATTGTCACAGGAATGGCATAGTCCTTCTTCTCTCATCGCAGAGGGTTGAGATGTTGACAAAGAAGGAGTCCAGGATAGCGTCTTTGATGAATTTTGAAACGGATGTGATGAGAAGTTTAATCACAGCACGACAGGAGCTTTGTCACGGTTTTTTCATTTCTGTGGAAAAGAAAGGATCACTCCTCAAGAGCTTGTGCTCCTGGGTAGTCATTTTGGTCGGATTGGCAATATTTGAGATCTCTGGCAGGCACCCATATAGGGTTTTGCTCCCCCATTGGGAAGACACATCCAAAACCTCTGCCAGCACTTATTAATGGATCAGGACCTCTCCAGACTCTAGTTAATGGGTCTTTCCATCGGACCTCAACTTTTATATAAGGCGTTTGGTTAGACCAGTGTCTCTGAAATGCAGATAGAGGCTGCTGTTTGGAAAATTTTAAAATATTTAAAGCAAGCATAGCTGTTTTCAACTGGTCATGGGGGTTGCTTCCCCCATTTTGTTTTATTAATTGGTCCTTTAAGGTTTTATTATGTCTTTCTATTATGGCTTGTCCTTTTGGGTTATATGGAATCCCTGTGGTATGTTTAATATGCCAAGTTTGGAAGAATTTTTGTAATGATTTGCTTACAAAACAGGGTCCATTATCAGTTTTAACTTGTTTTGGCAATCCAAGAATAGCAAAGCATTGTAAAAAGTGACTTTTAGCATGTTTAGCCCTTTCTCCAGAATGTGCCGTGGCCCAACAAGCATGTGAATAAGTATCTATGGACATAAATATATATTTTAATTTTCCAAATGGCATATAATGGGTTACATCAGTTTGCCAGATAGTGTTGGGCCTTAGGCCTCTGGGATTTACCCCAGGGGACTGGAGAGGTGGGACCTGTAAGAAGGGCAAACAAGATTTACATGTTCTTATAATCTTTTTTAAATCTTTTATAGGAACTAAAGGAAATTTATTATGTAGACCTCTCTAATTTAAATGAGTAAGGTTGTGAAGACCTTGAGCTAACTGAAGGTCTTGTTGATATGGAACTGTAACTGTCAATACACCTGTGGTGGCCAAACGGTCAGCGGCCTGATTTCCCTCAGATAGGGGCCCAGATAAGCCTTGATGTCCCCTAAGATGTTGGAGGAACATAGGTTCATTACGCCCTTTAACAGGGATCGAACTTGGATCATCAGAGGGGTGATAGGATTATTATCTATCTTTATATATGAGGCATTTAGAGTAGGTAATAGGTTAATTACATATAAACTATCTGAGAAAAGATTCATAGGCTCTTGGACATGGGTCAAGGCTAATGCAACAGCATATAATTCTTTAAATTGAGCAGAACTAGTAACTGCTTCAAAGTATTGTGTCCTTTGGCCTGAGGATGGGTGAAATATTACAACTGCTGACCCTTCTTTTCCTCCATCTGTGAAGACATTTACTGCCTTGGGGAGTGGCTTGCTAGAAAACAAGATGGGGGGAGTCCACTTCAGTTTGGGGAAAGAAGAAGTCCATTTGCTTGACCCGTAATGACAGTCAACTTTTCCTAGAAATCTTTCTAATGCATAGGAGACTCTAGGGTTGTTTCTCTGTATCTATTCAAAATCTGACAAACGGTAAGGAATTGTTAAAATATCTGGGTCTTTTTCATAATGTCTCAATGATGTATCTCTTCCTTTTATTACAAGATCTGCTAATTGATCTAATTGGGAATAAACTCGAGGTGCTCCTCCCACAGAGGAATGTATCCATTTTAATGGATTTTCCATCTGGGTGAGCACAGCTGTCAGGAGTTTAGCACCTGAGAAAATCCATAAATATAGAGGTTGTTTTGGTTGGTATCGAGCCAATTGGGCTGAATTGAGGGCATCTTGGACCTTTTGTAATATTGACAGATGACTCTCTTCTAGTAAAATCACATCAGAGGGGGATTTTCCCCGTAGCAACTCAAAGAGAGGTAATAAATCCTCAGTAGAGGTATGAAGCCAAGGTCTTAACCAGTTTAGCTCTCCTAATAGCTTTTGTAACTCTGTCAAGGAATAAGATTTTTGAATGAGAAGTTGGGGTTTGAGAGGACAAACAGAGTCTAGGCTAATTTTTGTCCCCAATATTTTAAAGGGAGGAATAGTTTGTATTTTATCATTGGATATGTGTAATCCTCCTTTTTCTAAGAGCTCTCGAAGGGTTAAGTAAGCAGAGTTTAGTTGTTGGACATCAGTAGTACCCAGGATGATGTCATCCATATAGACATATAAGGTAAGCTGTGATTTTTTCATTAATGGTGACAGAAGACATGAAACATAATATTGACAAAAGGCTGGGCTATTAGCCATACCTTGAGGGAGAACTATCCATTCATATCTTTCATCTGGCTTATGACAATTGGTTGATGGGACAGAGAATGCAAATTTTTCATAATCATCTGGATGAAGAGGTATTGAAAAATAACAATCTTTAATATCAATAATAATTAAGGTTAAATCTTTTGAGATCTGGCCAGGGGAGCATTCTGGAGGCCGACCAAGACCATCGGGGTAGTCTTTTTTAAAATAGCCTTGTCGTCCGTATTTAAAATAGGTTTCTTTTCCATTTAAAACTGTTGTTAATATCTTAGTACGAGCATTAATGGGAGTGTTTAATATCTGAGACTGGTGAGTTGTTGAACCCACATCTTTGGTGGTAATAATCCATCTTTTTATAAATTTATCTTTTAACTTAGCATAGGCCAGCTTGTGATTTGTGGTCATTTCTTCCCAAACTAACATTTTTATAAATTGGTCATTAGGTAGAAGTTTCTTTTGAAGGCCTTTTTCCATTTTCTCAATAAATGTGGCCAGATTCTTATTAGCTTTTTGAGTGATTTTAGCTATAGGAAGTTTTGTTAAATTAATTGGAAATGTCATTACAGGTGAAAGCTCACTAGAGGGCGTTGGCGCCTCTTGGTATGGTAATGGCGCCAAAGGCTTACTAAGAGCTAATTCAGAAAATGGCGGATCACTTTCAGAAAGTTTCGAGCCACGTGGTTGGAGGTCTTTGTTCTCGGGGACCTTGTTAGAACTCTCTAAAGGAGGGGCTGTAGTTTCTAATTCCCTGGAGTGAGATTTCTTTAAATTCGCGGACCGGGAAAAATTAGGTGTTTGTTTTTCTTGTAAAAGCGAGTACGCTTTTAGGGCGGATAAAGCTGGATAAACTCCCGGAGGCGGGGATTCCCCGTACTCAATTTCTCGGTCCCTTAAAATTTGTGTTATTTCGTCTCAAATCTCCCAAGAATTAAAATCAGACTTTTGGAGCCAGGGAGCCGCCCGTTTTAATGAACTCCATATTATCTCCGATTGACCGTCAGATATTTGGAGACCTTGCTTTCTCAATAAACTGCGCCACGCCTCAAGGGCTGGGTCTCGTGATTTCCTGAATGCTAAGATTTGTCCCATAATAAAAGGGGATTTCTGCAGCGAAAGAGACGCTGTGTCTCTAACCTTATTAAGCTCACCGATAATTTTTTTCCTTGTTCCCGCCCCACGTTGGGCGCCAACCTGCCGGGGTCCGAGTTATGAATAGAGCCAGGTTTTGAGTTGCTTCCCTTTATGGGCCCTAAAGGGAATTCCTCCTGCCTGCAAGAAGGATTGCAACTCACCCGGCGGGGCGAGCTTAAGACAGAAATCGCTAGATGCCTTACCTCTGTCTGTTGAACAGATAACACGCCACACCTAGAAAGTCTTGTGTATAGCTCACGGGATGTCCGAGAACTCGCTTTATTGAACAAGCATTGACTTAAATAGGCCTAGAAACTAACCAATCAGCAAGCAAGGCGGTTCAGCCTCTCACGCTACGTCATAGCCACACCCCTTGGTTTAGCCCCGGTCCTTTAAGGTGTGGTAAGCAGTCAAATCTTTATCCCTTGGCAGACATAGTCCCAACATTTGGTCTATTCCCAAAGGACTTAAAAACAGCATACTACAGGGACACAGCCACATCAATGTTATAGCAGCACAATTCACAATAGCTAAACTGTGGAACCAACCTAGATGCCCTTCAGTAGATGAATGGATAAAGAAAATGTGGTATATATACACAATGGAGTACTACTCAGCAATAAAAGATAATAAAATCATCGTATTCACAGGCAAATGGATGAAGTTGGAGAATAGAATGCTAAGTGAAGTTAGTCAATCCCAAAAAGCCAAATGCCGAATGTTTTCTCTGATATAAGGAGGCTGATTCACAGAGGGGTTGGGATGGGAAGCATTGGAAGATTAGAGGAACTAGAATGGCCAATGGGTAGGGAGGGGGAGGAAGGGGGCAAAGGGGTGAAGGAAAAAAAAAGTTGGTAGTATGAGATGGATATCATTACCCTAAGTGCATGTATGAAGTCACAAATGGTGTGAATGTACTTTGCATACAACCAGAGATATGTAAAAATGTGCTCTATATGTGTAATATGAAATGTAATGCATTCTGCTGTCATTTATAACTTAGAATAAAAAAATAAATAAATTATTTAAAAAATAAATAAAACCCTAGCACTACAGTATTAAAAAAAATAAGCAAGAAAGACCACCCCCATCTAAGGGGAAGTGCTGCTGCCGGGTGGTCCCTGAGCATGGACCGTCCCTCTACAGATGCTGGAGGGAGATAAGGCTGAGTGGATTGTGAGATGATACACAAAATTGTCCCCCACAGCCTAGGTCTTTGGTCATATGGGTTCAGCCTGTTTAAGATAGATGCTGAAACTGCCTTCTGTATTTTTACACCCCAGTGGCAGCGCTGCCACCAGAAATCTCACAGCTGTGAAGAGTGACGCAGCATTGGCTCTGGGGTTCCAACTTCAACGAGGCTGTGGATACTGTTCATGCATATGTATATGTATATCAAGCCCTCACAGCTGCGCATCTTGAATATATGTAAATTTTATTTGTCAATTATACCTCAGTAGAGTTGGGAAAAATAAACAGAAAAAAGTGCTTCTCATTAATTCTTTTTCTCTGTTGAGTTATCATCCCCATCCGTGTTGTTGCTGGTGGGAGAGAGACCCCCATGTTGGTTGCGGATGCAGAACACAATTGGTTCCCCAGATGTCTCTGGGCCAAGAGCCATAACTGGGCTTTCAACAGGCTGTCCTGCTGTTTTCCAAAGCTAGCTGCTTTTGGTGGATGGGTGCATGGTTAGACCAGAAAATCCATTGCTCTCCTTCTTTTCCTATAAGTGGAGTTCCTAGATCAAAAGCAATGTGTCAGCCTGAGGACGTAGCTCAGTGGTGGAGTACTTGCCTAGTGTGTGCAAGGTCTTGGATTCAATACCTAGCACTGAGGGGTAGGGGGAGGGAAAGCATCTTTGAATGCTCGAGCTGGAAGTAGCTTGCTGGTCCCTAGGGAATAGTGCCCAACTTTGGTATCTGCTGTTGGTGGTCCGGCACTCCTCAGTGGCAAGTGCCAGTTTGGCTTTGATGAGGAGAAGACAATGTGGTTGAGCCTATGAACAGCCTTGCCACCATGGCCACTTTGTAAGGATTCAGGTGGACAGGGACAGAGGACATCTGACAGGCAGTCATCTTGTTTACCCGATTAGTGATGGCCACTTTTGCCCAGAGTCTTTCTGGTGCGCTTCCAAGAGGGACATAAATGTTCTCCAATTTAGGTCCATTCTAACGATATTGCCAGTTATCTGTGAGTTCTGCTTTCTCAAATGTTGAAGTCTGAACATTAGAGAAGCACCAAGGCAAGCATATAAAGCAGGTTTTATTTTAAAAAATGGTAACACAGACTTCTTCATGGGAGAGAGAAGGGAGTCATAGCTGGTATCCTGGTATCCCAGGAAGTGAGAGCATACTACCTCTTTTATGCATTTTAAACTTTCTTTGTTCTCCTGCCCTCTTCCCCCTTATCTTTATCCTTCCTGCATATGTGACTAGGCCCAGGAGATGCTGGTGAGATGGCATGGTGAGAAGCAGCTGGGCTGGAAGGGCCAAGGTGGACTGATCAGGGCAGGAAGGGAGCAGCAGCCCAGGGGGCCTTAATTAGTATAGCTCCCTGTCTGTTCAGGAGGTACTTCATTAACAACCTTCTGGGAGGCGCACTATAGGCAGGTCATCTTGGTAATCAAAGTGCACTGGAGGCATTGATATTCCAATCTTCCAGGAGTGATTTCCAAACCATTTTCTCCATCCAACCTGATTACCTATCTACACTGGCTGCCTGCCTTAATTCTTGCTTCACTAAGAGATCCATCCAAGCACTCGTCCACAAACCTCCATGTTATTATCCTCCAATCATATTCATACTAAGTTCCAAGTCCTTTATCATCCAGCCAGATCAGTAGCTACTTGTCTGCCCCAAGACTTCTCTAGTTCCAGGCAAAGTGGTTGTAATATTTGGAGAAGTAGATTCCCTTTACTTGTCTTTCAGAAACACCCATGAGCAAGACAGCAACACCATAGCTATCTGCCATCTGCATGTGAGCTATCCGAAAACTGGGCTCCATTTTTTTCTCTTTGGTCAACTGTGCCTCTGAGGTTTTAAGTGTTAAGGTGAGATTGCAATAAATCACCAAGTAGATTCTTAAAGCAGGAGATAGAAACTAATCACCAGTTGGTGGTCCGGATCCACTAGCTGGCAGGACAAGGGGTAGGTTGCAAGTCTACACCCTTTGACCCCCTTTCGGGGTTTGAGTACACCTTTTATAGTCCAAAACCATATTAAAGCATAAGTGGCTGTTGTTATGATTCAAAACCATAAACAAACATCATGAGATCTAAAATCATAAGCAGAAAAGAGAGGGCCAAAATGTCCATAGTTGTGTACAAGTTAAAGAAAGAACGGTTACTAACATCTAGACAATCAATCTCTGACAGGGTACATTGTCCAAGAAAAACATGAACCAAAGAGAGAACACACTTTTACATTGTATAAGAATTGCCATTTTAGCTGGGCGACGTGGCACACGCCTGTAATCCCATCACTTGGGAGGCTGAGCAGGAGGATCGAGAGTTCAAAGCCAGAACCATTGCTGAGGCACTTAGCAACTCAGTGAGACCCTGTCTCTAATAAAATACCCAAAAGGGCTGGGGATATGGCCCAGTGGTCGAGTGCCCCTGAGTTCAATCCCCGGTACCAAAAAAAAAAAAAAAGAAAGAAAAAGAAAAAAATTGTCATTTTGTGTTGCCAAACATGCTGTGCTAAGCAATTGTTGATGGATACAGAGGTGGGGCTTTCCCTAGGAGAAGCATTTCTTACATGTTGTGGAGTCTCGGGGCAAAATGGAGTCTGTTTGGTCATTGCCAATATAGCCTGGCCCATAACAGTCTGCAGTTAGACAAGAGGACCTCTGCCCATGAGGTTCATCCACACCTGCCTTCAGGAACAGAGTGGGCCCATACATACCACTTCCACCTAACATTGCTGGCCCGTTGTTAGAAGATGATTCTCCATAGATTTCTCACATTCCTGCATAATTCATGACTTCTTGAAAGTGGAGATGATGAACAAATGGTCTTGGGAATTAGAAGCAGTGTAGCCTTGGGAGGTGTTTAGAGACATACCTTTTTGGAGACACCCTAGAATAGTAAAGATAAAGATAAAGCTGCCTCCTTTTTTTTTTTTTTTTTTTTTTTTTTTCTTTTTCTTCTCCTTTAGGAGATTTGCTTAAATTCCAGGAAATGGATAACCTCTCTTTCCAGTGGTGGAATATGTATCAAGAATGCAAGATGAGATTCAATGCTTGATGGATGCCTGTTGCTGCTAGAGAAGCCTCTATTTATACTGGCATTACACTATCAGAATATTTCCGTGACATGGGCTACCATGTCAGTATGATGGCTGACTCTACCTCTAGATGGGCTGAGGCCCTTAGAGAAATCTCGGGTCGCTTAGCTGAAATGCCTGCAGATAGTGGATATCCTGCATATCTTGGTGCACGTCTGGCTTCTTTCTATGAGCGAGCAGGCAGAGTGAAATATCTTGGAAATCCTGAAAGAGAAGGAAGTGTCAGCATCGTAGGAGCAGTTTCTCCACCTGGTGGTGATTTTTCTGATCCAGTTACATCTGCTACTTTTGGTATTGTTCAGGTGTTTTGGGGATTAGATAAGAAACTAGCTCAATGTAAGCATTTCCCCTCTGTCAACTGGCTTATCAGCTACAGCAAGTACATGCGTGCCTTGGAGAGTACTATGACAAACATTTCACAGAGTTTGTTCCTCTGAGGACCAAAGCTAAAGAAATTCTTCAGGAAGAAGAAGACCTGGCAGAAATCGTACAGCTTGTGGGAAAGGCTTCTTTAGCAGAAACTGATAAAATCACTCTAGAGGTAGCAAAGCTTATCAAAGATGACTTCCTACAACAAAATGGATATACACCTTATGACAGGTTCTGCCCATTCTACAAGACAGTAGGGATGCTGTCCAACATGATTGCATTTTATGATATGGCCCAGAGAGCTGTTGAAACCACTGCCTAGAGTGACAATAAAATCACATGGTCCATTATCCGTGAGCACATGGAGGAGAACCTCTATAAACTTTCCTCCATGAAATTCAAGGATCCAGTGAAAGATGGTGAAGCAAAGATCAAGGGTGACTATGCACAACTTCTTGAAGATATGCAGAATGCATTCCGAAGCTTGGAAGATTAGAACTGTGATTCCTTTCCTCCTTTTCCTCAGCAAGTTCATATGTGTATATTTTCCTGAATTTCTCATCTCAAACCCTTTGCTTCTTTATTGTGCAGCTTTGAGACTAGTGCCTATGTGTGTTTTCCTTTGTTTTGCTGTTTATTTGGTAGGTCTTATATAAAACAAACATTCCTTTGCTCCAGTATTTGAAGGGCCTCCCTGATCCTTTATCTGAAGTGGTGAATGTAGTAAATATAATATACAATGGCTACACTACTATAAACTTGTATGTAGGGTGAACTCTTTCCTTGTACTAGGTTTGCCCTCCTTGTACTAGGTTTCTCCTTAAGTTGTAAACAGGACTTACTGCATATACTCTCTTTGCAGTAGATTTAGAATGAAAGGCCAGATTTTAAAACCTTTTGACAAGTACTTTGTAAATGACTAATATCTGTGTGGTCACTAGCAGCTTAGCATTTTGCTAAGTAACTACTTTGCAGGAAATATTTACTTTTTAAAAAACTTTGGTGGTTAATGTTCCAATTATGCATTGCTTTCCCAGTATAAATCAGGAATATTTATGGGAAGCTATTGGGAACTACATTGTTTTTAAAAACATATTCATGGAGCTCAGCATAATATATGAATCAGTACCCTCGCAAAAAAAAAGAGCCAGGTGGTCAAACTTAGATAACATCATCTGTTAAAGCATACTTTATTTCTCTAGGAAAAATTCAGTATCAAGGACTATTATATACTACATTAAATTAACATTAAAACAATCATCAAAAACTTGATCTACATCACTTACTTTCTTTTCCTCAACATCTTGGAAACCTAAGTTTTTAAGACTCATGTGGCAATGTGATGATCAGTAAAATGCCACAGAGGAGATACTTAGTAGTGGTTAAAGGCTGTTTGCCCCTTTAAGAACCAGCTGGGCTGTAGTGATTCTTGGGGCCAGAGTGACATTATGTTTTTACAAAGTAATAACATGTCACATGCTTGCATGTTTGTTTGCTTGTTGAATTTTGAACAACCAGTTTACCAATTGTAGAGAATATTACTTTCGTGGGTTTTTTTTTTTTTTTTTTTTCTGACTTAAAAGGTTTCTCAGAATATCTATGGCCATAGTAGTGTGGCAGTTTCCATCCTGTTTAATAGGGATGAAGTTAATTCTTTTATCTGCTGGTAACAGAATCTGGGTCATGTGAAATAAAGATCATTTCATCCTGTCTTTTATGTATATGTCTAAAAATAATAAATCTCTGTGTTTGTAGACTAAGGCACGCTGCAGACTAGCACTGAGAGCATGGTTCCCATTTACTCTTTCTGACCAATAGTGGTGGCACCATTGCTTCCTTTTTGGGAAAAGGAAAGCGTATGCAAGCATATCTGATGATCTCATATACAAATGTAATAGCACAAGTAAAGTATTTATTTTATGCTTCAGTATGTTATTTAAATTTTGGAATAATGCATTCCTTTTGGTCTGTTAAGGAAAGATGTGTTCAGTAGAAAATTCAGGCATAGTTTTGTGCAAATTCTTGCAGATTGCATATTTTACAGTAGCCAGCTATTCAGGAAAGATATTCTTCCACAGAACTTTTTTTTAACCCTTCAGAATATTGACTGATGAGAATTATGCAACAGTTTGTTGAGATGTGGACTTAATGGTGCTGCTTAATCAGTTTGCTTCCAATGTAGGAGACTTCCTACCCAGAGGTCCTAAGACTAGTAGAAATATTTTAAAAACTTCTATTAAATCTACCAGCAAGCTAGGATTGTGATCATAATGAATGACATGAAGAAACTAATTGACCAAGTTTGTTTTTTGTTGTTCTGTTTGAAACATGCATTCTTCCTCCTTTTAAGAATGCTGATGGGGCTGGGGTTGTGGCTCAGCGGCAGAGCACTCGCCTCGCACGTGTGCGGCCCGGGTTCGATCCTCAGCACCACGTAAACATAAATGCATTGCATTGTGTACAACTAAAGCAAATAAATAAATATATAAAAAAAGAATGCTGATGTATGAATATGAAAATACTAGAGAAACTATGCTCAGATATTCATTGTAAGTGTCCCTTCACATAATATGTTGTAGAATTTCAAATTAGTCACTGATAGTATTTCTTTAGTAAGGCTCTGTTAAAATTACAGCAATCTTTTAAAAAGATTATGCAGTTCTATATTTATTGTGTTGTACCTCATCCTAAGTGCAGCCAGTTAAACAAGTTTCATATGTGTTTTTCCAGTGTTAAATCTCACACATTGTACCTTTTGGAAATTTCCTTCTATCCTAAAGAATGAATAGAAGAGGCCATATATATTGCCTTCTTATCCTTGAGATTTCACTATCTTTATGTTAAAAGTTATGTGTAATTATTAAAATCTATGAAAGAATAAAAAGTAGATTAAAAAAAAAAAGAATACAAGAGGTCCTGGGGTCAATTTTCAGCACTGAAAAAAATTAGTTTTCCATATGAGGCAGCAATTCCATCTCCGGGTAAATACCCAAAACAATCAAAAGCAGGGTCTTGAAGAAACATTTGTGCCTCCATATTTATACCACTATTCACAACAGCCAAAAGGTAGAAGCAACCCAAGTTTACAGTAGTGGATGAGTGGAGAAGTGTATTGTACTCTGTACATACGATGGAATTCAGCCTGAACTAGGAAGGAAATTCTGATGCATGCCACAATGTAGATGAACATTGAGGAAATCATCCTAAGTGAAATAAACCAGTCACAAAAAGTTATGATTCCACTTACATGAAGTACATAGAATAGTCAAATTCCCAGAAACAGAAGTAGAATGCTGACTTCTAGGGACTCTGGGGAGGAGAAAATGGAAATTAAAATATTGGGATCAGAAGTTGTTTGATTTCTTGGGTAGATAGTGGCAGTCTGGTTATGTTGGAGGGTCCTTGCCTGAAAAGGTATATGCTTAAGTTTTTAAAGCTGAAGTACCATGATGTCTGCCACTTACTTTCAAATGGGAAAAAGACTGTAGACGGAGAGAGCAGCAGATTAAAGTCAGGGAGGTTTCAGAGGAGACAGAAAGAGAAGAACAACTAGCTAATTTCCTTTTTTTTCCCCCGGGGGTGGGGGGTGGGGGTGATACTGGGGATTGAACCTAGGGGTGCTTTACCACTGAGTTACATTTTGATTATTTTATTTTGAGACAGGGTCTCACTAAATAGATTAGGGCCTCACTAAATTGCCGAGGCTGACCTCTAACTTGCAATCCTCCTGCCTCAGCTTCCTGAGTCACTGGAATTACAGATGTGAACCACAGCACCTGGCTCCAGCTAGGTTTCTAATACTCTTCCTTCATTATTTCGTTTGTTTAAAAAAAAGTACTTAATAACACTGGTAGTGAATTGCAGGTGAGGAACCTGAGGCACAAAGATGTGAAATTATCTCCAGCTATGAAGAAAATGAACAACTGGAGATTCCATTGCATTGCTTTTCACTGAATTCTGCAGTTGGAGAACAAGAAGAACAAAATCTACTAGAAATGACTCAGGCTTGCAATACCTATATTTTTATTTGTATCTGCATTCATGTATAGTGCTGTGCTGACCCAGATGGTCACCAGAAAAGTGTGAGGGCTGAATGAAGAGTTGCTATACAAATGTCACAATATGGCTACCTCAGACTCAGAAAACTCAATAGCACAGAAGGGGTTATTGCTTTTGTTTTCTAGTACAAGGGGTGTGATAGACCCAGATGGGATTGTGTTATGTATCTTATATCCTTCTTTCTCATCCTCACCTGTGAAAAGTCCCCAAACTAAGTGATGAATGAACTTTAGATGTTCTCTAGTTGTTTACATGGCTCTTGGGACCTCAACTAATAATTTGATTGATAGTCAACTGAGAGAAGCAAATGAGTTTAGCGACATAAGGAATCACCTGTAGCCACTGTGCTAATGGAAGAAGTATACGGACGTTCTTCTTTCTGTAAAGATAGTCCAATTTCCCCACTTTTGAGCATCATTAGCTGGGATTTTCCTTCAGTAGTGTACAAAGTTCTCCCAGTGATCTGCTGACTACACTGGCACTTTCTCAGGGCTAACCCATTCACATTTTGTTGTTATATTGGAAGTAAAGGTCATTATGTAATAATAATAATAATAAATAATAATAATAATAATAATAATAATAAAAACAACTTAATTTTACCAACTTCACCTTCAGAATTTTAAGAATGCTGCCACTATTTTGACAAGATTGTCCTCTGCTGGAAATAAGGGGAACTGCAGGCAGATCTTGGCCTCTGTGGAATTCATTCCCAATTTGACTACATTTGGCAGAGAATTCTTCTCCTTCCATGGTATGAGATTGAGACCACTCTCAATAAATAAATAAATAAATAAATAAATAAATAAATAAATAAATAAATAAATAAATAAATGAATAAGGGGATGGCTAGGGGTGTATCTCAGTGGTATAGTGTGTGTGAGGCCCTGGGTTCAATTCCCAGCACCAAAACAAACAAAACAAGTGCATCTAACGTGCATTGAACATTTATGTCCCTGTCACTGAGTTTTGAGCTTGGCTTTACACGATTTCTCATTTAATTGCCACAATAATATTACAGTCATATATCAGTATTATCGCTATATTACTCTTGAGGAAACTAAGGCACAGAGCAACTAAGAAATGTTCCCAAAGACACACCAGTGATAAGTGGACAAGCTGGGATTCAAACCGAAGGAGATGCATCTGTCTTGTAATTCCAAAGTTAAGTAGCCCTTTCTGGTACTTTCTGTATTTTTTATTTATTCTGTATGGATTTCCAAGTAGAAGAACTGAGTGGGGCTTCATGCAAACACTCTGCCCTCTCTCTTGGAGAATTTCTTCCTTTCTTGTCCTCCCTCCTTCCCCCCTTGCCTGCCTGCCTGCCTGCCTGCTTTCCTTCCTTCCTTCTCTCCTCTTTCTTCTTCTGCTTCTCTTCTTCCTTTTTTTTTTTTTTTTTGGCAAAGTTTTGTCAAAGCATATTAGTCTCAAATTTCATTTCACTGTGTTTTAAAAATGTCTGGTGTTATAGCTCAGTATGCTCAATGCTCTGGGTTTGATTTCCAGCACTGAATTAAAAATTCCCTATAAAACAATTCCACTTTCCCACTGTTAATGCTACAAGTTGTGAAAAACAACTTGTAAAAAACTGGGTGATGCTAGTACTTTTTCTGTAGTTCTTAGCTCCCAGGGAAGCTGCAAGCCTGCAAACCACATTTCCCAAATTTCCTTTCTAGCTGGATTCCCTTTAGGAGGGACAATAATCTAGGAGACACTAGCAAAATATTTTTTTATAAATTACACATAATGAGTTTACATATTTATGGGGTATGTGATAACTATTATATCCATCACTTTAAACATCATTTCCTTGTTGTGAGAACATGCCAAGTCCTACTTCTTTAAAACAGGGCATTATTGTCATCTTACTGTGCAAGAGTACCAGTATTTATTTCTACCATCTAACTGTAACATTGTACAGGTAGACCAACATATCCCCTTAAAATATTTTTATTTTAGGGTCAGAGGAAGGCAAATCCATTTTTTCCATGTCTGGGGCACTTCTGGCAGTTACAGCAGATGAGGGCCAGCCTGGGTTCCTGCACAGCAACTATCATCCAACAACAGCAGCAACAAGTACCAGCAATAGCACCCCCAGGCTCTGGCTCTGGCAGTAAAAGGCAGCTGTGCAGTAGCCATGATTGACATTTATACCTCAAGTTTCAAATTTCCCAGACACAAAATTCCACTCCCAGACCATTTCTCTCCCTCAGTAGCCAGCATTAAAAAAGAAAGAAAAAAGAAAAGTGTGAAACACAACTTTCCTAGAAGATTTAACCGTGTGCAAATTATTTTACCTCCAATAAGGGAAAATGCCCAAACACATGTGGAATATGACTGAGTAACTGTGATCCACAGGCCACTGTGCAGTACTGCTGAGGGCTTATGTTGCTTTGAAGCTCTGAGCTTCTTTCTGTCACGTTCCCAGTCCCTTTTATGGCAATTTAGTGGGATTCATCCTTACAGGTTCTTGTCTTCAAGGGCTTATAGCCTCTGAAGTTGACCCAGGCAGTGTTGTGGGAATTAGGTGCTCACACCTTTCAGTCCTGATGCCTTACCCGGGAAAACGAAAGAGCAAGGATGCCTGACGGGAATTGTTAGGACTTGTGACTTGGGCATTTCCTGGGCTCTGATAACAAGGTGTGGCCCTAGGAATAACCATGCCCGCTGGGGTTGATTTACACCCACCTATTCCTTTGTATCTTATCCCTTTGCCCTGTTTGGGATAGAATATTCCATGGAAACTCCCTTTGTCTGCTCTGCTCTTGATCCCCACTCAGCAATGAGATGGGCATGTCCTTCCTAGATGTCAGTCAACCTGCTGACAGCAAGACACTAGGAAGTTAGCCTCCACCCCCTGAAACCTGACCCCTTGCCTCATTTGCATGACTGCTCCCCAATAAAACTGGGCTCCAGGTGTGCTTACCCTCCCTTTCCATGGACCCCTAAGGCCAAAGAGGAGCCATCACAAGACCCCCAAAATTAAGGTAAATTTCTGTCTCTGTGTGGTTATTTTGTGCCGCGCAGTTCACCTGGAGTGACCTTAAGTGTTTAGTCGTGAGGGCGTGACACAGTGTTTTATTCTTTGACATGGATGTTCACTTTATAATAATTCATTAAGTTTCATAAGTTTTACTTTTCTTAAAAATATTTATTTATTTTAGTTGTACACAATGCCTTTATTTATTTTTATGTGGTGCTGAGGATCGAACCTGGGCCATGCACTTGCTAGGCGAGTGCTCTACTGCTGAGCCACAACCCCAGCCCTATGCTTCATATTTATTGTTTGTGTACTTACCTGTACTGAGAATATATTTGTTGTAGTACCCAACCAGGGGAGTGCCCACTATCATCACTAGACTGGTCTCTCTCAGGTTTTTTGGATTACAGTATTGCCTCCCCACACCTGCCACTGTTGGAGATCAAATAAATCCAGGACCTCCTGAATGGTAGACAAGCAGTCTACCACTGCGCTATGCCCCCAGCCCTGAATATTGCTTTGGACAGAAGTCTTGTGTTTGGGAAAGAGAAAAGAATTCCCAGCTTGACTCTTCCTGCCAGAAATGCCCTATTTCAGCAGTCAACTGGGCTTATTTACTGTGTGTCTGTTTCAGCTCTGTACTTAGAAGTTCAGGGGGAGTTTTCCCAAAGATTTCAGAGACTATTGAATACCTGTAACTGTTTTCCATGCAGAAAATTGAGTATGTTGGAAAAATATGGAGAGTAACTTTAGGTTTAATTAGACCTCGTGGGGTGCCCTTGACAGAACAGATTAACAAGGCACCCAGTGCCTATTAACTCTGCAAGCCCATTCTTCTCTTTTCTTATCCACCCGAACCACTACAAGCTGTTTCCCTTCACTTGGTAGCAGTCTGGCACCCTCACTATTCAGCCTAAGAGATGATCAACTCTGCAAGTTTTCAGTCTTATTTTCAAGACCTGACTACCCATCCATCCCCAGGACTTCATGAAAGTCCACCTCATTGATATTAGGCTGCTTAGCTTGGAGGATTAGAGGGAGTGAGAGCCAAGTGTTGTGGTAGAACCTTATGAGTGATTGAGGAGATAAATCCTAGGGCAGGGTGGGGGACCCATTCAGCAGTTTCTGGAGGAACAGAAAACTTTCCCTCCCCAGAGTGGAAATATAAATTGCTCTTGTATCCTGATCCACCCTGTCTACTCCCAGTGCACAAAGCAGGGTGACTCTCCTCAAATCTTATGAAAGCTCTCACATTTGGGTGTTCTGCTCCAAATGCATTTACTGGGTAGCCCTCAAATCTACCACTCATCTGTAAGACCTTGAACAAAGGAAGATTCCCTAGATGGTCCAGGCGGCAGCAAGTATGATTCTAACCCTATTCCTCACAACACAGCAGAGCATGTATTGTAAATAGGAGACCCAACCACTTGAGGCAAGAATTAGAAGAGCCCTTGGTGTCTGAGCAAGACCCTGGCCATCAGATTAACTATCTAGGGTTCTGCCGGAAGTTAGACAATCTATAGTGGGATCCCACAAAACTGCAGCCCAGATTGGTGGGAACTGATAGCCTACCTATGCCCCATATAGCACTGATCCATTAGAAACAGTACAGATTGACTGGACTCGAGTTAACCTAAAGGTAACATAAACTGCCTATATTTGGGCCTATTATGAGGAAGATGGCTGTGGGTGGAGAGTAAAATGCTGAAGCCTGGTTGATAGGTAGACCTGTATGACATACTGACATCAGCAGAAGGTGAATGCTAAGGTGATATAGCCCCATGCAGGACGTTAGCTAGCATTAGCGAAGTGAAATCAGCCCAAAGAGCTTCAAGATCTGAAGAGACAGGGCCTAGAGTTGTAACTCAGTGGTAGAGTGCTTGCCTTGCATGTGTGAGACACTGAGTTTGATTCTCAGCACTGCATGTAAATAAATAAAATAAAGGTCCATTAACAACTTAAAAAAGATCTGAAGAGTCAGATGGCTTGTGTCAACATCTTGGTCCAGAGAACTTGGAAAGAATGAAACTGGAAGATGGTGAAAAGGAGGCCCAGAAAGGAGTACATACATAAAAACGGGTTCTCTAACAGGCTATGTGCCATGTCAAAGTTCACCACAGGCTTCCACTGCAGGCAATCAGATGGTGTCTGAGGCTGTGGACCAAGATTTCAAATTGTGGCCCACGATGTATGTCCACCAGCTCCCATCCTGGAAGCTACTTTGGGAACCTGAAAGCAGAGACCCCACTATGCTTTGACCAGAATCAGTACCATGGAAGAGCACTACTACCAGCTGAGAAGAGGGCCATGGCTCTCCTGGGTTTGGGTGCCCTGGTGGGGGCTGGGTACAGGGCACCACCTCTGCTTGCCTCTTCAAAGCTGTTTCCTCACCTGGAATCATGAGGGTCTGCCCATATTCCTTAGTCTCCATGGATTCCTGGGGATCCCCAAGCCTTCTAAAAGGTAAGGGTCATGGAAAGAAGATGGATTTGGCTCCTCTTGGTTTTCCTCTTGTGGTATCTAAAGTTTAAGAAATGTTTCTTTGTCCTTATCTCACATGTTGCTTGAGGGCCTGAACTGGACCATGGACCTACCTGCTCAACTTATTCAACTTTGTGAACCTTGATCACGGGTATCCCTGGCACCCATAAGGCTTGGTCCAAGGGCTTGACAAGCCACATGACCTCAAAAAGCCTTGGTGAACCTGGCCTCCCCTGCCAGCACCAAGTTTGAGTTGGTTCAAGAATGCTGGGCATGCCAGGGCGATGTAGGTCACTCAAATCACAGTGGAGAGCAACTGGGAGAAATGGAGTCATGGACATGCCACACCTGGACAGCAAAGCCCAGGTGTAAGAGCCTTAAAAAGGAGGTAGCTAAGATGGCGGCTGGCTGAGAGCCAAAGAGGAGGCGTTTAATTTTCTCATGACCTTAATGCAATCAACTAAGAATCTTTCTGTGTCCATGAACACTGTGTGACCCACCTGTAAGTTGAGCTTGTGACACGTGTATACTTGTTAAGGTGAAGAGTATTTAACCAGGTAGGGCTGGCGATAGGGTGGGTTGGAGTTGGAGAGAGAAGTCAGCAGAAGAAAGCAAGAATAAATAACCTACTTATTCCTGGTCTGCCTCCGAATTCTTTCCTGTGGTATCGTTGCTGCAGGCGGCTACAGCTGTAGGCGGCAACACCCAGGATAAGGCAAAAGCAGACCTATGGCCAATGGTTAGCTTGCAGCTCAGGTACCAGGTGATACCTGCTCTTAGCCAATAGTCTAAAGCTCTAAATCAGGGACCAATAAACTTTTTCTGTAAAAAGTTATATTTTATTTTGCAAATCATTCAGTATCTATTCCAACTCCTCATCTCTGTCATTGTAGTAGCATAAAAGTAGTAAAAGAACAGACAAGGTTGTGTTCCAATAACACTTTATTTACAAAACCAGGCAGCAGGCCACATTTGTCTCAAGGACTATAAACTTGCCAACTATAGTCCTTGATGCTAGGAGATGGCCTGGCTGCCCAAGAGGACTGTCACCCAGTCCGACCCTCTGTGAGGTGGAAAACACTGGACAGTCTGGTGCAGTCCTGAGGTTGTACTTGAGGAAGAACAGGTCACTGTGGTTGAGAGTTTCTGACCAAATGGTGGGTACAGGGACCAGATGTGAGGGTGGTCCTGGAAAAATCTAAGCTTTCCTCAATGGAAACACAACTGCTTCATTCCAGATCAGGCCCAGCCCTCCTACCCCCATACACACTCTGTCCCTGGTAGGAACTTTCCTTACTGGTGGTTCCTGTGCTGAGGCCTGACCACCAGACCCTCTTTGGTGATGGCCCAATTGTAGTCCTTTGGAGAGTCCAAAGCTTCTTCCACCCGCGCCTCCAGATTTTCTCGGGTGATGAAGTTTTTAGCCTCCTCCTATTGGGAGAGAAATGGCCAGCTGCATGGGAACCCTGCCCATGCTGACAGCCTGCACAGCCTGCCGGCCTCTCGTCCACCTAGTCAGAGGCGCCAAGCTCTCCCTGGGAAACCGTGCCTGGAGCCTAGGGCCTCTTTGAGTGCCCCACTGACCTTCCAGTAGAATAATGTCAGACAGTGTTGGTCATATTCCTCTTTCTTAGACAATCAACCTGGGTCACAGGCAGAATCTCAAGCACCAGCTGTGATAACCTGTGTCCCACAGGTGGATTCAGTCCCTAGATGCTACCTGGTTATTCTCTCAAACTCGTCCTTTCTGCTCTATTACTTTAATTCAAGTCTCATCCACTGCCTCTGGATTATGCCTCACTGGTCTCACATGCCATTTTCAGCTTAGCATACTAGACCTTTATGACTTTATCAACTGCAAGGTCAAAAACACCCTCCTTGTGTGCCCGGGCTACCACCAGCCAGAAGCTTGAACACTTTCCCAATTCCACTCCCATCTCCGCTCTTGGTGCTTTCACAGGCATTCCCCTTGGGCCCCTTCTCTCAGATCCCTCTGTTAACTGAGTCTGCACGAACTGGGTCTGCACGCCCAGGAGCCCCAACGCCTCGGCCCACCTGCAACTGCAGCACTTCTTGCTCCTTCAGCTGCATCCAGGCCAGCTCTTCCCGGGTGCGGCGGGCCCGCTCCTCTGCCTGCCGCTGCTCCTGCTCCTGCGCCTCTTGCAGCAGTCTCGCTAACCTGCGAGGGGCAAGAGGCCAAGGCTGAGCGGGGCCCAAGTAAGCCAGGGGGCCCCGCCCCGCCTCGCGCCCCACCCCGCCTCGGGCCCCACTCACCGCAGCTCGTGCAGCCGCTGGTTCTCCGCCCGGTTCCAGGCCATCAGCTTCCGGTGCTCGGCGGCGTCCTCCTGCGCCTTGCGCTCCGCCAGGACCCCGGCTCGGGACTCGTGCATCTTCTTCCGCACCTCCGACATGAACTCCAGCCTGGGCAGGCACGCGCTCCAAGTCGGCACCCTCTCTGCCCGCCCGCTCGCCCCAACCCTCCCCTGAGGGCGCCGACGGTCACCTGCCCCTCCGTCACACACACCTGAGGGCGCGCACGGTCTGGCGGTACTGCCGGTAACGCTCCGTCAGCACGAAGAACTCCGCAGGATCCACCGCGGGCGGAGTCTTCACGCGTCCGACCTTGGACTTCGCGGGCGGGTCGTGGCGGGTCTTGCGGCCGCGCGCGGGCAGCAGTAGCAGGGCCGGAGCCCGGCACCGGGGCAGGGCGCCCAGGCCGCCCAGGCCGCCCAGCGTGCGCAGCATGGCCGCGTCGCTCCCCAGCCGCCCGCTGCCGCCGCCGCCGCCGCCGCCGGGCCCGGAAGCGGCCGCGAGGCACCACGGAACCTGCGGTACTCAAGGCCCCGCCCCTCGCCGGGAGGCGGAGCTCGCGCCGCTCTCCCACCATTCACCCCCGCCCCCGGGCTCGGCCCGGCCCTCCCGGCAGGCCTCCAGGCCGCGGGGTTCTCCCTCCCGCTCCTTTAGGGAGTTTCAGGGGGAGTGGGATAGGGAGGGGACGAAGGAAAGAGCTCGAGGCAATTGCTTCGCAGACTTCACACTTTTATTGAAGGTTGGCGGCACCCGGCGCTCCAGCTGCGTTCTGCGGAGGGAGAGGGACGGTCATACCTGGGGCTGAGCTGCTCCGTTCCTTTCCCCCCTACCATCTGCTCGGTTGACCTGCTTTCACTTGAGAACCCAGTGTGGAGATTTCCAGCCCCCTGGGCCGGTGACCCTGTTCACCCCATACAAGCTTGATGTGTAAAAGCCCGAGCTAACATCGCTTAAATTAGGCGATAAGTCTGTGACTCCTAGGAATTTACCACTTCCTCCTTTAATTAATGTGCTTCCCTGGTGCACTTTACATGTGTTCCATTTGCGAACTAGTAATAAATCATTTCCTACACCTGTATTCTTCTATGGTCTTGGGGATGTCTACAGTCACTGAGTTGTTCTGACGGCAAGTCTGGGGGACACCACAGCTACCACTGTCTTATATATGGGCCTTTTAAGTACAGTTGTTCTACTGGGGCAAGGGGCATCCCAGTGGTGTGTCACACTTCCCAGTCCCCAGGCAGGATGGCCAAAGGGGGACCCATGGCTGGTCTTGAATGATGGGGACCTCTTACCGCACTCACCATTAAGGGTCTACACCAGGTGCTGGTTCCTATGGAGGGACAGCCGGGCCATGGTCCTGCCCTTCCAGGGAATTGGATCCTCAGGGGGAGCCAGTTCATCATTTGGTAGGCTATGGGCAGCCTGGGTTGGGTTGCCTGCTGCAGTGCCCATGACCCTTCCTCAGAAGGGAACAAAGGCTGCAGCCTGACCCCCACCTCCCTAACCCCAGGAACCAGGTAGGTGGAGGAGCCCCAACCAGCACTGTCTTCTTCCCACTCAAGCTGGGAAGACGTATCACCAACCTGGGGGCCTAAGGGCACTTGGGAGGTGCTGGAGTGAGCTGGAGGCTCGCTTTCCTCCGGGGTACCAGCCATAGGACCAGTGCTGAGCACTCGAGGGTCCAGAGTGGGCAGTCAGCAGCAGCAGCAGCAGCAGCAGGAGGCCTAAATTAGAGCTAGCCATGGCAGGGCTGCTCTGTACAACAGTGGAGAGCACTCAAAAAGTCTGACACTCCCAGACATATCCTCTTTCTCAAGGGTTACCATGGATAAATGGCGTCTCAGGGCAGCTTATTATTTTCCAAAACCTTTCCCCCTCTGCCAATGCTCTTTATGACTGGTCTGGGCCAGCAGGGAATGCCCCAGAGACCAATCTTCCCCCAGAGCTCCGGAGCAGAGCCCCCCTCCCTAGTTTGCCAGCTCTAACGGCCCTCCTAGTTAGCCAGGCCCATTCCTCCTTCCTTTGGGAAGTTCTAGAAGTGGAAGGTTAAGAGGGGAATAGACTTCAGGCCAATAGATGGGAAGATGGTTGGATGGTCAGGGGAATTCTCCATGAGTCAAATGGCAGAGTTGGGTATTTGAAGCACCTGACTTTCTGCCCTTTTTCTCTGTGGCCTGTAATCTCTCATCAATGGGAGTTGGGGATGTGGAATGGATGTATGGTGACTGGAGTAAATGCTTCCTCTCCTTGTCCCTCTAATGCCAGGAGTGAAAGCTCAGGAATAGATTAATAGAATTGGGGAGAGAAAAGGGAAAGGGGGCCTTACCAGGCATAATTCAAGGGTGGAGGGGTTTGGGAATGGGAAAGAGGGACAGTGTGCCATGCACCCAGAGAGAGCACCAGCTAGGGCAGCATTCTTACTCACCAAGAGAGAGCTGTGGAGATGGCTCCTTCAGGCAGCTGCAGACCCTAGTCAGACAGCCCCAGTTATTTATTGACCAGGAGGTGGCTTCCCCTGCTTCTGGCCCATGGATTCCAGTGACGTCTTGAAAAGGGGGTGGGGTGGAGAAGTGCTCGCCACCCAACCCCCTCCTGCTGTACCCAAAGCATGAACACTAGGTTGCTGCTGACACTAAGGCCACCAGACAGATGCTCCCTTCCCTCCCTCATCTTCCCAGGAGACTGAAGTCATACATAAAAATCAAAATGGCTGCAGAGTGGTCCAAAGGAGAGCAAAGATCCTTTTCTAGGTCTTAAAGTTTTACTGACAATGGTAAATTGCCACACAGGTTCTATGTTGGGAAATGAACCTGATAGAGGGAACAAATTTCTGTGATTAAATACCTTGTAAGGTTTGAAAAATACCAGAATGACCAGTTTTGTTTCCTGACCTGGATATTTCAATGGACTCAGAAAATTCACTACCATCCCAATTTGCACTGGACTTTACTCAATCCTACTTCTCTCCCAAAGCTGCTTGGGCTCACTTCTTGTTCTACAAGCCCAGCCCACCTTCCCTTCCAGAGACACCTAACCTGTTTCCCAATTTGTAAATCTATTTTGCACCTGGATTAAGACTGGCTTTGCTTTCATTTTAACTTTGTGATTTCTTGGTTTACAGAAGTCACAGGATTTCTGCTCTGGGTGGTCCATGTCCTGATCTCATCTTTCAGCTTCCTAGGATGTGTCAAACTCTTGCCTTGGAGCTGTACATAGCCCTCCCTGACCTGAAAAGGAAACTGTGGCCTAGAGAAGGGCAATACATTGGGATTCCCTGTCCCAGTTCAGGGCTCTACTCGGTAGAAAAGTGGGGAATAAGAGTGGGGGTGCTCAGCAACCTGATCGGAGATCTGGGGGAGGCTGTGACCACTCTTTCAGAGGGCTTGTTTGCCCACCTATAAAATGGTCTGGATGGAAGTGTTCACATACATGGCACCAGGGCTGGGTCACCCCAGTTGTAGGTGGGTTTTTTGGTGGGGTATTATCTACCCCTGCTTGTTGCCCCCCAAGCATGCCCATGGTTGGGGACCTGTATGTAGTCTCCTTTAAGCTATCAACTGGGGGTAATTTTGTCCTCCAAGGTTCGAACCCCTCTTCATCCTGTGCTTAACCCAAGATCATTTGTGAATTGGACATAGCTAGCCTGCGATCCTGGAAACCAGCCTTTGCCTCCAAGCCTGTGTCAGTGGCTCATCTGTCCACTGCTAACCATTGGCCTCAAGGGGTCAGAACTCTGTTTACAGGGTTAATAGCCAATCTCCACATCTGAAATCAACAGCAAATGCCAGTGCCATGGAAGTGTGGTGACCAGAATCATTGGGCGAGAAGGTGCGTATATCCTGTGACCAAGATGGGGAAGGGTCACAACAGACGTGAGGGGGCAGTCCTGGCATCTGGACTTCAAGATGGGCGCCTACGTGACTTTCCAAATTGACTTATTAGTAGATACCTGAAATGAATCTGGGGACTGTATGTTCAGTTAAATTGTTTTGGGAAATACAGAGACTTTGTTAATTGGATTATTCTTAGGAAAATATTTGCTTTATGCTTTAGTGAAAATAACTCTTTGAATTCAATCAACTAGCCTTGTTCTCCGGTTTGGGTTTCAGAATGTTGCAAAGGCCCTGATGGTGTATGCATGTACAAATGTGTAACAACAAATCCCACCATTATGTACAACTATAACGCACCAATAAAAAATATGGAAAAGAAAAAACAGTCCCTGGTGGCACCAGGTGTGGTGATGTACACCCTGTAATCCCAGCAACTTTTGAGGCTGAGGAGGGAGGATCATGAGTTGGAGGCCTGTCTCAACTTAGCTAGGCAGTCTCAAAAATTGAAACCAAACAAAAAAAAATCATAAAGTTCCTGGTAGTTTTCTATCCTACTGGGGGGTGGCGGTGGGGGGGTGTCTGTGGGGATCCAACCCAGGACCTTGCACGTGCTAGGCAAATGCTCTATGACTGATATATACGCCCCTGGTGTTTATTTTAAAAGAGGAAAGAGATGACTTTTTATGTGTGTGTGTCTTGGGGGGGTTGGGGGGTTGGGATTAAACCCAGGGCCTCATACATGCTGCATGCTAGGTGAGCGATGTACCACTGAATTAACTCCTTCTTTCTGTACCCACCCCCCCCCACAAACACACAAATTCCAAACCAGAACTAAGCTTTCCAAGGCAAGCTCTGGTCCCTTCTTTCTGGCTACATACTTAGCTTTTCAGGACTGTTTTGTGTCCCTTCCAGACCACCAACCCTGGAATTCATTCTTGTATCTCTTTTGGCAGAAGAGGAAAGCCACTTGTTTACTACTGAGTTCCAAATACTGCCTGGTTCTGAGGGTATTAAATCACTCACTGTAGCTAGCAGTCAGTTGGGAGAGCAGAGGATGAGAGCAGAATGTTTAGGTGTTGTGGGAGACAAGCACAAACCTTGGGCAGTGGCCCAAAGCCAAGAATAAAGATGCATTAGCTAGCTAGGTGCAGTGGTGCATTGCCTGTAATCTAGTAAACTTGGGAGACCGAGGCAGGAGGATCACAAGTTCAAGGCCAGTCTCAGCAACTTAGTGAAGCCTTGCCTCAAAATTAAAAGTAAGAAGGCTGGGGATATAGGTTAAGTAGTACCACCACCACCACCACCACCCCCCTCCCCCTGCAAAAAAAAAAAATTACGAACAAACGCTGTTAGCAAATGTTATGGTTTGGATGTGAGATGTCCCCCAACAGTTCAAATGAGATAATGCAAGAAGGTTCAGAGGAGAAATGATTGGGTTGTAAGAGTCTTAACCAAATCAGTAAATTAATCCTGATATGGATTAACTGAGTGGTAACTTAAGTGGTAGTGTGTGGCTGGAGTAGGTGGGAATTAGGGCGTGGCTTTGGTGTATATATTTGATTCTAGCAAGTGGAGACTCTCTGCTTCCTGATGATGTGAGCTGCCTTCCCTTTGCCACACCCTTCCACCATGATGTTCTGCCTCACCTCGAGCCCCAAGGAATGAAGCTGGCCTTCTGCGGACTAAAACCTCTGAAACCATGAGCCCTCAAAGTTTTCCTTCCCTAAAATTGTTCTGGTCAGTTCCTTTAGTCACAGTAGCAAGAGTTGTGGAAGCAGAATGGCACTCTAGGGTGATCTAACAAAGGGACAAAATGGAGAAGGGCTGCTGGTGATCTGTGGGCTCTAGCATGGTAGGGTGGAGCATGCTGGAGGACTGTGGAGACTGGGTGAACCCTAAGGACTGGGGAAAGCTTGGGGTGGGGTCGGGGAGCAGAGACAGGTGCCTCTGGACCACTCCAGTGAATCATTCAGCAGGAAATGCTCAGGAAAGGGGGTGAGTGGAGGAGAGCTGAGGGTCTATACACACGTCCAGGACCTCTAAGCTCTAAGGAAGGAGACTTAAAGCAGCTAATGAGGTCTGAAAGGAATCACTAACACCAGGGGGGAGCTAGTGGACAAGGGACCCCTGGGTTTAGCACCCAGGCTGCCCTGGCAAGAACCAGTGAAAAAGGTGAGAGTGGCAATGAAGTGAGGAAGAGGAAGGAGTCAGAGGACAGACTTTCTTACAAGCAAAATAGGGCTTATGACAGCATCCAGGGGAAAGAACTTAGGCCTGGGGAAAATGATTTTTCCCCTTTTTTCTTCAATGAAAGAGACTTGAGTATTTGGGGGTAATGGTGAAAGAAAATGAAACCCAGAAGGGAGCCAACTCAATGAAGTGAGATCTCTGATGAGAGTGGCAGGACCCAGAATTTGGGGTGTACAGTGTGTGCTGTTACTCTTCCCTTCAGGGAAATGAACCTACCCACCCTAATTCCCTGGGGCCACAGCTGACTGGATGTGGGACAGGCATTGGATGAAGCAGTCACCCCCACCCTTCTCATACAATTGTGCTGTGTGAGCCCCAGGACACTGTTCTTTGAGCCTACACTAGTTCCTGTTGGGTTCAGGTCTCTTGCACTCTGAGTAAGAAAAGAGTTAAGAGGGAGGGATAAAGGGATAAGGGTTAGTTCTATGGAAAGGAAGCAAATGGATGAGGTAATTCTTGCTGGAAGATTAGTAATCAGATGATATTTAAAATATTGGTCCAGCCACTGACTAAGTCAGCAGACTCCAGCAGAAACCTGGTCAGGCCATGTTGATGTGCTCTTCCCAAAGCTGGCCCTGCCAACAGGAGGTGAGCAACTTGCTGGGAGGGGAAAGGCAGCACAGGGACATAGGAAAAGCTTCACCTGCATGTTCACCAATGGCTTGCTGACCCCACCATTGTACTCCTATATCTGCTGGATCTGGTCACACAGAAGCTTCAAAGGGTAGCTTGCAAGGAGCCAGGGTCTTCTGTTCAAACAGAGCATCTCTCATTACAGATCCCTCAGATTCTTTGTCTGTCATGCTTCTTTGAAAACTACTGAGTTTTGAGTTAACTGCCTCTTATAGTTCCTACAGAAGGACTGAATGCCTCTAATGACTTGCATTCACCTCTTGAAGCTTCCAGAGGTAGTCTGTTGTAGTGTCCCTGACTCCTGTAGGCTTCTGGACTTCCTTTCTCACATACCACTTCCTTCACACAAACATCATGAATATGTAGTATACCACTGGGCTCCCTCTTGAAGCCCAAGTTCCTGTGTCACCTGGATTCAGGAACTCTGTAATGCAGCTCCACTTGATCTTTTCTCCTCTGTACTCAACTCAATTTCCAGTATCCCTTGGATCCAGTTCAAGCTGCATTGCCTCCAGCAAGCCATGGTACACCAACCTGAATGTGCTTCCATGGACCAGGCTGGGGTGCTACCTCTTGCTCTTGAAGGCTTTGAGTCCAGAATCTGTCTCAGCTCTTCAAGGAAGGCCAAAAGCTGCAGGTTCCCTTAGCCCTTCCCTGCCAGCCAGGACAATCAGTTTATTTTCTGTCCCCATCATGAGCTGCTCCTGAAGCTAGGAGGCAGTGGTAAGCAGACCTACCCTTCCAAATGTATCCCAACTAAAGGTCACACTTCTCAGTACTCCTTGTAATTAGGTACAGCCATAGGATTACATTTTAGCTAGTAAGCTATGAGAAACCAAAAATGTAACTTTTGAGCTGGGAGCTGCCTACAACCCCAGGTACTGGGAGGCTGAGGCAGGAGAACTACAAGTTTGGGGCCAGTCTCAAACTTAGTGACTGTCTCAAATGAGACAGTGAGACCCTGTCTCAAAATGAAAAATAAAAAGGGTTGGAGATGTAGCTCAGTGGTAGAGCATCACCGAGTGGGTTCAATTCCTAGTAATGCCCCCCCCCAAAAGCAACAACTTTTGCTAAAAATGAAAATGTTTTGTGTTTTTCTCCATACTTTTCCCCTTTGCCCGATTCAGATACAGATGTGGAAGTGACTTAACTCCTGCCACGAGGATGAGAATTATATTTTGAGGACCGTGGGTCTAGAAGGTAGAAGGATACTGGGTCTCTGGGTAGGGCAGACTGTTTTTTTAATGTTTCTGTATTCTTTCTTGGCTGTTAGTGTTTATCCATTGACTGTTTTGTGTAACATTTTATATGAACCATGTTCTACATATTGTACATATAACTGTTGAAACTATTTTTTGGGACTTATCCATGTGGGTAGATGTAGATTATTTTCATCACTGTACACAATTATATAAATAAACCAGATTTATCAATTCCAAAAAAAAAAAAAAAAAAAAAAGGAATATATCTATGTTATTTAAGATACAAAAGTTGACCTGTTAAACACATCAGATTTGAGACCAAGTTGAAATCTAAGAATCCCATCATCTTGGCTTCTGGATCTGAGACTTTTCTACATCAAAGTCCTGGAACTGAGGACACATATGAAAGGATATGGAAGCCATTTAACATCATCAGTGTGGATACAAAGACTTTTCTGGACACAATCCAGATGGCTTTGGAGCAAAGCAGCAGGGACTGGAGAGGTCAGATACCAAACTCAGGTCCAAGGCTGAGCCAGTTCCTCTTCTCCTGGTGGCCCTACCCTTTGTCATCTTCTCTAGGGTGTGAGGTTGACCACTGCACCAAAGATGTGCTGGGAAAGAAAGGAGAGTCTTGGAGATCACATCAGAGATGGAAGAGCTATGAATGATAGAAATGGAGAGCTGGGGAACTGATAGAGAGCAGCAACAGCAGGGCCAGGAGCAGCCTAGCCCTGTCTGGTTGCCCCACCCCAGACAAAGGGAGAGACATTTCCTCAGGGAGTCAAAGCTTTTATTACCTGATAATCCCTAGTGTGGTGCCAGAGATACCGCACTGGTCCCATTACTCCCCCCAGGGGGCTGCTGGGGTGTGGGGTGTGTGTGAAGGAGGTGGGACAGTAAGAGAGGGATATTTACAGTGTAGGGAGGGAATGGGGACCTGCATGGGGATCCTGGGACAACCATTTCCTCAAGAGTTCTGAGAACTTTGTGCTTTTTTCTTAGCTGGTGCCAAGCTACCTGGAATGGGTTTATCTTCTTTGGGAAAAGATGTTTAAACCAAAGAACAATCCAACCCAATTTCCAGGCTGAGGATTACACGATATCAATCAAACATCACACTATTTAATTCCCCAATAAAACATTGGAAAAAGGACTATCAGTGCTAACACATTTACATATAAAATCTCCACCTAATAGGTAATAGAAGCCTATGTACCAATTTCTAAAACAGTTATAAGATATATACACAATTTTGGGTATATTAACAAAACAGAATATTACAAAATATTAAAGGCAATTCTCCTGTCCATGGGGCCTCATCGCCTGTTACTTGAAGTTGGCATAATCTGAGAATGCATCAATGTATTCCTGCACCACCTTGTAGCAGAACTCATACTGCTCCTGGAGAATGAAAGTGGGGAGAAAGCCAGGGTTACTGGAGAGTATGCGGAAATGCAGTTCCTAACAGAACCGTTTTTAGAATGGAAATGGGAGAGGAAATGAATGTTTGTGGACTTCCACATGTGCCTTGACCTGTCTGCCCAAGTTCTGATAGCTCTGCCCTCTGGGTTAGCACAGTGGATCTTCTACAAATAGGGCTGACTGGACTGGCAAGGACAAATACGAGTATGCTGGGCTGGGAAATGGGGCATCTGGAGAATGACCCACCCTTCACCATGGCTGCCAGGCTGGCATGTGCCCTGCTCTCAATGTCTCATCTCCTGGTAAACCTCCTAAAATTCACTTTTCTTTTTCCCTCAAACATTTCTCACTTCAGTTTCAGGAAAACCTTTGTGGATATCTGCACTGTTAAAAGATCTTTTAACAGGGAGCCTGAACAGAACAAAGGCAAGCAGTCCTGCTCCCCCGACCCCCAACCCAGGGAGAAGCACAAACAAGCCCTGTGGGGCACCCAGGCACCTCTTGTCTAACCTGTCACATTCCCACTTGTGGTATATTCCCACTGCAATCCTGCCTCATAAGGCACTTCCTGGTTGGGGCACCTTAGGGAAGGACTGCAAATGGTGGTGGCACAAAGACATGAGCAGCATACCAGTGTCTGGACCATATGTGGCCTCTGCAGCCGCAGGCTCTTGACAGTCTGGAAGACATCCAAAATCCCCTCTGCTTTCACGCGTTCTAGGACTGTGCTCAGGGCACAGAAAGTCCCCGTCCGTCCTGCTCCGGCACTGAAACAGAGCAGACAGGCTTACCATGCCTGCTAAGGCCCTCCAAGCAGAGTGGGTGAGTATGAATGACAAGGAACAGACTGAGGCTGAGTCTGTTGCCTGGGAAGGTGCATAATCTATGGAGCTGCCACGGGAAGGTACGAGTGGGGCAGGAGGCCTGTGCTCACCTCTGCCAGCCTAGAGGAACTGAGCACACCTCTGGGGAGGCAGTGCACTCTTGCTGCCTCTCCTTCCTGGCACAGGTTACCCCTGCTGAGGGCTCACCTGTGAGACCACGCTAACAACCCTCATCTATACCCCACAAATAATAGCTCTTGATGTTCACCTACAAACATACCCAGGTTGACCTGACCCTACCACAGGATCAGCTTAGAGTTCTATTGCTCTTTTCCCTTTCCCTGACCAACCATTTGCATTGGTGTGTACCTGCTGGTTCTTTCCTATGTCTCTTTGTAAACCCAAGGAATTCAGACTCTGACCTTGACATTATCTACCCCATTCAATGTTGTCTGCTGATTCTCTCACCAGACACTGAGTGCATGCTCTGTGGCAAGGACTGTGAGGCTTAGCAGTTTCTCCAGACAAAAAGACAGGCAGGGAAGGAGAAAGAGAAGCAGAGTTCCAGTGTGTGTGAGCAGACCCACCAAGAAGGTGAGGGTAAAGTTCTATGGCTATCTGGGAAAAAGTCTCTCAGGCCAAAGGCAGGAGTGTGCCAAGGGCGATGAAGCCTGTGGAGCTGGATCTAATGTAGGAAGGAAGGAGAGTGGTGAGGGTGAGGTCAGAGCCCTGGGAGAATGCCAGCCCTAAGTTGCACCCCACTTCTTGGCCTGACAGGGAGCCCTCACATCATGCTGGGTCCTTGTTGTTGGGATTCTAAATAAAGGAGAGATACAGTGTGATTTATATTTGTTTACATAATTTGGTGGTGCTGGGCATAGAACCCAGGGCCTTATGCATGTTAGGCAAGCACTCTACCTCTGGCTATATCCCCAGACCATGACTTACATTTGAAAGGCTCCTGGGGCAGGGCGAGGGGCAAAAATAAATAAATAAAATAAAAGGCTCTCTTAGGCTGCTGTGTCGAGAACAGATTGCAGGTGAAGGTGAGAGCACAGAGACCAGCCAGGAAGGAGGTTGGTACAATTACTGAGGAGGGAAGTTGGCTTGGACAGAGAAGACCCTGGAAGAGGCAGTGAAAAATATTTGGATTCTCTGATTATATGCAGGTAGAACACAATTTGATGATGGATTAGATATGATATCTGAGAAAGAGCAGGATGGTTCCAAGGCTTCTCACTGGAGTTATCTGGGAAATGGCAAGCTACTTACTGATGTGGGAACAGCAGGCTTTGAAAGAAACACCAGCAGTTCTCACCTGAACCCTAAACTAAGGATGCCCATTAGATATCCATGTAGAAATGACAAGTAGGTAATTGGATAGATAAACCTGGAGTTTGGGGGATCACCTGGATAACTGGTAATAAAGACTTAGCATAAGACACAGAAGAACAGGACATGAGGATGTAAACCATAACAGAAGCCACTTGGGGAGTGTGTTGCAGAGAGATGAGTGATCAACTGTGTCCAACACTGATGAAAAATTAAGTATGATGACACTGAGAATGACCACTGGCTTCAGCAATCTGGGGGAAACAGGTAGCTCCTATGGTGCAGCTGAAATGGAGTGAGTGAGTGAGTGAGTGAGTGGGTGGTGTGACTGGAATGGGCTTGAGAGGATGGGAGAATGGAGGAAAGGAACTGGAGAGCTAGTATGGAAAAATCTGTTGAGAAACTTTACTATTAAGGAAACTCAGGGTAAACATTTCTTTTTCCTAAAATGCAATCTCAAATAACATGGTCCATGTAAAATTCATCTTTTCTCCCCAAACAAGTCTCCTTACTATCTTTTTTCAGTTGCTCACATCAACTGTTACCAGTAATCCAGGCTCAAACCTGAGAAACACCCTTGACTCTTCTGCTCTTTTGCTGTGCAGTCTTAGTCTTGTTCATTTTTCCTTGAACTGTTTTCAGAACATTTGCCATTTTCTTTACCTGTGTTTAAGGCCAGGCCCTCACCCCCACTTTGCCCAACTGGTCTCTCTACTGCTGGTCTCCCTTGCTGCTCTCCTGGACCCCATCACAACTCACATGCTCCCCTGCCCCATACCTCACACTGTTCATGATGTTAAGTTCCCCCGCACTTTATGTGCCAAGTTAAAACTCCAAGACTCTCTCTGATCACTAAGCCCTGTTATGACTGTCAAACTTGACTGCCACAAGTGCTCACCAACAGCCTGCTCTTGCAACAGCTTTCCTCACCCTCTGACACATGTTCACCACTGCACCTCCCTCTGCCTCCCATCTGAGAGCTGGGGCCAGCGGTACCTGCAGTGCACAGTAATGGGGTGGTTCCCCGACTGCTGCTGTTGTTTCTGCACAGCTGCGATGATGCTGATCATGCCCTTCCCATCACTGGGGATGCCCACTTCAGGCCAGCCATGGAAGTGGAACTGTCGGATCTGCCGGCTCTTGTTCTCCTTTGGAGGATAGAGGGTTAGGTCAGGGAGGCAGGGGCAGCTCTGCTTTCCCTATGGGAGGAGCCCCACCTACCACACATCTTACCCTGGTGTTGGTAACCAGGAGGTCTCGGACGGTGTAGCTCTCACATTCTTCCTCCTTCTTCAGCTCCACTGTTATGTCTCCATAGGACACCACGCCATCAGATGGCCAGTACTGGGCACACTTCTCCTGGAGGGACGAATGAGAGAGGACAGGGGCTAGTACTAAGCGTGGCAAAGGCAACATTGCCCACGAACAACCTGACCTCTCACAGCACAACCACTTTCTTTTTTTGGTACCAGGCGTTAAACTCAGGGGCACTCAACCCCTGAGCCACATCCCCAGTCCTATTTTGTATTTTATTTAGAGATAGGGTTGCTCAGTGCCTCACTATTGCTGAGGCTGGCTTTGAACTCATGATCCTCCTGCCTCAGCCTCCCTAGCCTCTGAGATTACAGGTGTGTACCACCATGCCCGGACACAGCCACTTTTTACTCTGACACGCGTTATCCCCAAGGTGTTGAAAATAAGGAGCACATTACTTCATAGTAGTCTGCCATAAATAGTTAACAGTTGGTGTCACTTACTGACAGTCTAGTTTACAATATGATGGGGTCTATGAAGAACTCTGCTGCTCAGTGCTATCCAACATGCAAATGGCTGTGGAGAGGATGAAAATCACTCCATGATTCCATATTTTATAGCTGCTTACATATGCCACCTTGCTAATCCAGAAAAGTGGAACCCATTCACACCCTCAACCAGCCATACTGCCTCACCACAGCCCAATCCACAGTATCCTTTTATTCCTCTGATCTCGATCTCTTTAATCTGCAATGGTACTAAATTTAAGGTTGCTTAGTACTAGCATTTGTGTCCTCACTGGTGAGCAGGAGATGGTTTACTGTCTTTGCTTGCACCTAACTCAATTCCTTCTACAGCTCCTTGTGTATGGGGGGAAGGAGCCATCTCATTTCATCTTTGTATTTTCAGCACCCTGTACCAGGCCTGGCATTCTACTGGCTCCCAGTAAGTACCTGGTGTGTTCAATGTCTGTAGAATAATAAGTCAAGGCATAAATATGTAAGTAAAACATGTGATCTGTTTCTTTAGAGCATCGTGGGGTGAGGGGTTCTGAGATTCTTTCTTTTTTCTTTCTCTTTTTTTTGGTACCAGGGACTGAACTCAGGGGAACTCGACCACTGGGCCACATCACCAGCCCTTTTTTGTATTTATTATTAGAGACAGGGTCTCACTGAGTTGCTAAGTGCCTCACCATTGTTGAGGTTGGCTTTGAACTTGCGATCCTCCTGCCTCAGCCTCCCAAGTGCTGGGATTACAGGTGTGTGCCACAACAACTGGCTTTTTGAGATTCTTCACTACTGCATCCCCCCCACCCTTGGCTGTGGTACTAGAGATTTAATCCAGGGCTGCTCTACCTCTGAGCTACATTACCCAACTGGTCTCTCTGCTATTGGTATCCCTTGCTGTTCTCCTGGACCCCAGCACATCCTGCATGCTTCCCTGCCCAATACCTCATGTTGTTCATGTTGTTAAGTTCCCCAGCACTTAATGTGCCAAGTTCAAATCAGTCTGGTTTTTTATTTTATTTGAAACAGGATCTCACTAAGTTGCTGAGGCTGCCTCCTATCTTAGCCTTTCAAGTTGCTGGGATAACAGGCATGTACTACCACAACCAGTACAGCTGATAATTTAAAAATTCTCAGCCATACATGTTCATTAAGATTTGAAAAATTAAGTTAAAAGAAAAAAATCACTGATAGTCTCACAGTCCAAATAAAATCACTATTAAAATCCAATTTATTGGGCCGGGGCTGTAGCTCAGTGGTAGAGCACTTGCCTCACATTTGTGAGGCACTGGGTTTGATCCTCAGCACCACATAAAAATAAATAAAGATACTGTATTCATCTTCAACTAAAAAAATGTTTTTAAAAAAATCCAACTTATTTATGTGAGTCAGGGTCTCGTTAAGTACCCAGGCAGGCCTTGAACTCTTGGCTCAAGTGTTACTCCAGCTTCAGCTTCAGTTTCCTGAATAGCTGAGACTAGAGGAGTGTCACCTCATCTATCTTAAAAATTTATTTTACTGACTTTTATTGCTTTTTCTAAGTGTGATCATTCAGTAACTCTTTTATAAATGGCAGTAAATTCATTCTAACAGGGTTATTAAAGTAACAGAGCAAGGAAATGCTGTAGACCAGTGCTTTTTCACCTGCTCACCAGGAATCTTAGGGATGCCTGAAGATGAGGTGCTGGACCAATTCTTCAACTATAACTGTTTTAAAAAGTCCTAATTAAGGTGCACCTCAACTAGTTATTAATGACTGGTCTCCAGAGCACTGGTGGGTAGAATGATTTTGCTGTCACAGTTCCCTTGCAACAATACTGCCTTCACACAATTTTTCAACCAGGACTGAAGATGGACTTCAAAGTCATTAGAACCACTAGGTTCCAGATGGGAGTGAGGTCAGCAGACTGAGCTAGAGGGAAGAGAACAAGATCATACTTTACAAAGAAATACTATGGGCCCTGTAACTGACAGCTTTTAGTACTTTAGATCTTCTTAGGATTCATAGCAGAGAAAAAGGGCAGAAGGGGAGGAGGTCCCAGGCAGGCAGAGCTGGGAATTACAGGAGAGAAGCCCCTCCTAAAGCTGGAGTCAGGGGGCTTATCAACAGGGACAGCAAATGGGAATCCTGCCTTGGTTGGCTAATGGGGACAGTCAATTGAGGTGGTTCATATGATTCCAACTGACCTCAGGGGACAGACTTTACAGTGAGTTTTAGGGGGACACAGCTATTATAGGGCTACAGGGAGGCAGGTAAGGTGTGCTGAAAGAAAACAAATTGGTAAATTTATGGAGTTAGGATTTAAGGTATGACGTGGAGTAAAAAAAGAGCTACACAAGACTATTATAGTTGTGAGACAGATGATGGCAGGGAATTATCCTATTCACCCTGGTGTAGGTGACAGGATTCATTTAATTTAGCCCTCCACATGGACTCGTCAACAAATTTCAACAATAAAACCAAAGAAGCAGGTTACACTCAAAAACAAAGCCAAAGGCTGGGTGTGGTGGCATGTGCCTGTAGTCCCAGCTACTAGGAAGGCTGAGGCAGGGGGGGTCACTTGAGTTCAGGGCAACTTGGTGAGTCCCCATCTCAAACCAAGCTAAACCATCTAAGTTAAGGGAAAAGCAGAGAAATGGAGGGAAACGATCCCCAGAGACCTCTCTCTCGGCTGTGGGAGGGCAGCAGTGACAGCAGAAGCATTAGTTAACAGGCTGTGGTAAGTTGATGGAAGGCACAGAGCAGTTTCAATCAGAGACTACTGCAGTGACTGTCCTCTGGGATAAGGGACCCATTCCTTAGGAGGCAGAATATAGGTTTAAGAAATCAAAAAAACAGGAGCAGCACTGGCTATCCTAGCTGTAGCCCAGGCTAAAAAACACCCATATTCTGCTGGGATGGAGAAGTGTGAGGAGGGCAGTGAGAAATGCAAGGCCATGAGGAATACCGGAGACCCCTCTCAAAGACAAAGGCTGTGACCGGGCATAGAAACCATGCTCTACTCAGCCCATTGAGGATAGAGGGGATAGGAGAAAATGGAAACTAGGGGGTTTAAAATAAGCAAGTGAAACTAAAAGGAAGGGCCCAATTCAAGTCTGTGGAGTAAATAACCAAAACAAAATTCCTAAATTTCATATGCATAGGTAGATTTTTTTTCCCTCAAGGTCTCTAAAAGCCCAAAGAGGATTTTAAGACAAAGAGTGACAAGATAGGACTCCTGGTTGCCATGTGAAGAACTGACTCAATGGGATTGGAAGCAGGAAGACAGGTTGCCAGCCCACTTCAGGTGGGTCCAGGGCTGGGAGGGTTTGTGAAAGGTATAACCACCATCCCATGTGCATGTCCCTTAGCAGGTGAGAGATGATGGTGGCTTGTATGAGTGGCAGTGTTAAGCTAGAGTGCAGTGGATATGCTCAGCAAGTATCAGGACTCACTGATAAACTACATATGGTAGTAAAGAAAAGAGAGTTAGGAAGAGAAATCCTAGACTTGTAGCAGGAGCAGTGGGGTAGAAGGTGGTCCTGTTTATTGAGATGGTTCAGAGCGGGGTGAATTAGCATGGAGTGTGGGGAGAAAATCAAGTTTCATTTGGGCCATATGAAGCCTGAGATTCTTTTTTGGGGGGGTACTTGGGATCTAACTCGGGCACTCAACCACTGAACCACATCCCCAGCCCATTTTTTTTTTTTTTAAAGAGACAGGGTCTCACAGTTGCTTAGTGCCTCACTTTTTTTTAATATTTATTTATTTGCTTTAGTTGTACACAATGCAATGCATTTATGTTTACATGGTGCTGAGGATTGAACCCGGGCCACGCACGTGCTAGGCGAGTGCTCTACTGCTGAGCCACAACCCCAGCCCCAGTGCCTCGCTTTTTGCTGAGGCTGGCTTTGAACTCGCAATCCTCTTGCCTTTGCCTCCTGAGCAGCTGGGATTACAGGCATGCACCACTGGCCTGAGATTTTTTTTTTTGGTATTTATTTATTTAGTTGTACACAATGCCTTCATTTTCATGTGGTGCTGAGGATTGAACCCGGGCCACGCACGTGCTAGGCGAGTACTCCACCGCTGAGCCACAACCCCAGCTTCTTGAGATTCTTAATAATCATCCATATGGCTGGGCACGGTGGTGCACGCCTGTAATCCCAGCACTTGGAAGGCAAGAGGATCATGAGTTCAAAGCTGGCCTCAGCAATGGCAAGGCACTTAGCAATTCTCTAATAAAATACAAAAAAGGGCTGGGGATGTGGCCCGGTGGTCGAGTGTCCCTGAGTTCAATCCCTGGTACCAAAAAAAAAAAAAAAAAAAAAAATCATCCATATGAAGATATCAAATAGGTACTGGATACATTAGTCCATGATTGGAAGGGGAGTAGGTAACTGTGCTGGGGGGGCACAGATTTAAGGTTTTGGTGTATGGGTTGTATTTAAGGCCACAGGCTTAGCTGAGATCCTCAAAGACAGCATGTCATAAGAGAACAGAGTGGGCCAATAAGGCCTGAGTTCAGAATCCTCCAGAGAGTTTTTAGAGGTGTTGCAGAGGAGAAGGAAGTCACAAAAGAAATGACAAAGGAGCTGGCAAGGCTAGTGATACAAGTGAGATTGTGGAAATCAGAGAAAGAAATGTTCCAAGAAAGAGGGAGGCACTGACTGTTTCAAATGCTCTTACAAGGACAACAAGAACCAACAAACAAAAAGAAAAAGAAAAAAAGGTGAAAAGAAAAAAGGGAGAGAAATGATCTTTGGATTTGGCAAGATAACAGTCACTTCAGTCAAGAATGGAAGGAACAGAGTGAGGTGAGAATGTAAGGGGGAAAGCAGACTCTTTAAAGGAACTTGTCTGGAAACAAGTACACAAAAATAGTATCTAGATGGAAGAAGATGTGGGATTAGGGGAGATAATTTTGTTTTTTAAAGACAGGAAATGTAATAGTGTAGGCTGCTAAGTAGAGAGGGGAGCTGTTGGTAGAGACAAGAGTAGCAAGGATCTTCCAGTAGCAAGATCCTTGAGGTAGGTGGCAGTGGGACCAAGAGCACAGTGGATGGCTGCACAGAGCTGTAGGACCCCTTTCCCACAGGATGGCAGGTGAGAGAACTGTTACAGATGTGAATGGGCTGGCTGCTTGAGGGTGACAAGAGTGTTCTTGTCCAATTTCTTAAAAAATGAGGCCAGGCCATAACTAAGATATATGGTGGGATAGGAAAGGGGATTCTGCAGATTTGAGGAAGAGAAGAAGAAACAGCAGGGCTGAGGTTGTGGTTCAGTGGTGGTGGTTCACTTGCCTGGCATGTTTGAGGCACTGGTTTGATTCTCAGCACCTTATATAGATAAAATAAAGGAGGAGGAGAAGAAGGAGAAGGAGAAGAGGAGGAGGAGGAGGAGGAGGAGGAGGAGAAGAAGAAGAAGGAGGAGGAGGAGGAGGAGGAGGAGGAGGAAGACAGAGGAAGACGGAGGAAGGAAGAAGAAGAAGGAGGAGGAGGAAGACAGAGGAAGACGGAGGAAGGAAGAAGGAAGAAGAAGAAGGGAGGAGGAGGAGGAGAGGAGGAGGAGGAGGAAGATGGAGGAAGAAGAAGGATGAGAAGGAGGAGGAGGAGGAGGAGGAGAAGGAGAAGAAGGAGGAGAAGAAGAAGAAACAGCAGTAGAATTGCTAGGTAGTGCTAATTACCCACATTAGATTTGTAGTTGTGAATTCAATGGGAGAACAGTCGGCAGAGTTTTGTTTTTTTCTCAGTGATGTTTGCTATCACATGTAGACATGTAACTGGATTAACAGACAAAACCAGGCACAGGGGCACATGCCTATAGTCCCAGCTGAACTGAGGCAAGAAGATCACTTGAGCCAGGAATTCAAGATCAGTCTGGGCAAGACAGTAAGATCCCATTGCAAAACAAACAACACCTCCTCACCAAAACAAACACACACCAATTGATAAGAGAACAGAAATAGGAATAAAGGCCCCCAAAAGGGTGGTAAACCAGGTGAAAAAGTCATTAAGTGGGTGAAGAGAGCTTGAGAGTTGAGGTTTAATTTCAGACTTAATTTTCAGGTTATGGACTCTATATAATGGCATCCCAAAGAAGCCGAAACCCAGCTTTTCTGTCTTTTCTCCTGTGGTCTTTGTTCACCCTCCTTTCCTTAGACAGCACTAAGTCTCTTTATGGTCCAAGGCTGACAACAGTAATAGGGACACACAGCTTTGTGGGCATAATGTTCTATTGATGCTTTAAAGAAGCAGAATGAGACTTGGGTTGGGCTGGCACAGTGCGGGAGCTACTGGCACTGCCGTGCTCACACTGATGCCTGGTCCAGGCTGTGGCCAATGAGGGAACCCATATCTTCCCAAGCATCTTTTAAAAAAAAAAAATTATTTATTTACTTTAGTTGTACACAATGCGATGCATTTATGTTTACGTGGTGCTGAGGATCCAACCCGGGCTGCGCACGGGCGAGGCAAGTGCTCTGCCGCTGAGCTACAACCCCAGCCCTTCCCAAGCATCTTGATACATCCCTTTGGTTAAAGTGGAAGAGGAGGAGAAAACTCAAGAGAAGTTTAATTCCTTTGAGATTTTAATTTGTACAGTAGAAAATTTATATTTTGGGATCAGACTTTTTATAATACTGAGGTAGGAGTGGTGGTGTCACTTTGTACAAACATACACACCCTTCACTATGCCATTTAGGCTTATTGTGTTTATATCTCTAGGAGCTACACTGACATGAAAGAGAGATGGAACAATAAGTGAAATTTTATCTTGGGGCCCAGTGAGGCCTTGTGAAAAACGTGACTAATGTCCTGTTCTGATTCACTAAGACATTTCTGAGGGCAAAAATTACTGGCTATTTTGCTGGCCCTGGGAAGACAGAGGCTAAGGCACAGTGGCAGAAAGGGGGTCCAACTGACAGCAGGCTTGGCCAATGGATTGGAGGACTATGTGTGCATGGCCCTTCTCCTCACTGCTACCCATGAGAAATGCTTCATGCCCCTCTAAACTCTCATTAAGCTTTCTTCAAGAATGAAAGAGTCTGAGGAGTAGGGATGTAGCTCAGTGGCACAGTGTTTTCTCAGCATGTGCCAAGCCCTAGGTTCATCTTCAGTACCAAGCGAGGAAAAGAAGCCTGATAATTAGACTGGACAGAATCAGAGATGTTCACTGAGCCACATTTCATTATAGGGCAGTGAACCAAGAGATGTCTCTGAGCTCGCCATTCCAGCTCTTCTGCCTATTCTTTGGGCCTGCCCATCATTCACCTGCAGATGGGATGGGGAAACACATGTAGAGCCCTGGTCTAATCCATGTATCCTCTTGTGACTTATCAGAGGGCTAGCAGACATGCACTAGCCCCTGATAACACAGCTGCTCTTGTCCCAGTTAGCCTTTGTTACTCAGTGCATGCTTCCTTCAGTGCAAAGCCAAGGACTTAACCAAACCTCCCACTTCATCAGTCTTGTTACTAATAATAAACGAAGACCTAGGAAGGATGTCTGTCAATTAGGTACATAATGCAAGCCTGGGAAGACTAGCTACTGAGTGAAAAGACTGATTTAAAAAAAGGAAGGAAAAAAAAAAAAAAAAAAAAAACACAAACCACAAACCTGACATAATGAAATGTTGGGGTAAGAAAATATGTGAAACCTTGTATCAAAGTTAAATAAACTGCACCAGCACAGAATGAGAACTAACTCCTTGGAACCAATGTAAAACACACTTAGTGTTTTTAATTTTTAATTGACAACAAACTCAGCAACTCCTGAGTGGGTGGTGGGTACCATCCTTAACTCTTCTAGTGGCCCCTCCTCACCTCTCCACCCTCTCTGACCACCTCAGCAGAGTCAGAGCCATTAACAAAATTGCCATAGTTCCCCTCTGCTTCTGGCTTGCTCATTTCTCCTTTGTTCTCCTCATGTTACCAAGGGATTAAAAAAGAACAAAAACAACAAACAAAAACACCACAAACTGGATTTGTCAAAGGCTCTTAAATTGCTGTAAAAAGTCTCAATTTTTCATTATAGCTTAGGAAGAACTTTCTTACCAATCCTTGCTAGCTTCTCCAGGATCATTTTATTGATTCTGATCCTTGTTACATAACACCCCAGGCCCAAAGAAGCACCCATTTACTGCTCTGTACAACCTCAACAGAAAGAGTGTCTATAAGAATAAGCACTGTGGGAGCACAGACTGGGCTGCCAGCAAAATGAGGGCTAGAGGGAGAATCCCTGAGATGAGTGTGCCCCATGGAGGTAGCCTGATTCAATAGTAGTGGTGAGATTTTTTTCTACTCCCTGGAAGCTCTGGGGGACCTCTGAGTCCCCAGACAACACTATTTTTAACTGACCTGAGGGAGGTTTTTTTTTTTTTTTTTTTTTTTTTTTAAATTAATTAATTTTTTTTTTTTTTTTTTTTAAAGACTTCCTTGTTAAGCCTGTGAAGCATGATGACTGGTCTGGCACTGGGTCACTTTGTCATCTGGCTTTATCCCCCTCAAATCACCTACTCAGCAAAAAAGGGCACATGTTTCTTAGGGAGAAAACTCCATTTCCTTATTTTTAATTTTTTTTTGGTACCAGGGATTGAACTCAGGGGCACTTGACCACTGGCCACATCACCAGCCCTTTTTTTGGTATTTTGTTAAAGACAGGGTCTCACTGAGTTGCTAAGTGCCTTGCCATTGCTGAGGCTGGCTTTGAATTCACGATCCTCCTGCCTCAGCCTCCCAAGTGCTGGGATTACAGGCGTGTGCCACCGCACCCTGCTCCATCATTTCCTTATTAATGAAATTTAAGCTGTATATTTCTTGCTTTCGTTATTTCTCAAATTCTATTCTCTTTCATGTAGCCAGAAGAGGTGACCCCTTTTTAGAGACACTCACCATGCCCTGGACTAGCTCTGTATCCCTCCTCTTGCTGGTTCTGCCCTGCCTGGGGTTGGGGGAGTTGGGTACAGAGAATGTGTGCAAAGGCTAGGCTGGGGGCTGTATACGGGAGAAAAGTGAAAGGGTGGGAACTGTCTGGGAATGAAATGGAGGTTCAGGCACACTGCTTTCCAGTCCTGGAAGAAGCTGATGACTGCTCAGACCCCAACAGCCTGGATAATAAGGCTGAAAAATGGCTTTGTTGACAGTATAAGTCAAAATAAAGATTAAAACCTACCTTCTAGCCTACCCCCACCCCATAAACACACTTGTTCATGCTGTTTCTTTCTCATAGCCCAGGACATTTTTGAACTCACCTGGCCTCTCTCCTCCAGTTCTGTTAACATCACAATGGAACATGATTTCCACTCCCAGATCATACGCCAGAAGTCTTCAATTGTGTGGAGAAGAGGGCCTTGGCTGGCAATGTAGGAGTCCTTCTGCCGGTAGCCCTATACAGACCAGGTCAATTACAGGGATGAGGTGGTATAATCAGGGAGGGGTGAATGGAAAAGATGGACCTTTCTGGGAGGCAATGAGACAAGACCCTAGGGAAGGACAGGAGCTGCTAGAGGCAAACCCATCCCAGGCAGAGCTCCCCTGTGGCCAAAGATCAAACTCTGGGGAAGGGGAGAGGGTGCTGGAGCTAGAATGAGAGAACAGGAATGGGAAAGGTCAGGTCAGTTTTTTCAGCCTAGATGAGTATGCTGTTAAGTTTCACTTTAAGTATCACACTGGAGCACACCATCTGTTTCTCCCACCTTCTATTCTTTGGGGCTGGACAAACCTAGTAAGCTGAGTGGGTGGGAAGGTTATCAGAGTTCAGTAATTGCTGACTGGTTCAAATTTGATCCTCCTAAGGAGGTTTGTGAGGAAAGCACTACAAGACCCAGGGAATTTCTATGGGGTGCTAGGAGCTCAGGCACAGCCACCACTTACATCAATGAAGGATGCATTCACGTAGTCTGTGTTCTCTTCACCCCGCTTAACTGGAATGATTACTCTATTGAATTCATCTGCAGGAAGAACAGTGGCTTGTAGCTCACCCCCGATCTCTCTCTTTCCACTGCTCCTGCCCTCGGCCCTCAGCAGACGTAATCCCAGCTGGGCAAGGACAAGCTTGTTTCTTGCCCAGGAGAAAGAAAGGCTTTGGCTCTTTATGATCTTTTATTTACAGGGGACATTAAAGAACTGGGAGCAACAAGAGTCAATGCCCTGATTCCTGTCTCCAAACCAACCATTAACTAGTCCCTGAGAAGTAGAAGGGGTGGAGGAAATTGGGGGATAGGGCGCTTACATGGAATGATCTGTAAAACCCTGTTCTTCTTCATGTTGGCTGGAAGGTTTCCAGTCCGCATCTTGTCATTCTGGATTTTGATTGATGTTAACTTCTGAATGAGGAAGGGAAGGGGAACATTATTGACCCAAGTAACTAAATCTGACAAGACTGCCTGTCACTGGGCCTGCATCTCCAGGGTCCCTTGTCAACATCCTGTTCCCCCAGAGCCCTGACCTCCATTTCTACATGTTTTTGTTGGAACACTGTTTCTTCTGTCTTTAAGCTCGGGAAAAAGTCAAGTCAGTGTTTAGTAAATACTGCCTTCTAGGCTTCTGTATGAGTTTTTCTGAGATTCCTTTGGCCTAGAACTTTATGATCCTGGAGCTAGAACCCCAGTATGAAGGAGGAACAAGGCCCACCTGCTGCTCACCTTGCTATTCCAATCCCAAAGGTAGTCTTAGACTTCTTAGAAAAACTTATCCAAATGTGTATCCCCTCTTCCCCTCATGTTCTTCTTGATCCTTGCTACTCAAAGTGTAGCCCATACATCATAAGCATTGTTCCCGTTTTATTAGAAATGCAGAATGTCAAATGCAAAGTGTCAGACTCTAACTCAGACTTGCTGAATTAGAACCTGTATCTGTCAGGATCTCCAGTGTATACACTATAGTGTAAAAAGAACTGCTTTAAGGAAAGGTGTTATTCTCACCCCAACCTACAATCACTTGCTTCTGGGAGCACTTTTCATTGATGAGAGCATGACATAGGATGCCTTTGGTGGAGAGGATTAAACTCAGGGCCTCATGCATGCTAAGTACATGATCTACCAGTGAGCTACACAGCCCTGACAGAGGCCTTATGTGTTGAGAGCCATTATCTAATGGCATTCAGTAGCAGTCAGCAATCTAAGGTCCATAGGCTAAATCCAGACTGCTGCCTGTAAATAAAGTCTTACAGAAACAGCCCTACTCATTTGTTCACACACTGTCTATACCTGCTTTTGTGCTACAGCAGCAGTGTTAAGTAGTTGGGACAGAGACTGTATGGTCTACAAACTCTTAAAATATTTATTATCTGGCCCTTACAGAAAAACGTTGCTCTTGCTATGCATTATAATCACCTGTGGGTCTGCGGGCTTTTAAAAAGACTTTGTTACCTGTTTTTCTCCCCCCCACCCCTAAACAACACTGAAGTGACTCTAATATGCAAAATGAATTGAGAATAACAGGAGCTAAGGGCCACTTCCTTAATCACTGGCATGCCTCACCAGGGGTCTTACCATCTGCGGGTAAATGTACAAGGAGTCAAGCATTTACCCAGACCCACAATTCCCAGATCACATGGACTCTTCAATCTGGAGTTGGTCATCCAGTACCAACTCACCTTAAACTCTTCTTCCAATCCATTGTTGCTGGTCCCTGGGATTTTGTTGTAAATTTTCTGTAGGTGGGTTTCTAGAGAGGTCACTTCCAGTTCTGTATCCCCATAGAGATAATGCTCCAGAAGGGCTTGGTATATAAAAACATACTGCATCTGGAACACAGGTGATGCCAAGTTCTCAGTTACATACAACACAGTCCTTATGACACCACAGCACCCCTCCCATTCCCAGTCCACTTTTCTTTTCTTTTGATCCTAGCAGGGACAAAATGATTCACTTTTATTGCCCTGATTTAGAGAAGCAGGACTTGAAATGTATCAGTCCTTCTGGTGGTGGTTAGCTTGGGAGGCAGTGTCCCTGTCTGCCTTGGGGATGGTGTCAGCTTAAGAGAGAAGGACATGGGCTGGGGTTTTGGCTCAGCAATAGAGCACTTGCCTAGCACGTGCACAGCCCGGGTTTGATCTCCAGCACCACGTAAAAATAAAAAGGCATTGTGTACAGCTAAAACAAATAAATAAATATTTAAAAGAGAGAGAGAGAGAGAGAGAGAGAGAGAGAGAGAGAGAGAGAAGGACATATGCAACACTGCTCATTCTGAGGGCAGATTCAAGTTTGAAAGAACTGTCAGAAAATAGAGATGCATAAAGCCTGTGATCATCTTGATGCCCCAGCCTCCTGGCAGGTTCCCTCCTCATGCTGTGCCCTGGCCACAAAGCCCATTTCACTGCTGCTCCTGGATTGGCTGAGCTGCATCATGACTCAATTGCTTTCCTCAAGGACTGTTCCTTTTTTTTATTTTTGTGTGTAGTGCTGGGGATTGAACCCAGGGCCTTATGCATGTGAGGCAAGCACTCTACCAACTGAGCTATATCCCCAGCCCATGTTCCCTTATCTTTTATTAAAGTCCAGTGAAAATGACAGCTGTCTTCCTGACATGCCCATACCCAAAGTCAAAACTTCCTCTGTGCTTGCTTGCTGATACTAGGGATTGAACCCAGGGGAGAGTGGTGCTCCACAACTGAGTTATGTCCCTAGGCCTTTTTTATTTTGAGACAGGGTCTCGCAAAATTACCCAACTGGCCTCAAACTTGCGATCCTGCTGCCTCAGCCTCCTGAATGGTGAGAATTACAGGCATACATCACGGCACCCAACTCATATTCTCTTTAAGTACTTTGTTTGTTTTGGTATCAGGGATTGAACCCAGGGGTGCTTAATCACTGAGCCACATTTCCAGTCCTTTTTATTTTTTTGAGATAGGGCCTCACTAAATTGCTGAGGCAGTACTTGAACTCGTGATTCTCTTGCCTCAGCCTCCCAAGCTACTAGGATTACAGGTGTGTGCCACAGAGCCCAGCTGAGTACACAATTTATAAGAGCTCTTCATCACACTGTATGATGATGATCATTTACAATAACCTGGGAGACTGAGTAAGCCCTTGAGGTAGGCAAATATTTTGGCCCTGGAATACCCACCCCCGCCTTCACCCACAGATTACTCACATCTGTTTGCACCATCTGGCAGCGCTGGGCCCGGATTCGGCTCACAAAGCCATATACATCCACCTTCCGCTCTGTATGCATCATGTCCAGCATGGCATCAATGACGACAAAGGTACCAGTGCGCCCTACACCTGCACTGTAGCCAGAAGGCAGGGATGGTTACTGGGATGGCCAGTACGCCTTGTTGGAGGAGGCAGGGAGGGACAGCAAAGGCTGGGGCTCTTTTTCTAGGCCTCTAAATTCTAATTCTGAAGGGGAGATAGTTGGGGCTCTCTTGGAACCAGAAACTCCACTCTTCCCTGAACTTCTGATCTCTGTCTATCAGCATTAGGTACCTTGACACTTAGTAGAATCTGAAAGCTGCAAGAATACATGGTCAGCACTTGACCCAGCTCCACAGCAGGGTCTCCCCACTCCCAACCTTGGAGGACTGTTCTTCCTTCCCTCTTTTCTCAAGTTATATTCTCTACCAGCAGTAGAACTTGAGGAGTCTCTCTTGGTGCTCCCCTAGGGCCCCTACTGCTCATGTGCTCTGTGCCAACTTCCTCAGTCAGGGTCCCTATGCTGTTTCCTGCTCTGGCCAAGGGGACAGAATGTGGGGAGCCAAGGGTCAGGTCATACTGACCTGCAGTGGACCACAATAGCCCCTGCATACTGAGGGTTACAGGCCTTCACTTTCTTGAGGAACTTGAGCATGCCGATTGGGGTGAAAGGCACCCCAAAGTCTGGCCAGCTGGTAAAGTGGAACTGAGTGATGAGGCGCTGTGGTTTTCTGTTGGTCACGTCACCCACCTGTGAAGTGAGGAAATCCTTTATGTTGGCCTTGATAACCAGGACTGGGCATCTCATGGGAGGGAAGGTACATCAATGACTGTCAGTTACAATGGGAAAGTGAGAGTATATCCAAGAAAGTTCTGAGCATGGCCAGAGAATCTTCCCAGTAACCCTATGAGTTAGGCAGGGCTGTTAATATTATTCTCAACTTACAGGTGTGGAAGGTAAAACTCAAGAGAATGTCAATGACCCAAGGCTGCAGAATGAGTAAACGGAAGGTCAGAGCCAAAGTGCAGGACTCCTAACTCTTGATAAGGCCCTTTCCAGAGCACCACAGGCTCTTCAGCTAAAGGCAACTTTGGCTCAGGCCTCCAGAGTTGCTCTGGAGTGCCAAGAATAAGCCCACATGGTCCTTGCCATCAGAAGCCTTTGAAGTAGGAACGGAAAGGTGAATCTAGTACCTGGGAGACTATACTACCTCCCAATCCCCCACTCCATAGTGGTTGGCCATATCTTGATCAAACTCCACGTCAGCTGGTACTTTACCCCCCTGTCATGAAAACACTGTCCTCTTAAGGTCTGAGAAGTTCCCTGAAGGTCAGATCTCTGGTTTCAGACATAAACATATTGCACACTTAGCGATTCTTGACCACCTTGGGTAGGAGGGGGGACAATACAGCTTGTTCCCATCCTCTCAGTGGTTAGCTGATCCTAAACAAGACTGGGAAAGGAGGCAGGAGACAGTACCTGCTGAATGCAGAACTTTCGTACTGTGTAGTCCACCAGGACAGTCACATCCTCTACAGACACACGGATATTCCCATAGGTCCAGCAGCCTTGGTCTGGCCAGTACTGGGCACACTTACACTGGAAATAAACAGACATGTTCCCCCTCATTATTTCAGATTGCCCCTGGATGATGCAAAGGGCCATAATCAAGTCCCCAGAAAGCCCTAGGGCCTCTATTTTCACCTCAGGCAGCTGTGGGCTTATTTATTCTAACTTCCTTTTATCAAATTTCTCAGCTTCCATAATCTCTTCACAGAACATTAGTCCCAGCCATACTTATCTTTCCCTCCCTCACCCCTTCAATTCAGGGCAAATCTGAAGTAGTTTTACTTATAAAATCTGTCCTTCCACAATATCGCAGGTCAGGCTTTAGGGGCAGGCCTATTCTGAACTCCTAGAGCCAGCAGTCTGATATGAGGGGGCCACCGAGATGGATTATGGCAGACTATAAACCTGCCACAAGAGGTCTAAGGCCTTCTCTGTTCACCAGGTCTTGGGCAGCTTTAAAGAACCAGAGGTCTATTTGGAAGAATCTAACCTAAAGCCCAGTCCTAACACTATCCCTCATAGGCACTGGGGAGCTGCTGATCAACCACTAAACTCCCCAGGATGGTGAGCAAAGGCCATCCTTGAGACAGAATGGCACAAGTAGGGATTCTTCTCTGGGGTTTGATAGAGAACCTAGCATTGACACTGGCTGTGACCCACTGATGATGCTGGGTAAGGCCAGGAGTAGACTTGGCAGCCACACAAGGAAAAGGAGCAATCAGAAATCTGACCACAGGACCAGGCCCAAGCCTCAGGATGTTCTGCATTCTTTCAGGGTGTCAGTTCACACGGCTCCCTCTGTCAACTTTGGGATATACCAAAGACCTCAGGAGATGGGATAGGAAACCAGGGGAATAAGAGACCTGAGAAAACCAGGGGAGAAAAGCCTCTTTGTGGTTTTCCCTTAGCTAATGGCCTATATCTTCCTTCCAAGTTATTTTAGAACCAGAGCAAGCTGTTTGACTACCAGATGTGGGAATGTGCTCTAGGTCCCCCTAAGGTTCATCTGATGCTTCTAGGTCATAGAAGAATCTAGTACACATATCAGCTTGTGTTTGCCTGAATAATCCATGGCACAACAAACACAAAATATAGATAGCCAGGCTCAAACTCAGAGCTCCAGAGAGCGGCCCATCTGTTGGCCACACCCATATCAAGGCCCCTCCTATCTAATTTCTCCACTCACCTCCTTTCGCTCTTTTAGGTTGGTCACCATGACGATGGTGGCTGTGTTTTGTTCCCAGATCATCCTCCAGAAATCATTCACTGTTTCTTCTTTTGGTCCTAAAGTAGCCAATAGCAAAGATAAAAAACACACACTAAGGGGAAGAAAGGTTCTAGGAAATTAGGAAGACGCATTCCTGGCGTTTGAAAGCCTACGTTTATGTTTTCAGCTAAATATCCAACCCATCTACTTAAAGCTGAATGTTTCCACCATGTATGTGCCAGACACTTGACCATGACTGGAGACAGGAAGCTGTCAAAATATAACAGAACACAGTGTCTCCCAAGGATATTATAGTCAAGGATTAGAAATCATGACTGCTTACTGAATACCTACATTATGGTCCAGATAATAAGCTAGGTGCTTGATGTGACATTTACTCCTTCCTATATGATCTGAGGTGAACATTTTCAGCCCCAAAGATGAGTTACTTGTCTAGGCTGGAATTCAAAATTTACAAGAAGATTCTAAACAATTACAAGGCAACAAAGAGAGAAAGAAATGGGACCTAACACAGACTAAGGAATTCTCAGAGTGTTTGTAAAGGGAAGTCTTAGGAGACTTAGGAGGCCAGAGAGCCTCTGACAACCAATCCAACATGGAGCCAAAGAAGGCTCTAGAAGGATTTCGAGACATACACAATTAATTTTTAAAAATTTTTAATTAAATTTAATCTTAAAGGTTTAATTCTGTGGATTGAACTTAGGGGCACTTTACCATTGAGCTATACCCCCCCTCCTTCTAATTTTTTTTTTTTTTAATTTTGAAATAGGGTCTAAATTGATGAGGGTATTGCTAGGTTGCCCATACTGATCTTGAACTTGTGATCCTCTTGCCTCAGCCTCCCAAATTGCTGGGATTATAGGTGTGCACCACAGTGCCTGGGCAAAGGGACCTCTTTACCTCTTTTAAAGGATCCCTGGATACTAAAGTCATCAAGATGAATGAAAGCCCTTATTCGTAACCTGTGAGGTGGGTTTCATTTCTTTTAAGAAGTAATAAAATTACAGAAAAGCTACTACATTCTCACTAATCCATTTAGTATTTGGAATAGGAGAAACCCCAAATCTACTATGGGATCACGGTTAAGACCAAGAATAAAACTGTTGTCATTACTTTACCTTGTGCAGCAATGAATTTGTTCTTTTCTTGGTAGCCCTGGGGAGGTGGAGCGGGGGGAGAATAAAGTGAGAACAAAAAGTTGATAGGCATGAAATTCTCCAGTCTAACTCTGAACCAGTTAACAAGGCCTCCCTTGTGAAAAGGTTCAGGCAATTAACAAGAATTTCCACTACAAAAATTCCTAAAAGATTAGCTTTGGGGATAAAAAACAAAGATTGCAAACTGCAAACAGTCTAAGTAGTCTTCTCAAAAAATTATTAGTGAATACTGGCATAAGAATATTCAAATATTGGGAGGCTGAGGCAGGAGGATCGCGAGTTCAAAGCCAGCCTCAGGAATGGCGAGGCACTTAGCAACTCAGTGAGACCCTGTCTCTAATAAAATACAAAAAGGGGCTGGGGATGTGGCCCAGTGGTCGAGTGCCCCTGAGTTCAATCCCCGGTACCAAAAAAAAAAAAAAAAAAAAGAATATTCAAATAACAACTCCTAGGCTAGACTATGTTTCTGATGTTTTACCAGCAGCCCATAATGTATGTTTTAGTGTTAATGGGTAAGAACCCTCCAAGACAGAAGAATATGAGGTAATTGCGGGCATGAAGCTGGGCCTACTCTGAGAAGGACAAAGGGTTGTTTTATTTCTTTATTTAGATATGGGGGTCTCACTATATTGCTCAGGGTAGTCTGAAACTCCTGGGCTCAATCGGAACCTCTCACCTCAGCCTCCCAAGTACCTGGAACTAGACTCACACCACAGTGCCCTAGCTTACTATTACTTTTTTTGAGGATGTTTTACCCAAATGCAAAAACATTCTGGGAATAGTCTGTGGGTATGGTGGAACAGCTCCAAGTGTGTTTTGAGAATAGGTTTCCTAAGGAAGGCAGTGGGAGACAAGAAGCAAAGGAGCCTGGGGAGGCCGCTCAACAGATAAGGAGCCTCTGAAAAACTAAACTGCATTAACTTTCTTTTTTAGTCTTTATTATTCCAGTTATACAACTTTTCAACCTAATGACTTACATGTGGTACTCACCTGAGAAGTCATAGGAAAGTGAAAAATCATTTTAAGGACTATGAAAAACCCTCTTCCCCCTTTTGGACAGCAATACAATGGGCAGTGAAGGAGGAAGTTTCAATTGGATGCTAGGTCATACCAAGGTAATGATATGAAACACAAGTCTATAAGACAGTGGCCAAATAGAAGAAGGGGCCTAAATCTGAGAAGCCATTGCCTAATCCAGTTCAAACAAGGGCAGCACAGAGCTGCTTCTGAACACAGAAGGAGAAAGCATTAGAATTCAGAGATGGACATGTTCAGAGTCAGCAACGGGAAACCTGTTAAAATTTGTACCGAGAAGAAGTTTTGGCAAACGTTTCTAATCACTGGAAAACAGAAACTGAGATATACTTTAAAATATTTGGTCTTTAAAAAAAATCAGACTCAGAGAAAACTTGAAATGGCAAATATCCCTCCTAACATACAGCTGGGAAAGAACCAACAGAAGGTAGACAATGGTCTTTCAGGAAGATAAATGAAAAAAGCATGAGTTTCTTACATTGATGAATGAAGCATTGATGTAATCAGAATCTGGAACCCCTTCAACAGGTGTCAGGTGGACTCTAGAGTGGTCATCTAGGAAAAATCCAACAATTACTATTCCAGTAAATCCAATTTTATTTCTCCCTGATGCAATTGTTTAGATCAGCTGAGACATCTGCAGTCTTATGTGTACTGAAATACTGATGTATAAAGATGTCATTTCAACACTATACTTAATATCCCAAATTCAGAAACACAACTACCATCAGGGGACTATATACGCACATATATACACTGTATGAAATACTAACCAATGATAAAAAGGAAATTGTTTTATGGATGAACTGATAATATATAATGTGAAAAGAAAAAAGAAAGGGGCTTGGTGAAGTGGCTTAGTGGTGCAGCATTTGCCTAGTGTACAGGAAGCCCTGGGTTCAATCCCCAGCACCATCCCTCTGCCACCAAACAAACAAACAAACAAACAAAAAACCCTCAATGTGTACCAATTATATTTTAAAAATATATACAAATAAGTGGCAATAAATGTCTAGTAGAGTAGTCCTAATTTTTTGGGTCCCATATGTTACCAATAAAAATTTGAGCATGCATCTCTAACATATGTTCATTTATTGACAAATTATGCATAAAAGCTAACATAATTATGTACCCTAAAATATAAAAATTTTAAGAGGATGAATTTTTTTTTTTTTTTTTGTACTGGGGATTGAACTCAGGGGCACTTGACCACTGGGCCACATCCCCAGCCCTTTTTTTGTATTTTATTTAGAGACAGGGTCTCACTGAGTTGCCAAGTGCCTCGCCATTGCTGAGGCTGGCTTTGAACTCACCTCAGCCTCCCAAGTGCTGGGATTACAAGCTTGTGCCACCGCGCCTGGCTTACAAGTATGATTTTTTTAAAAAGCAAATATTAAATGAAGTTCAAACATCTTCCTCTTACACCTGCCTGAATTACGCATGTTCTATTCTGGAGACCACTGGGCTACAAAAATATCTGTTAGATGGTAGATCAACTGATGAGAAAGGCTAACTCTGAGAAGGGGTATAAAAAAACCTCTGTATTGGAATCTCTTTCAATGAGCATTACAATAAAACAACACTCCACTTCCTGTGTGGTCCTATTAAACTCTTCTCTCTAGCCTCCTAAAACTTTAAGTCTGCAACAAAAATCTTAACCAACCAGCCCAAGTGACCCTGTGGGGTGGCAAGAGAAGCCATGTAATGGATTTTTCAGCCCAAAGTCTTGACCTAATTATCACCCTCTTGTGGTTCTTTTCATCCTCAGAAAATCTGGTCAGAGATTAATTTCAGGTTAGAATTTCCCCCAAACCCTACAAACACTCACAAGGCAAGATGTTTACATATCGATTTTTTTCCTTGTTTTCCTCTTTGGAGGCAGCCTCACAGGTGGCCTGGATAGGACAAGCAGGAAGAGCCTGAAAATTTAAGAGAAATTAGAGAAGTTATTAAAAGGGATAAACAGCAAACATGCAGACTCTTACCAAACCCTGACCTGGCAGCAATTCTACCTTTTCTTTGGGGATGAAGCATAGACTCAGGTAAGTACTTACAATCTAACAGAGAGAATGGACCTCTCCACTAAACAACTGCAAGCCCCTTAGAATTTAACACCAAGAATCCCCAGGAGGTGAAGTGCCATTCCTGCTACTAAAGCATAGCATACTTTTTCTATGATACTATTTGATTAGGGCCTGTTACAATGCTGGGTCAAAATAAACCACCCTTGTAATAGTAGTAGACATAACAGAAAATATGGGCCATTCATCCTCATGCTAACCATGCAGAGATGACATGCATCTCAGTGAACCCAATAGGAAGGCTGATTTAGGCTCTCTCTAGGGCTCTCATAGAGGGGCATGGCACCCCATCCTGTAGCATCATGAAGCAAGAAAGAAAGGACTAATCGGTGGGAGGGAGGGCATTCACATGGATGCAGCAGCTGTGAAGTAGAGATGGGTAAAGTGACCTTGAATGTTGCAGCAGTTTTAGAGCAAATGTAAATTAGATAGCACAGGGAGGTATGTGGGCAAGCATAAAATGTTTTGACATGAGACAGCTTAGGTTGTACCAGCTTGAGCAAGCCTATTAACCTTTCTAGGCCCAAGTTTCTTCATTTGTGACCCTGGGATAATTATACCTGCCACAGGAATGAATGAGATACTCTTACACGTGGCACAAAATAAGCATTAAATAAATTAGTTTTACAAGAGTGGGAAGCTAAATTTTATTCGAATAGTTTTCTTCTTGTGTCCTATATATTTAAAACTAAGAAAAGAAAAAGGGAAAATAGTTTAAAATTCCAACCTAGACAATCTTTCTGATAAGTGATTTGAAAGTATGTTTTATGAGCTTTGAAGAGAGTCATAACCTTTTGACCTAGTAACTTTACTTCTTAGAATCTATTCTAAGGAAATAAAAATCTCTATGTTCAAATCATTTACTTCATCATTACTCAGAATAACCCAAAACTGAGAACAACCTTAGTATTCAGCAGTAGGGGAATGGTTTAGTAAATTATGGTTCATGCATTATTTTTCTTTCATTCTTTCAACAAATACATATTGTGTACCTGTTAGGCTAGGTACAGAGAAAACAGTGGTGGATCAAATATATACACAGTTCTTACTCTCATGGACAAAACAAACTTGTAGGTGAAAGACAGACATTAAACAGATAAAACAAATATATAATTACACATCATGATAAATGCTATGAAAGAACAGAATACTATTAAAGATAAAGTATCAGAAAGGGCCAAATTTATATTAAGGGTAGGTGTTCATCAGGAAGGATGAGTGTGGAAGATAGTATTCCAGGCACAGAGAATAGTACTTGTGATGACCCAAAGGCAGGAGAAGGCTTGCCTGTGTCAGAACTGAAAGGTCAGTGAAGGTGTCACGTACTAGGTGAAGTTGGTGGGGATAACAGTAGGAAGTGAAGGAGATGAACTTAAGGTCAGATTATTCATTTACATGTAGGTCTGTGAATAAAGTTTGGATTTTTAAGAGGAAATTATTGAAGGTTTTAAAAATGTGATTCAATTTACATTAAAGACTTACTCTGATTGTTTTGTGGAAAATAATGGTGTAGAGAGACAAGAATTGAAGCATGAAGTGGAGGCAGGGAAAGATAGAACAGGGAGATGGAATCATTTAAGGTATATTCTAGAGTTAGAATTACCAGATTTGTTGATGGAAGGAAAGTTGCCCAGGTAGAGAAAGCCAGGAATGAGAAAAGACTTTCAGATTTCTGGCTTTATTTAAGAAAAGAAAAAAAAAAAAAAGTTAAAATAAAGGAAATGCCAGCCCAATGAGAACCAATTTTGCCAGATGGAAGCAAGTTCTTTAAGAAGGAACAAATATAACCACCTTGATAGTAGTAGAAAAACTTGAACTGAAAGACCCCAAAATGAGGGGAATCAGGGTCTCATAATTGATCTGCCTTCAACTACTCAAGGGATTTTCTTTTCAGAGTTAAAACTCTGGAAGTTATGCATGCCATTTTACTAAGGAGGCAATTCCCTTTGACCCAGTTCTGTCAATACATGAAAGGGAGAAAGTTTCCTGGGCTGGACTCTTGCACATGGAACAGAGACCATACTTCAGACTGGAATTTCCTAAATCACCCAGTTTGCCTTCTCTTCCTTCTCATAGATTTCCACAGGTTTCCATCCTGGTTTAAATCAGGATGAAACACTATAGTTTTTTTAAGCCCTCAGTACCAATATGGAGGCACACTCTTTCTCTAAAATTCCTGTATATCCCTTCTCTAAAGTGATGTAATACAGAAATGGTAAGAGCAAGACTTTGTAAACAGTCTTCAGTACAGAAGGGTCAGAATAACAATAACCATCACCTCACAGTCCTATTGGAATCCCTTGCTCCCCCAGTCATGATGAAGAAAAACTAGGTCTCCAGGTGGGCTAAGGCTCCTAAGAGGAAAGTTAGGAAGAAACAGGAACCACTGTTTAGCAAGAGAAAAGACAGGGCTTGCCTTGGAGAACATGGTGTTAGCTGCAAAGATTCAGGCTGAAGAGCCTAAGCTGGGGATGAAAATAAGGGGAACCCTACTGCTTTTAGTTACTACTTTTAAAAACATAGCCCACATAGGTAGGGAAGGAGCAGCTGAACCACAAGCCTACAAGATGTTACATTCTCTGAACAGTAGGTGGCATCAAGCACAACTTCATCTCTTGCTCAAGACTTAACTATAACCAAGGCTAAGTCCTCATTATTAAAACACATGCCAGTTTTTTAAAAAATTGTTTTTCTAATTTAATCATTTTTAAAACGTGTGCCTATCATTCAATTTAACTTAGAAGTTCTCTTTGGATTCCTATGTCCTCTTCCTTTCCCTGTCATAGGTAAACTTGAAATTATGTGTTTATCATTACACTGCTTTAATATATGTGCATCCCCATATACTTTGCCTCCTTAAACAATATATTACTATTGTTCAGTCTATTTTTTAAAATAAAAATGGAATGATAATCAAGTAAGTGACTTGCTTTTTTTCCTCCTTTGCTCAACATGATGTTAATATTTTTCCAGGTGATCATGTGTAGCTGAAGTTCATTCCCTTTACTTTGTAGTGCTCCATTTTGAAACTATACCAAAATTCAGTATTCTGTCCTACTACTGATGAATATTTGGGTTGTTAACAGTTAACAAACAGTTCTGCTTTAAGCATGAATTTCTATGTTTCTTGTGCAAGCATTTAAGAATTTTGGGTATGAGTATCTTTAACCTTAACAGATAAGGCCAGACTGTTTCTTACTGTAGTTGTGCCAATTTATATTCCCACCAACAATGTAAAGTGGTCCTGTTGTTATGTCTTCATCAATATTTGCTATGGTCAGAAATTTATTAAACACAGCTTTAATTTATGTTTCTCTGATTATTAATGAGGGTCATCGTCTTTCCTCAGTTTATTGGTCAAAAGGGTTTCCCTTTCCATGAAGCACCTAGTCTAGAGTTTTCCCCACCATCCTACTGGATTCTTTTCTTAATAATTTGTAGCAGTTCTTTATATATTCTGGATACTTACTCATCCTTTTACTAAGTTTGTGGCTTGCCTCTCATTTCCTTTATGGTATCTATTTATGAACAGAATTTTTGAAATCTCATATAGTCAAATTCATCAAATTTTCCCTTTATCAACATTTTGTTGGTAGTATGGGGAACAAATCCAGGGCCTCGCAGATGCTAGGCAAGCACTCTACCTGAGCTATACCTCCCACCTCCTTTATGCATATTTTAAGGCTTAAAAAATTCTTTCCTACTGTGAGGTCATATTTTCCTACATTATGGTCTCTATATTTTCTAGTTCTGTCCTTTAAATCTCAATGTTTATACCAACTGGGATCAGAGTTTATGTCTAGTATGAGACAAACATTCCATTTCATATACTCCCAGAGGATTGCCCAATTGCCCCAGCACTATTTATTGAAAAGTCCATCCTTTCCCCGTCCAAGACAGCAGCAGCATTTCTGTCATAAATTGGTTTCCATTTACACATGGATATGCTTCTGGGCTCTCTATTTTATTCCACTGATCAATCAGATCTATCCCAGTGCCAATACAAAACTGTCTTATTAAAATTTTATAATAACTCTTTATATCTGGTAAGGCAGGTCTCCTCACCTTGTTCTTCTTCTTCGGGAATGTCTTGGCTATTCTTGGATCTTTTCTCCTCCATATAAATTTTAGAATCAGCTTGTCAAGTTCCACAAAAAACCTGTTGGGATTTTTATTGGAATTGCATTGAATCTATGCATCAGTTGGGGAGAATTGACATCTTTACAAAATTGAGCCTTCTAATCCATTGATCCTATCTCTTCACTAACTTAAGCCATTTTCCTTTAATGTCTTCAAACATTTTTATAATTTTCTTTAAAGTTTTTATAAATATTTTGTTAAATTTATGCATAGGTACTTTACATTTCAGATGCTATTGCAAATGGTATATTTTAAAAGGTTGTTAGATTTTTTTCTATTTGTAGCCTATGTATAGAAATGCATTAATTTTTCATGCTGCTTCTGTATCCAGCAACCTTGCTAAAATAACTAATTCTAATAGTTTATCTGATGAGTCTTTAGACTTTTCAAAGACAATCTTCTCAGAGTAAAAAATTCCTATTTTGTCTCTACCTTTGCAATTCTCACACCTGACAATTCTTTTCTTGCTTTGCTGAGCTGCCTAGGATCTCCAGAACATACTGACTCTCATTCACTTTTAGGTTTGAATCCCCTTTCATATACTCTCCCCTAATAGTAACCAGTGCCCAAATACTCTGCAGTGATGGGATTTTACTACCTTTCAAGGCAGTTCTTAAAACAGTTCTATTTAAAAGAACACAACACCCAGATACACAATTTCTTTTGAATTTCCCCTTGCACTAAGTAGTGTAAACTTAGATGTCAGCTGGTGTTTTCTCTGTCCCTTGCAAAGCTGGAAGCCCCCACTTCCTGGAACATTTGAGTCCCAAAGCTCTTGTCACAGTTGCTGCTAATTCCCATGGGACTTTAGCTCTGCTTCATTTATTTGGAGACAACTTATCAAGGCAGAGGGTCTTTTGTTCCCATCTCAATTCAAATGTACCCCTCAGTCCCATTAACAGATGGCACGCACAGGCCTTCTTCACCTAGTAACCAACAAATGAAACTGTCAAGCTCACCACACACAGATACTAGCTCCACCTCTTTCACGCTCTTGTCTCTCTCCTAGTTCCTTCCTATCAGGAGCTACCCACATTTTATCTTTTTTCTTTTCTTCTTAAATCCTGAGCATACTTCAGAGACCTCAGTAAGTGGCTTTTCAAAGTGTTTCCATTAAACAAATTTAATGCTTCCCCCTAAGACAAATGCTGGTGAACAAAACAGTTACAGCTTGCAACTAAGATGAAAGCCATAGCCTAGAACTTCCAACCATGGTGGGGATTCACAGAAATGCTACACAGTCTCCCTTTAAGCCTGAAAACAGTTGTCATGGGGTATTCAGACTGTTCCTTTCAGCTGTTCAGCCCTGCGCTATAGTTTCTCTCCAGAACAAAAAATCATTTGGTGACAGGACTTTTCATAGTGACATGACCACAAGTCTTCTGGCACAGTTCAAATGAAGACAGCAACCCTTCATTCTACATGCTACATATCCACCAATGCATATTACAGCCATTTAGCTTTATTTCTTACATTTTTAAAAAAGAGTAGAGTATGTGGGTACAAGCCTGAAATCCCAAAGATTGAGGAGGCTGAGGCAAAATGATCACAAATTCAAGGTCTACTTGGGCATCTCAGTAAGACACTGCCTCAAAATTTAAAAAATAATAAAAAGGGCCGGGGACATAGCTCTGTGATTCAGTATTTGCCTAGCACATGTGATGATCTGGGTTACATTCCAAATACTGGGGGGAAAAAATGAATAAATAAAGCTACCTTGTGAAAGGTAGCTCAATAATTTAGTAGAGCAGAACTTCCATTGTCACTGTCTTGCTTATCTTCCTACCCCTTGTAGGTAGCCACTGGTTAACAGTTTGCAGTTTCTTCCAGACTAAAAAAATTAATTAATACATCTGAGCACACACAGGTGTATTCATAGGAATTTTTAAAAAAAGGCTCAGTGGTAGAGCATCTGCCTCATATGTGTGAGGCAATGGGTTCAATCCTCAGTACCACGTAAAAATAAATATTGTGTCCATCCACAACTAAAAAATATTTTAAAATGGGATTACACTATCATATTTATCTGTAATGTGTTTTCTCACATAATGTCTTTCTATGACAACACATTTAATGACAGTGTAGAATTTCATAATGGATATGAGAAAACATTTTGCAATTTGGTTATTTGGTAAATTTTTATTTTATTTTCTATTGTAAATAATGCTGTAATAAACACGCTTTTACAAATACATATTTGGGCATGTGAAAGTTTTTCTGTTAGAATCTCAAAAGCTAGATAATATAAGATTTAAATTTTGGTTGACAGTGCCAAATCCAACTCCCATGCTATAAACCAATTTAAACTACCCCCCAATCCGTGTGGAAGAATATCTGCAATCCCTTTCTTCTGCCCATACTTGATATCAACCTTCAAAATTTCAAATCTTATAGGCCCAAAATAATGTTTAGGTTTAATCTCTACTTCTTTGATTACTAGATATAGTAGATCTTCTTTCTGTATGTTTATAGACCATTTGTATTTCTTATGTGAACTGCAAATTTTCCAGTAAATTATGTACCCTTTTCTCCCAGGTTGCATATACTCTTTATATATTATAGAAAGTTCTTTGTCTACTCTGGTTCTCCTAGTTGGCTACTATTTTATGGCATCATTTATCATAGAGGTATTTAACATTCATTCATTTCACAGTACTGTGGAATAAAACCAGGGTCATTCTACCATTGAGCTACATTCCCAGCCCCTTTATTTTATTGTTTTTGAGACAGGGTCTCACATAGTTGCCCAGGCTGGCCTCAAACTTCAGATCCTCTTACCTCATCTCCCAAGTAGCTGGGATTATAGGCTTATATAACCACAACAGGCTGAGATGCTTAACATTTTAATATATTAACTTCTTTTCCATTCTGACACTTGAATCTGGTAATTTGCTTAGAAAGGCTTTCCCCATTGGATAATTATAAAAATATTACTATGGTTGTAGACACAAATTGGAGTGTTTGCAGCTGCATGCTGTGGTACATGCCTGTAATCCCAGTTACTTGGGAGGCTGAGGCAGGAAGATTGCAAGTTCTAGGCCAGTCTGGGCAAATTAGCAAGACCCTATCTCAAAATAAAAAAATTTAAAAGGGTTGGGGATATAGCTCAGTGGCAGAGCACTTGTCTAGCATGTGTGAAACCCTAGGTTCCATCTCCAAGGTGACATAAAATATACACACAAATTGGTGCATTTTCCCTATGTGCTGTTTTTCCTCTTCCCTCCCTTGGCTGGCTGGTCCAAATAGATTCTCCTTCCCAGGATTTTGAAAACCAGGAATAAGTAGGGGCTCCCTTAGGAGGGTCTCAGAGCCACCAAGGTAGGGTGTACTCTGACAAAGTCTTGGTACTTTAATTCATCTTTTGATTCTGCCAGCTTCCCCAGTGTCTTTCCAGTAAACAGCTGTTTGTTTTTTGTAGTACTAGGGACTGAACCTAGGGACTCATATGTATTAGTCAAATGCTCTGGTACTTAAATGATATACTATATCCCCAGTGCTTTTTATTTTGAGACAGGGTCTCGTTAAGTTGCCCAGGATGGCCTTGAATTTGTAATCTTCCTGCCTCAGCCTCACAAATAGCTGGGATTACAGGCATGCACCACCATCCCCAGCAACTTGTTTTTTTAAGCCAGAAAATGCTTGGCACTAAGTAGAGGAGAGCAGAGTGTTATATGGACTTCAATGGGCTCAACCTTTTTACTGACATTTTCATTACATCCCCGAAGGGATCTACAACACATGCCTTGCCGGAGGGTACAGACTAGTGAGGAAAGCACTGGAATCTTTCATAATAATAAAAATGGGAGGCAGAAGGCCTAGCTTATTTGAGAAGCCCACTAGACATACCATTCTAGAGAAAGGGTCCCCCTCATCAACTCCCAGGCCTAGGCCATTTCATAGGCCCAGACCCCTCAAATAAGAGGGAGAAGTCAGAAACCTATGAAAAATAACTCTGCGAGAGCATATCAACATTCATATCTATGAACCTCCCTATTCATCCTCTCCTAAGAATCTAAGTTATTTACCATGATGGTAATGGAACATTGAGTAAAGGGAAATGCATATTTTGGAGTTTACTGGGTTCTGGCCTTGGGCTAACTTATTCCTGGGAACCCAGAACACCACTAAGATATGATGGTTAGAATGGATCCTTAACAGGCCAGGTGATGGGATGAATTTTAGCTTGAATTGGCCTCACATTAGGAGCTACCAATTAGGCAGCAAAAATACCCACAATGATGCTCTAATCCACTAGATAAAAGACCATATAAAAAAAGCAAATGCCAGCTCCTAGAACAGTGATTTCTCTTTACCAAAAGGCTAAGTCCCTAGATGGACAGCAGAGATCTTAAGTGCTACAGAAGACTTAAAAGCTTCAGTGGTATGCACCTGTAGTCTAGATACCGAGGGGCCTGGGGTGGGAGAATTTGCTTGAGCCCAAGAGTTCAAAGCCAGCCTAGGCAACATAGTGATACCCTGTCTCAAATTAAAACAAAAACAAAAACCTGCAGGACAATGATAAGATAATTCACTGCAACTCTGAGTTTAGTGATGAAATGGAGTAAATGCTCAATAATTACTATTACGGATGTTTCCCGCAAGCCACCAAACACTAACATAAGAGATTGATGGGCTTTAAGAAACTCAACAGATTATGGTAAATTGAATCATTTGTAGCTACAGACTTACAGTTGCTTCCTACAGATTAACATACAGCCCACAGGACCTGGAAAATCCCTATTGATGGGGCAAGTGTATGTTCTTTTCAAGTTGCACAGACTACTTGAAGCAGTCTCCCTCTCATGAAAGGAGCTACCTCAGTGATAAATCATCCTGACCTCTCTGTGCTGCGATCTGGTTCATCAGGATTTTTTCTCACTGTTTCACAGAACATTATCCTGACAACTATACTGATGATATCAAGATGACAAAACTGGAAGAACAGGAAATTATGTATCTTAGATATACATGCTAGACATAAGAAAACATTGGCTTGGCAACTCAGCTGAGTTTTCTGAAGGTCAAAGGCCTGCAGCTTGTTAGGACTTTCTCCTCTTAACAAAAACGAAAAGTTGCTATTTCTTGTCCCACCACATCTCCCCAACTAAAGGAGAGCAATGCTTGCTGAACTACTCTGGGTTTGGAGATAGCATATACTACATTCTGATATATTGCTCTGGACCATTTATTGAGTTATCTGAAAAGAAGAGGTTCTCCAGATAATCTAGGTCAGGGAGAAACTGACTCTGGTAGATTCTGTGGGGCTCTAAAATGTCTATGAAAAAAGAATCACAATGAATCAGGTGCGGTGGCACATGTCTATAATCCCAGAGACTTGGGAGGCTGAGGCAGGAGGATTGCGGATTCAAAGTCAGCCTTAGCAACAGCAAGGTGCTAAGCAACTCAGTGAGACCCTGTCTCTAAATAAAATACAAAATAGGGCTGGGGGTGTGGCTCAGTGGTTGAGTGCCCCGGAGTTCAATCCCTGTTACCCACCCCTGCAAAAAGAATCACAATGAAAAAAAGTCCGACGATAGAGAAATAAGAACATGATCCTGTTATCAAGACCATGCTCCCAGCTTAGACTTGGGGTAGAGTGGAAAATGTAATGGGATGCTAGGTATTCAAATGACTCCAATTTCCCATCATAAACTAGGTAGTATTATATGATCAATAAGCTACAAATTTGAACATGTCCAGAAATCCACCATAGCTGGAAGTAATGTGTACAGAATACCTGCCACATAACCCATTCTTTCGACAGACACTTCTGACTTCCTATTGATGTCAATGGCTGACCAAGAAAGAAAAAAGTTCAGCCTGTACATCGATGACTCTGTGTGACATGCTGGTCCCTGCTGGAAGTAGACTGCTGCAGGATAATGTACTTAAGTGATAGCTCTGAATGAGTCTGAAGAGAAATCCTAGGAATACCACCATCCTCTAGGAATGTACTAGAATGCTTTATCATAGGTTCTCAGGGAATATTACCTCTGAAAAGGAACTCATTTCACAGAAATGTATGGCAATATACCCCATCATCCAGGAGCAGTTGGTATTACAGAATACAACACAGTATAATGCCTATCACAGACCCAGCTGTGGTGCTGAGGCTGCAGTGGTGTCTTGTGAAATGTGGTAAATGTTCTCAATCAATAATGAGTATTAAGTGGTACTCATTTTTTCCAATAGCCAAAGAAAAGGGTTCAAGCTACTCCATTAACTTTTGCCTGGTAAATGGTCTCCAATTACAAGTCTTCATCTATTGAAGCTAGTGATTTTCTCAAGATGTAAATCTGACCCTTCAGTGGTAGAACAGATAAGAGGTGACTCATCTACCCAATAATAATTCCTCTTTTCCTCCCTGCTACAAGTGTTCCCATTCTGTGGGGATTGTCCACTTAGGCCTAGGAATAATCTGGACTGATCTTAGCTGCAGTAATCCTATTTTTTCCTTACTGTGGTTTGTTTAAGAAGAAACAGGTAACAGGGAAGCCTCCAGAAGCTTCTGGTAAAATGTTGCTCATTGATAAAAGGAAGAAACAGTCATTATTTTCCCACTGGGCCTAATTATATCTCCACGTAACACCTAGAACTGGGGCAGCTGTTTTGCCATCATGGAAGGAGCCAGTCTATAAGACAAAGCTGACACATGGATCAGTGGAAAGATGTGACAGAAGCTGACAGTTTAGCAATGTCCTAGTTGACAAATTAGCCAACTGCTCCTCGGTGTCAAGTCCATTCCTCTCTTTAATCATTACCACTTGAGGTCCATCTTACCAGCTCTTCTGGTCTTAACAACTGCTGTAGCCTCTAGCTGTATCCCTGTAACTATTCTTGTCTCACATAGGCTATTCTCCATAGATCAACCAGAATAATTTTTTCAAAATACAAATCTAGTTGGTCTTTGGCTTTCCACTTCTCTCATGGCAATCCAGGAGAGCAATGGTCTGGTCTAACTTTTCTTACTACTCCCTTGAGTCTATGCCCTTTGTCCAGACATAGCCCTATATTCTTCCATCACTCCTGACAATTTTCTCCTGCTATTTCTAGTGCCTGGAATGTCCCCTACTCCCCTTTCCTGTACTCTTACTTCTTCAAGGAAGTTCTTGACCTGTGATCAGAACTGGTGGGCTGGGATCCCCAACTAGTGGTTTAGATACATTCTATTTCCTTCAGGTAGTTATAAAAAAAAATATGAATTTTAACACTCAAGATGAGGCCTGTTCTACTGCAGTCTGCCATTGGTTCCCATTTTCCACAGTGATCTAGTCCTACTGTCTACTCTAGACATTCTGGCCCACAGATCTAGACTCTAAAAGGTCACCTCTTAATATGGGTTCCTACGACTATGCATCGGTCCTTCATGTCCTATTTTGTTTGAATTACTCATTATTTTTGTTTGTGGGGTTTACCTACAGGGCAGTAAGTTCCTTAAAAAGTAGGGACTGGATCTGTTTTTGCTCCCTATCATATTCCTGGCACCCAGAATACTGCCCAACACATATGAGATGCTTGATAAGTATTTATTAAACAATGAAGTAACAGATGCAATAATGAATGGATGAATAGATGGATGGGTAGATGAGGGAGGCAAAGCAAATCTTTTTTCTCTTCTTATCCATGATCACACAGGGAGTCAGCTGAACTTAGTAAACAATTTCTCACCTCTCAATCATTAGAAACCTGTTTTTCACTCATGACTCAAAAGGCCTGACCTTAGGTCTGCCTTCCACCCTGCTGATACACCAGTCACAACAGAGAACTCACGTTGAATTCTTCCCTGAAGAGCTTATTGTCATCAGCCATTCTCCGGTTAATCTCCTCTTCCAGTTTGTCCACAGGCAGGGGTGGGTACTTCCTGTTGGTGCTTGGGGACCTGGCCAAAAGTGGCACACTCTGGGGCTCTGCAGAGCAGAAAAAGGGAAGGTCATTCAGATGCTCTGAGGATGCAGCTCCTTGTTTGGAGACTAATTTAGGGATTTTACCTCATGGATCAAGCCTCCAAGAACCAGAGCTGGTTTCTTCAGCAGCCTTACTATTTTTAAAGGATGGGGAAACCCCTAACTTTTTGGTTTTCTTCTCTGTAGCTCCCCATGCCTTACCCACATCCTCAGTGCGACCATTTGATAAGCGGAAAGAATTGGAGTGGCTCCCAGCTTGCTTGTATTTCTTAAACCTAAGAAGAAAATGTTCTTAATGAAAAACTAAGCATAGAGGTAGGATAGGCTAATCACTGGCTTTGTATTCCTACTCAGACTCAGTCGTTCTAACTCTCCTCTATCAAATACTCAGGCTCTTTTAGAAACAGGTAATTCACATCCTGAGGCAGGTCCATTGTGTGGAGCACCTCAGGGTGTTCCTGCTTACTCTTGGCACACTAGACTCCAACCCAAGTACCACCACCAATATATTCTGGCTTGTCTGGCTCCTCTGTACAGGTCTAGTTCTAGAACCCACTACAGCACAGCCACACCAGATAGAGAAAGGGTGAGTAGAATTCAGTGAGGGTAGGTGATAACAGAAGATCTTATATGCAACAAAAATCCTGGTATTTTCCTAGTACAGCTTGGGAGTTGCAGGGACCAGAGCTCCAGATTAGGTTGACACAAATCTGGCCACACTTCTCCTACAGAATGACAGACACAGGCCAAATTGCAGTGGGGGTAGGGGAGGCAGGGGTGGGCACACAATCCCTCCCAAACTTTATTTCTGCAGAAGAACAGAGGGAAACCAGAACAGGTTAAGCCAAAGATAAGGCAAAGTTAAACCCAGGTGGTCAGGGTGACAATTTCAGCAGGAAGAGAACCAATGCTCCACCCTCTTCTATCCCTTGGGTTCCTTCTCCTTTCTTCAGCTCACAGTTTGAGCGGGTAATGTCTAGAGACTTTTGAAAGAAGGCCAGAAAGAGGAACCTTGTAACTCCCATGGTTCATGTCAGGATAAGGGGTCCCAGAGGAGTTTGGGGACAAAGTCCCAATTATAAACAAAGCAAGCTTTTTGTTGTTGTTGTTGTTTTGCAGTGCTGGGTATTGAACCCAGGGCCTTGTACATGCTAGGCAAGTGTTCTACCATTGAGCTACATCCCCAGCTCTAAAGTAAGCTTTTATTATGCCTGTGATTTCATTGGGGCCCTTTTAGGGGTTGCTAGAGCAGCGCTATAGCACTGTCATGAGTCATTCCCTTTCCATTCTATTCACTGTCCTTATCCTACCATCTTCTGGACTGTGTGGGCTTACTGAGACCCTGCAGTATTGAAACAAAATGCAGAAACATTACCATACTCACCTTAACATGTACAGAACTATGATAATAAACACAATCACCACAGCAGAGGACAAGGCCACCATCACTGCAATAATTGGAGTCTCATCTAAAACCAAGAGAAGAGAACAAGTCATTACTGTGTTTCCCTAAGCAGCTTAAGTCAGCTGCTTAGGAAAACACCCTGATGAGGAAGAAGGGCTCATTCAATGCTTTTGTAGATGATAGGATATGGAACGGAGAGAGAGCAAGGACAGGAGAGTGCACCTCCCTCTGCCACAACAGGGTTATGGGCAGCGGGTAAAGGGGGAGGAACACAGGGCCCAGGGTGACTTGCCCACGCCATTTCTGCATCTGTTTACTCTCTGTCTCCCTGCGTTAGAATAAAAAGCTCTATGAAGAAGGCAGAGACTCTTTTCATTCACTGCTATATCCTTTGAGCATAAAACAATATTTAGTACATAGAAAGCACTCAAATATTTGGAGGTACAAACATGTCCAATTATGATGGCATTTGGGGTATGCAGGGACAACCCTATATTATCTCCCAGCCTCAAAAGACTCCATCTAGAGCAAGATGCCAGAGAAGAAGGGAAAAGAGATGATTTTTTCTATCATATAAACCCAAATGATTTCCCAACACAGAGAACATCATTCCTGATTAAAACAAGGAGATACATAGATCAAAAAACTACTGGGTGCTACCTTCTACCTCTTCCCATATCCTGCTTCCCCATTCACCATTTGCTAGGACTGCTCACTGAGAGCAAATATCTAGCGGCTCCTGAAAGAACATCAGAAAGAGAAATCTTGCAACCCCCCAGGACCCCAACTATAACTTCTGGCTTGACAAAGATAGGCAAGCCTCCTTCACATTCCACAGGACCTGGTATCCTTTCCACCCAGTACATAGCCCCATTTCTTCTGTAGCTAACCAGGTTAGAACTCCATTCTCCCCACCTCCACAAACTGCATAAGTCTACATTTATAGCTATCTTTGCCATTTACATGTTTCTCCCATATAAAGGTCAACCCTGTCATTTGGGCTCTGAATTACATTTATTACTGTCACCTCAAAGACTTATCTTCTTGACCTCACTTATCTCCTCCAGATACCACCAGTCCCATGTCTGTCTTCTCAGTTAACTTCTCAAAACCACTGTCTAATATCTTTTCCCCATTTACTTACTTCCAGGTTCTCCTTAATCTATTTGTTCTGACTTGCACCCTCAGTGCTCCATTTAAACTGTTCAGCAAGGACACTGACAAATGGCATACTGCCAAGTACAACAGAAATATTCCTATCCTCATCGGATTCAACCAATTAGCAGCATTCATTCAAAAAATATTTATGGACCAGCAAATGTATGCCAGGCACTGTTTAGACAGTGGGAATAGAGAAGTGCTTAGGTAGACAAGTGACAGAAAGATTACATTCTGTGGGGAAGGAGGACATTGCTCATAAATAAGCAAACAATTTTAGACAGGGATAAGAAGAAAAAAACAACAGGGTAAAAGGATAAAAAGTGATAGAGAGGCAGTGATAAGAGTGGTTTGGGAAGGTCTCTCTGAGGAGGTTATATCTGAGCAGAGTTCTAAATAATAAGAAGTGAACCATGCAAAGTTGGGTGAAGTGCTTTCTGGACACAAGCATAACAGCCCTTATGAGCTTGGTGGGATCAAGAAGTAGCATAAGATGCAGCTGAAGAATAGGCAGAAGCCAGATGACTTCTATTTTGCCAGCCATGGCAATGAGTGTGAATTTAATTCTGAATATGATGAGAAACATTAAATGATTGGAAGGTTTGAACAGAGGAGAGGCATAGCGCGCTCTCTCTCTCTCTCTCTCTCTCTCTCTCTCTCTCTCTGTATCTCCCTAGTGCTGGGGATCAAACTCAGGTAGATTTATATTCATTTAAAGATCAGTTAAACTGACTCAAACAGCAGTCAGTTGGTGGACAGTTTCTAGTAGAAAGTGGTGTTAGGGAAACTAAGAGCAGTTTTTCAAGGAGAGAGTAATTAACCCAATCAAATACTGCCAACAGATACGTTAGGATGAAGACAGAGACATGAAATTATATTTTATAAGGTAGCCCCGGTGACCATTTAAAGTGGTTTCAGTTGACTATAGGGGAAAAAAAACCTTAAATGGAGTGAAATTAAGAAGAGACAACCACTCCTTTTATGAAGATTTTTACATAAAGGGATGCAGAGAAAAGCAGCAACAGTTGGAGGGAGACATGCGGTGAATTTTTTTCCCCTAAGAGATGGGAGATGTCATACTATACTTCTTCTTTTTTTCTTTTCTCTTTTCTTTTGGTACTGGGGAATTAAACCCAGAAGTATTCTACTCCTGAGCTACATCCCTAGTCCTTTTTTACTTTTTGGGACAGGGTCTCACTAAGTTCTCCCAGCTGGCCTCAAACTTTTGATCCTCCTATCTCAGCCTCCTGAGTCACTGGGATTATAAGAATGTGCCACCATGCCTGGACCATGCTTCTTTGTTGATGGCAATTTTCAAACATAATGTGGCTCTCATCTTAAAATGAGCATTCATACTGGTTGACCACCATGTCCTCCTTGAAGTACTTTCTTGCTTTCCATGACAGAGCACTCTTCCTATTTTCTTTCTATCTCTTAGTTGCTCCATCTGTTTCCTTTGCTAGTTGTTCCTTTTCTAACACCAGCTTTCTTTTTTTTTTTCCCAATATTTTTAAATTTTTAGTTGTAGTTGGACAATACCTTTATTTTATTTATTTATTTTTACGTGGTGCTGAGGATCAAATCCAGGGCTATGCACGTGCTGTACAAACGCTCCACCGCTGAGTGGCAAGCCCAGTCCCAACATCAGCTTTTTCATTATGAGAACTCCTCAGGGCCCTGTCCTTGGCACTCTTTACACTTTATCTAGCTGATCTGATCAGGTAGATGGATATAAAAGTACAAATGACATGTTAGCAATTCCCACATCTGTATTGCTTGGCCTGACTTATCTTCTGAGCCTCACACTTTCAACTGCCCATCTGCCACCTCCACTGTAAATTCCATAGGCATCACAAACTTTCTGCATCTACTCTTTTCCCTCCCATTACAGCATCTACACTTTTCCCTCCCCATTCAGTGGCTAGCACTTCTCCCCTCCCTGTTGTTCAAACAATATGAAAATCCCCTTGATCTCTTTTTCATGCTTACCATCTATATCCAACCCAGATGCAAGTAGTGTATTTTAGGGCTAGAACCAACACCTCAAATTTGTCCACCCTTTTGCAATTCTCTATTGTCACCATTCACTGTGGTCCCAACTTCCATCCTCTCTTGCCTGGATCACCATAGTAAGTTCTGACCCCTGCCAATCCAGTCTCTCCCCCCCCCCCCCAAAAAAAAACCCAAAAAACAGAAATAAACTGAAACATGTTGCTCCCTTTCAATGACTTCCTGAGCCTAGAATAAAGTCTAGTTTCTTAGTCGGGCGCGGTGGCACACGCCTGTAATCCCAGCACTTTGGGAGGCTGAGGCAGGAGGATTGCGAGTTCAAAGCCAGCCTCAGCAATGGTGAGGCACTTAGCAACTCAGTGAGACCCTGTCTCTAATAAAATACAAAAAAGGGCTGGGGATGTGACCCAGTGGTCGAGTGCCCCTGAGTTCAATCCCCGGTACCACACACACACACACACAAAGTCTACTTTCTTATTCTGGCCCATAACAACCTCCCTAACTCAGCCTCTACCTATTCTATCTCCTGCCACTCTTTGCTTCACTAAACTTTAGCCCCTGGCATCCATATAGAATGCTCAGTTTATCCACCCTTATACCTCTGACTATGTTATTCCTCTGCTTCACATGCCCCCCACCCTTTATTCTTTGCCTAACTTCTATTCAACCAGTTCTTATTTTAAGTGCCACTTTTCCCAGAGAGTTCCCAGAGAGGTCTTTTCTGACTTCCTCATACTAAATTTATCATTTCTATAAAGTCATTCTGAAGATTAAATCAGATCATCTATGAAGTTTTTGGCACAGTTACTAAATAGTACACATTATTAATTTGGTCGGTGTTATTTGCTTTTATTTTTGTACTATTCTCATACAGCACCCTTATTTCCCTTGATAATACCTCTCCCCCTTGGTAATTATGTATCTATTTGATTGGAGCTTATCAACTGAGTGTCCCTCCTTTATGCCACAAACTTCACAAGTACAAGGATTATATATATCCGTTTTTATTCTCATTGAATAAATACCTTAATACCTAGCACAGGATCTCACACATAGTAGGAACTAACACTACTGGGTTATGTGGAATGAATAAACAAAAGAAATAGTGATTTATCACTAAATATGCCTTTGTTAAATTCCAAGCACAAAGGGCAGTATACCAGGAATTGTAAGAAGGTAACTAGAAACATATAGCTAATATGAAGGGAAAAGACTGGACTTGGCATCCTGAACAGCCTGCACACTAGCAGACAGTGTCAGTCTGACTTGACAGGTTCAGGTAGATCTTTAGAATAGCAGTCAGCAAACTACTGCTCAAATCTAGTCCACCACCTGTTTTCATGAGCACAGTTTTATTGGATACAGTCATGTTCATTCATTACATACATGACTACAGAATTAGAGATGAGTTGATATGATGGAGACTGAATGGTTGCAAACTGAAACTATTTATTGTCTGGATGGCACTTGATAGAAAGTTTGTCAACCCCTGATCTAACTCCTCTCTTCTTACATAATTCTAGCTTGAATATCACCTTTTCTGAGCAAATCCTTCTCTAAGTACTATCTTTTTTTTTTTTTTTTTTTTGGTACTGGGGATTGAACTCAGGGGCACGCGACCACTGGGCCTCATCCCCAGCCCTTTTTTGTATTTTTATTAGAGACAGGGTCTCACCAAGTTGCTAAGTGCCTCGCCATTGATGAGGCTGGCTTTGAACTCATGATCCTCCTGCTTCAGCCTCCCAAGTGCTAGGATTACAGGCATGCACCACCATGCCCGGCTCTAAGTACTACCTTTGACAAAATTAATTTCCCCTTTCTTATACTCCAGTAACACTATGTACCTACTCTGCTACAACATTTGCCACACTGGATTAAGGTCATGGATTCAAGATCACCTCCAGATATCCCTAAATTCACAATTTATTCTTTAGAGCTGAAGATATAGTACGGTGGTAGAGAGCTCGCCTAGCATGTGTGAGGTCCTGGGTTTGAGTCCCAGCACTGGGGGAAAAAATTCATTTAGTAAATACACAGTGAATAACTGTGTTAGATGAGTCCTGAGGATACAGCAGTGAACAAATCAAACTTCTTTGCTCTTATGAAGCTTGCATTCTAGTGCAAAACACAGGACAATAGGTAAGTAAGGAAATGTATAATACAGGTAGTCTATATATGAAGAAAAATAAGGTAGACTAAAAGAAGGAATGAGGTGGTCAGGAAAAACCCCAAATGAATGAGTGAATGGAATAGTGGGCAGTTTCTATTGGAAAGTGGTATTAGGGAAACCAAGAGCAGTTTTTCATGGAAGGAGTAATCAAGCCAATCAAATACTGCCAATAGATAAGGTAGATTGGGATTCTACCTTATCTATTGTTTATGACTACATATGTTGTCTGTTGGCATCCTACCAGGCATGTTGTTTATGACTACTAAGAGAACTGACAATTACAAGCAACATGGAAAAAAAGGGAGGCACCCAGCTAATTTAGAAATTACTACACATATATTGCTGGCACAGAGCAGAGCTCAATCCCATATTGTAGCATTTCATGGTCCTTAAAACTCTTAGATACATATCATTTTTATAACCCTATTTTATAGATGCGGAAACTGAACTGAGAAATTACATAACTTGCTCATGATTATACAGCTGCAAATCTAAAGCAAGACAACAAATTTACACTATTTTCCAGACTCTTTGATAAATTATAGGATCAAGAGCACTTTAATTCTCTCAAGCTTACAGGCCAGAACAGTCTATCCTCATTAAAAGTCAGCTTTTATTAGAATTATTCTCACGTTTCTGTTATGGTTAGAAGATAATACAGAGAGCACAGATGTCCCCACGTTGCTGTGAGGGAAGGAGACTCAGCTCAACTAAGGGAATCAGAGAAAAACTTAGTTCCCTGTGCTTGGAGACAGCCTCAGAGTCAAGTCACCCTCCTATGGTCCCTGCTAGTCCAAACAGATTCATCACCTATGTTCAGGACTGTCCTGGACTAGGTACTCCAAAGAGATGGACCTGCACAATGCAGGCTGGTATAGCCAAGGTTTGTTCCACCCTGCTCAACCACTTTGTTCCCAACTCCCATTCTAACAACGTTTCACTCTCTAGACTCAGGCCAAGGGGGCAAGCATTTCAAAACACAAACAAGGCATCATGAGACAACAGATGTCTATTTGCTATATCCCCTCTTCAGTAAAAAAAAAAAAGGGGGTCATATTAATCTAACAGCTTACATGTAGATAAGTGCATTATATAAGTTCTTAAAACATACTTTGGTCAACTACAAAAACGGTGAAGTAAAAGTCGTACTCTCATAGCCCTAAAGCCCTTTTATTTATCTTGTGTTCACATTTTTTAGAAGTATTTATTGAGTCTCAAAGGTAGAGCTGTAATATTGTTCCAAGTACCATTCAGAAACCTTGATATCCATTGTTCATCTGTCTTCCCTAAGGCCTCTAGAATTATCCTTCTAGAACAAAATTGACCATGTCACTTCCTTCCTTGCAGGAGCCCTGTTTGGGGAGATGGCTTGAATTGCGGTTGACTATGAGCCGTGGAGATTTGGGCATTGTCGCCTTCCGTAGTCTCACGGGACTTGTCCCAGGATCTCGAGTGACTTGGCAGAAATTGCTGATCGGGTCAGCGCCATTTTGGTGGTGTGTGTGGCGTGTGTTAGTCGTTGTTAGAACCAGAGAGAAAAGTTATCAGAATAAAAAGCTGTTCGTCTCCAGTTTGCCTCTGAACTTCTTCCCGCGGCTCCGTTGCTCCAAGCGCTTCAGGCGGCAACACTTCCTCACTACCACCTACAAGAGATACCCTTGACTCCTGAGCTCAATGTACCACCAGGCCAATTCTGTTGAGGCCACCTCTAACCACTCCTTATCTCATGCACATCAACTATGCAGAGTTCCTCAAATACATGATTGCTCTTTCATGTCTCCTTGCTTTTGCCCTACGTGGTATGTCATTTTCCCCATTACTTTTTTTTTTTGGTGCTGGGTATTGAACTCACGGGCACTCGACCACTGGGCCACATCCCCAGCCCTTTTTTTTTTTTTTTTTTGTATTTTATTAGAGACAGGGTCTCACTGAGTTGCTAAGTGCCTTGCCATTGCTGAGGCTGGCTTTGAACTTGCAATCCTCCTGCCTCGGTCTCCCAAGTGCTGGGATTACAGGCGTGCGCCACCACGCCCAGCTCCTCTAAAGCAAGACAACAAATTTACACTATTTTCCAGACTCTTTGATAAATTATAGGATCAAGAGCACTTTAATTCTCTCAAGCTTACAGGCCAGAACAGTCTATCCTCATTAAAAGTCAGCTTTTATTAGAATTATTCTCACGTTTCTGTTATGGTTAGAAGATAATACAGAGAGCACAGATGTCCCCACGTTGCTGTGAGGGAAGGAGACTCAGCTCAACTAAGGGAATCAGAGAAAACTTAGTTCCCTGTGCTTGGAGACAGCCTCAGAGTCAAGTCACCCTCCTATGGTCCCTGCTAGTCCAAACAGATTCATCACCTATGTTCAGGACTGTCCTGGACTAGGTACTCCAAAGAGATGGACCTGCACAATGCAGGCTGGTATAGCCAAGGTTTGTTCCACCCTGCTCAACCACTTTGTTCCCAACTCCCATTCTAACAACGTTTCACTCTCTAGACTCAGGCCAAGGGGGCAAGCATTTCAAAACACAAACAAGGCATCATGAGACAACAGATGTCTATTTGCTATATCCCCTCTTCAGTAAAAAAAAAAAAGGGGGTCATATTAATCTAACAGCTTACATGTAGATAAGTGCATTATATAAGTTCTTAAAACATACTTTGGTCAACTACAAAAACGGTGAAGTAAAAGTCGTACTCTCATAGCCCTAAAGCCCTTTTATTTATCTTGTGTTCACATTTTTTAGAAGTATTTATTGAGTCTCAAAGGTAGAGCTGTAATATTGTTCCAAGTACCATTCAGAAACCTTGATATCCATTGTTCATCTGTCTTCCCTAAGGCCTCTAGAATTATCCTTCTAGAACAAAATTGACCATGTCACTTCCTTCCTTGCAGGAGCCCTGTTTGGGGAGATGGCTTGAATTGCGGTTGACTATGAGCCGTGGAGATTTGGGCATTGTCGCCTTCCGTAGTCTCACGGGACTTGTCCCAGGATCTCGAGTGACTTGGCAGAAATTGCTGATCGGGTCAGCGCCATTTTGGTGGTGTGTGTGGCGTGTGTTAGTCGTTGTTAGAACCAGAGAGAAAAGTTATCAGAATAAAAAGCTGTTCGTCTCCAGTTTGCCTCTGAACTTCTTCCCGCGGCTCCGTTGCTCCAAGCGCTTCAGGCGGCAACACTTCCTCACTACCACCTACAAGAGATACCCTTGACTCCTGAGCTCAATGTACCACCAGGCCAATTCTGTTGAGGCCACCTCTAACCACTCCTTATCTCATGCACATCAACTATGCAGAGTTCCTCAAATACATGATTGCTCTTTCATGTCTCCTTGCTTTTGCCCTACGTGGTATGTCATTTTCCCCATTACTTTTTTTTTTTTGGTGCTGGGTATTGAACTCACGGGCACTCGACCACTGGGCCACATCCCCAGCCCTTTTTTTTTTTTTTTTTGTATTTTATTAGAGACAGGGTCTCACTGAGTTGCTAAGTGCCTTGCCATTGCTGAGGCTGGCTTTGAACTTGCAATCCTCCTGCCTCGGTCTCCCAAGTGCTGGGATTACAGGCGTGCGCCACCACGCCCAGCTCCCATTACTATTTTAAACTGCCCAAAACTCATGTCTGTGCCTCCTTCCCATTTCCCAGGTATAAAGAGTCTTCTGAGTTCTCTGAGCACTTTGTGCGGGACATCTAATAGCATGTAAATGAATGGACTTTGATTCCTGGTGTTCAAATATTTCCTCCAAGACAGAAAGCATTTTCTTTTTCTTTGCTGGAATCCTCAGCTTCTAACAGGTACTGAATGAATACTAAGTGTATTATTAAAGGTGCTTAGGGAAAATCATAAATGGAGTTCATAAGAATAATGTTGCTTACTATGATAATCCAAGAACACATCTTTAAACAAGAATGTCAACCCCATATGAACTCTAGCTCTTCAAAATACTGAAGGAGAAAGCAAGGGGAAGAGGATCCAGATGATCTAAAATGAGAGCTGAGAAAGTTTAAGGAGTTGTGGGTTTCAGGAGAATGCTTATCCTCACTGGTTCTAGAACTCTGTAGGTTAAGGACTCCTTTATAAAAATAAGGATGGAACTATTTTTTTATTTAAAAAGGCAGCTAAGTAAATGATTACATCTAAAATAATTTAGAGTATATCTGGAACCAGCTTTATCTTTTTAATTTTTATTTTGTTAGTTGTAGATGGATATAATACCTTATTTTATTTATTTTTATGTGATGCTGAACCTAGTACCTCACATGTGCTAGGTGAGCACTCCACCACTGAGCCACAACCCCAGCCCCAGCTTTATCTTTTTTTTTTTTTGTGGTACCCGGGATTGAACTCGGGGCACTTGACCACTGGGCCACATCCCCAGCCCTTTTTTTGTATTTTATTAGAGACAGGGTCTCACTGAGTTGCTAAGTGCCTCGCCATTGCTGAGGCTGGCTTTGAACTAGAGATCCTCCTGCCTCAGCCTCCCAAAGTGCTGGGATTACAGGCGTGCGCCACCGCGCCCGGCCCCAGCTTTATCTTTTATTTGATATTTAACAAATACTACTTGTAAGGTCTTCACAAGACTATCCCCACCCCCGCAAAAGAATCAAATTATTAAAATTAAGAAGTAGGGCAAGACAGATTTAAGCAAAATTTTGTTTAAAATATACAAGGCAGCAAGGTGCTGTGGTACACCTGTAATCCCAGCTACTTGGGAGGCTGAGGTAGGAAGGACTGCAAGATCAAGGCCAGACTAGACAACTTAGAGAGAAGCTGTCTCAAAAAAAAAAAAAAAAAAAAAAAAAAAAATTAAAAAGACGAATGATGTAGCTTAGTGGATACAGCTTTGTGGTACAGCACTTGCCTTGCATGTGTGAGGCCCTGGGTTCAATTTCCCATACTGCAATCAATAATAAAGGGCAGGCAACTGGCTCATTTGCATTTGTGGTAGTATGGTTACAAGATGACCCTGCCTTGGGAGCTTTACACAACAGGCTCCAAGTGGCTTATGAAAATGATTGAAATTTCAGGTCTAATAGCAATGGTAGCAGAAAGGTGGTAGTAACAAAATGATAATAATAGCAACAGCCAACACTTGCTGAGCAATTGTTATGTACTGATCTAAGCACCTCATATGCAATATTTCATTTCTCACAAACACCCTGTGAAAGAGATAATGTTCCTATCCCATTTTGGAAATGGAAAAATGAGGCACAAGTAAGTTACACATCTACTCATCCTGCTGGTAAGCAGTAGGCTTAAGATGCCAACTCAGGTGGTCTGACTTCAGAGCCCAGGCTTGTAAGTACTGCACTACACAGTCTCCTCATATATTCTACTATGTGCTCATTCTCCAGCCTAAATACATATGTCAAAATCATTCAACAGCATTTTCTTAGAAGGGAAAATCTTTTTTTGCAAGTGGCACCCTATCTTGTTCAGACTTCACAGGAAATATAACAGATGGTAAAATCCTCCTTCAAGACCAAAGAACCTACACTTCCCCAGCTGTTGGGAGGGTTAGTGGCTAGGTTTAAGAGAGCCTGGCCCAGGGGATTCTAGCTCCAGAGTTTCCTATGAGATTGGCCTTAGCTCTGACCACATGGTGTCTCATTTCCTTCATCTATCCAATACTTCTGCCTTCACTGCCTCACAGGTGCTATAGGAAAAAAAATACTTTCCCAGTAAACTTGTTGCATGCAAATCTCTATCCCAGTTTATAACTAATAATTGAGCTACAAAACCAGTGAAGGCCAAGTAATAATTGGAAAACATAGTCCTGATGACCACTGACTTCATGCTAAGGAAGTACTTGCTAAATAATTCCAGACTAACTTTAATGCATTACTACATGTTACATAAATCATCCAAACTAACACCAATAAAAATGCTTGAATAAAGGAAGCTAGTTCCAAGAGGACAATGTAGAATGGCATTTAAATGAGGCATGTAGAAGAGACAAATTCATAAAGTACAATAATGGTTATCAGGGGCTGCAAGAAGGAGGAAAGGAAGTTATTGTTTCATTTGGGATGATAAAGAAAAGTTCTGGAGATGCATGATTCACAATGATATAAATGTACCTAATGCCACTGTACACTTAAAAATGATTTAAAAGGTCAATTTTATGTTAGATATATTTTACATAATTTTTCTTTTTTTTTGGTGGTGCTAATAGTAGAAAACAGTAAAATATTCTTTTATCAAGAAAATACAACTAGAAAGTAACAAAGTAAGAAATGAACAAAGTAGATTACGAGATTAATATGAAAACAAAGGAAAGTAAACAAAAAACACAGACACAGAGGTACAAGGTTACCAGACTGAGCAGAGGAAACACTGATGAATACACTGTGTAAAAGGGACAACAAATACAAGGTGAGCAGCTCACCTCTTCTGTCCTTCGAGTCAGAATTACCTGTGTAATAAGTGACAAATAAAAACATTCACTCAGGTTAAAGAAAAACATTACTATTCAATTTAAGGTAAAACAAAACAAGCTCCAGGAATATAGATACTCTTTTCTCCATGTACAATGTTGGCCTAGAAGGAGGTATCCTCCAACAACTGAGAAACACAATCGTCCAGCTTCACTAACCGTTAGTAGTCTGGCCTTCTTTCTGAGTACACAAATAATGCAACACCAATATTCATAAAAAACATAAGAATGCAAGAAGAAATGTAAATTATAGAACTTTATATTTCAGGAGTTCATCTCTTTGGACCATTAAAATTCAAAAGGACAAAATGAAGCAAGGATATAAAAAACCTAAATGATAAGAGGTAATAAAACCTAATTGGTATATACCCCGTTCTATATAATTAGACAAAATCTTTTCAAAGACCTGTGGAACGTCTACAAGTCCTTACAAATTCCCAGGAATAAAAGACAGTACTATATTCTTTTATCACCATATAATAAAATTAGAAATTAACAAAGTAAAAAAAAATATTTGAAAATTAAAAATCAAAATCCACATCAAAAATCAAAACACCTAAAAATAACAATAATGAACTAGAGGTAGAGCTTAGTGGTAGAGAACTTGCCCAATACATGCAAAGCCCTGGATTTGGTCCCCAGCACAGCAAAACCAAGGAAAACACAATGATGAAAACACCTCTTCTTGCCTTTGGTACAGACCTCTTATTTTTAGCTGAGCACAAAGTTGTCCAGCTAGAGACTATATTTCTAAGACTCCTTTGTGCTAGAGTCATGTGATAAATTCCAGCTAATGGGATGTGAGCAAAAGCAATGTGGGTAATTTCCAGGTCACATCTTTTGGAAAAGAAATTGTTTATCTCCATTCCCTCTGTTCTCAGGGACTAGAACTAAGGTCCAATGATGAGAGCAGATAATCAAGCATATAAAAGCAATATTGTTGGGATGACAGGGCCAAAGGAGAAAAGAGACTTGGACCCTGATAAGGCAAAGTACTCTGCCCATCTCTGGGGGAGAGAAAGATACTGTGGTCTTACTTCAGTCACTAGATTTTGGTGTATCTTTGCTAGAGCAGTTTAGATTGAATCCTAATTAACACAACTATGTACAAAAATACCTATGAAGCATGTATGTCTAAAACTGTACTTATACAAAATTCACGATACTAAATGTTAATTAACACAAAGAATGAAAATAAATTAAGCATTCAAGATAGCAGTTCTCACAAAATAAATTTAAATTAGGCAAAAGAATAGGAATTAAAAAGAAGCCGGGCACGATGGCACACGCCTGTGATCCCAGAACTTGGGAGGCTGAGAGGATCGCAAGTTCAAAGCCAGCCTCAGCAATGGAGAGGCACTTAGCAACTCAGTGAGACCCTGTCTCTAATAAAACAAAAAAGGGCTGGGGATGTGGCCCAATGGTTGAGTGCCCCTGAGTTCAATCCCCGGTACAAAAAAAAAAAAAAAAAAGGAAGGAATTAAAAAAGAAATCAATGAAATTAAAAATAAAAAATGACAGAACTAATAAATAGTAGGTTATTTGGAAAAGAAAAAAAGCAAAGAACCATGAACTTCAACAAGAAAATAAAGATATAAAAAAAATATATACAAAGTAAGAACTATTCATAGCTATGCAGGAAATTAAATAATTGTAAGAAACGACTTTTCCTCGAATTCATGCAAATAAACTTTGTGAGTAGAATGGATGGTTTTCTACATAAATTTTCAGATTCTTTTCATGAAACAAACCACTGATGAATAAAACTTGTCAAAAACCACAGATAGCCGGGCGCGGTGGCGCACGCCTGTAATCCCAGCACTTTGGGAGGCTGAGACAGGAGGATCGTGAGTTCAAAGCCAGCCTCAGCAATGGCGAGGCACTTAGCAACTCAGTGAGACCCTGTCTCTAAATAAAATACAAAAAAGGGCTGGGGATGTGGCCCAGTGGTCAAGTGCCCCTGAGTTCAATCCCTGTACCAAAAAAAAAAAAAAACCACAGATAAAGTTCATTTAGAAATTACTTGCCACTATCAAAGGGAAAAAATCCTATATAAAATAATATCAAACAGATTGTAACAGTTTGTTATGAAAATGATACATTACCAAGGTGAGTTTTTGCAGGAATGTAGACAGTGTAGAATTTTAAAAATCTATTAATATAATCTACCATAGCAATAGAGCAAAAAAGAAAACAAACAAATCTTGCTGACATCAAACAAGCAACTGGTAAAATTTAATGGCTATACATAAATCTTCGTTAAACTGGAATAACCAGGAACTGTGGTTCATGCCTGTTATCCCAGCTACTCAGGAGATCACTGCAAAATAAAAAATAAAAAGGGCTTGGAATATAGCTCAGTGTTAAGAGTGCCTCTGAGTTCAACCTTTAGTAGTGAAAAGAAAAAAAAAAAAATCTACAGAAAACACAATGAATGTCCCCAAACTCAAATACATATGGGAAACTGAATATACATATCACATTCAATATATAATAAAGGTGACATTTCAAATCACTTCCCCCCTCCAGGAAGATTCTGGATTTTTAAAAATTATTTACCACTTCATAATTGGGGGAAAAAAACAGATTATTCATTAAGGGCACTGGGCTAACTGATTAGCCATTTGGGGGAAAACACATCTATAGCTCACACTTAACATCAGAATAAATTCCAGAAAAATCAAAGTCAAGCAGTCATCTGCGGGCACACAGATCCATCCACCCACTCTCCCAACCGCCCACCTCTGAAGAGGAAAGAAACCAAAACTAAAACCAAAACAAAGAAAAAAACCATAGAAGTCCAAAAGAAAACATGAGGAAAATTATTTTAGAGGCAGGAAGATCACTTGAACCCAAGGAGTTCAAGACCAGAGCTTAGGCAATATAGTGGGACCTTGTGTCTTAAAAACAAAACAAAACAAAACTTTTGCGACTGCACTACAGGCACAGGGATCATTTCCCAAATTTATAAAGAATGCTCTTGAGTTTAAAAAAAAAAAAACAAAAAACTGATATCCTAATAAGAAAAATGGGTAAAGAATATCACAGCTGGGTGCGGTGGGGCATGCCTGTAATCCCAGTACTTGGGACACTGAGGCAGAAGGATCGCAAATTCAAAGCCAGCCTCAGCAATGGCAAGGCACTTAGCAACTCAATGAGACCCCCTCTCTAAATAAAATACAAAAAAGGGCTGGGGATGTGGCCCAGTGGTTGAGTGCCCCTGAGTTCAATCCCCGGGTACCAAAAAAATAAAAGAATATCAACAAAGAATACTCAGATAAAAAAAAATATAAATGGTCTTTTAAAATATAGAAAGGGAGGGTTGGGGTGTCACTCAGTGGTAGAGTGTTTGTCTAGCATGTGCAAGGTACTAGGTTTGATCCCCAGTATTATAATATAATAATAATAATAATAATAATAATAATAAATTTTTTTAAAAGGGAAAGATCCTCAATTTCATTCAGAGGAATGCAAATTAAAGCTACACTGAGATGTTATTTTTATCTACCAATTTGGCAGAGATCCAGAAGTTTGATAATTCACTGTACTGAAGAGTGTAGAAAAACAGGTACTTTGACATAATGCTAATAGGAATACATTTCCTAGTAAAGAAAATTTGGCAATATTCATCAATTTATAAATGCACACCTTAAAATAACTTATCCTACTAATATTCTCTTACATGTTTGAAATGACAAGCTGTATTGTTGCTAAGAATGCTCTGAAAACAACCTGAATGTCTTATTGATAAGGAAACTGAATAAATATATTAAGATATAACCATACAACCAGTTCTTTACTAAAATATAGAATAAGTTGGCTGGGAGTATAAATCAGTGGCAGAACGCATGCCTAACAAGTTTTAGGCCCTGGGTTTGATCCCCAGCAAAACTGTTTAAAACACACACACACACACACACACACACACACACACACACACACGTAGATAAGCTAACTGAAAAAAAAAAAAGCAATATGCAGAAATGGATGATATATTGTTTGTGTTACATATGGAAGAAAAAAGGAATATATATATGCCTTTCTTCTTTCTTTTCCTTTTTTTTTTTAAAGGTACTGGGGATTGAACCCTGGGCCTTACCTGTGTAAGCAAGTACTCTACTAATGAGCTGCATATTTTATTTTGAGACAGGGTCTCATTAAGTTACCCAGGTAGACTGCCAACTTATGATCCTTTTTGCCTCAGACTCCCAAGTAGCTGGGACTACAAGCATGAGCTACTGCCCCTAACTGCTTATTTCCAAAAGGAAACAAAAAAAAAAGAGAGATTCAAAGGAAAGGCCAATAGGAAAGAAAAATTAAGAAGATTAAAGAATTAATCCAAGAATAATCTAATATATAAATAATAGGAGTTTTAGGAAAACAGAAAATTGGAAGAAAGAATAAAGTTTTCAAATACAAAAAAATTTTCAGAATGGAAGGATCAAGGCTTCAAAGGGCCTATAAAGTATTAAAATTATGAATGAAAAAGACCCACATCTTAACACAACTCTGTGAAATTTCAGGAAACTGATGATAGCACAGGAAGAATTGGGATTAGAACAAAAACAGAATCCTCCAAGCTTAGTAAATTAAAAGTCAGGGCAACACTTCAAAAATGCCAGGAGAAAATTACTTTCTCAAATTCCATATACAGCCCTGAAGAAGCTTTTAAACATGTCAGGTCTCATACACTTTACCTCCGATGGACACCTTTCTCAAGAAGAATGTATTCTGCCAAATGAAAGATGAAAGAAAACAATATGGAAGCCAGGAAGAACAAGGGGAATTCCTAGAATGACAGATAATTAAAATTCTAGGCTGATACCTGTGTACAGTCTAGACTAGAATAAAACAATGGAGGCCTTAGAGGGAATTGCTCTAGGTAAAAAAAGAAACATCAGATTATCTAACAGGTCTGACTTTGTAAAAAACTGTACTGCAGGGTTCTGGAGAATATGGGAATTGGCAAGCAATAACTAAAAAGAAAATTAAACAAAAAGGCAATTTCCAAATTCAGAACAAAAAAGTACAAAAGGAAAAATAATTAAATTGTACTTAGAGTTTGGCAATAAACAATATTCCAGGTCATAAAGATATAAAACATCAAATACAAATCTAATAAAAAATTATGAGTATTATGGGAATATTGGTACGATGATGAATAAGATGTGGGGTTTAAGACCATAAAATACTCATGTACTATAACAGTTTCCTTGTTTTACTGATCTTGGATAAAATCACCAATGATAGGTAACTCAGTCTTCTCTGAAATAAAATGTCCTAAATATACAATGGCTGGATTCTTAGCTACAACAAAATTCAGACCTACATCAGTGTATGGAAAACTCAGTTTCTTACTAGTGTAGAAAGCCCACAAAAATAAAAAAATATGCTTAATTTCCTACTTATAAGCATTGATATCTAAAGCAAATCATTTATCCTCTATATATAACCTTAAATTAAGCATGTATTAAAAGGAGCTAATAGGGGCTGGGGTTGTGGCTCAGCGGCAGAGCGCTCGCCTCGCATGTGTGCGGCCCAGGTTCGATCCTCAGCACCACGTAAACATAAATGCATTCCATTGTGTACAACTAAAGTAAATAAATAAATATTAAAAAAAAGGAGCTAATAATCCATGGTCACCTCATAAAACTGTCAAATGAAGGACAGTACAGAATAGAACATGGGTACAACAGTCTGACCTCATCCATTTACTCCTTCAGCTTGTACAAGTTACTGTACGTTTCCTCCCTAAGCAAATACCATAACCCACAGCAAGAAACACATTTTATGCTGTCATTTAGTAGACATATCTACACTGCATTTGTGTATAACAAAAGTTTCACAAAATTATATAATAATTAAAAAAATAAACTGAATAGGACCATTCAATAAAACAAACAACAGTGGTGGACCATTAAACTGATTTCATGAATGGGTCATAAACTGCACTTTGAAAGATACTCCACAAATTGTAGTTTCATCATTAGAAGACTCTTTTACCAGGGCTGGGGTTGTGACTCAGTGGTAGAGTGCTCGCCTAGCACATACGCAACCCAGGTTCGATCCTCAGCACCACGTAAATAAACACATTGTGTACAACTAAAGCAAATAAATAAATATTTTAAAAAAGAAAGAAAACTCCTTTACCTGTGAAACATAAAACTTCCCATATTGGATTACTCTATAAAACTCTTACTATGTGCTAGGCATTGTAAAACTCTTGATAACAAAGTATAATTTATGTTAAAGCCCAAAGCAAATACCAGATATTATTTGTTTGCAGCTGTTTATCTCATCAAGAATAGTGGAATGCCATCACATTCATGTATTTTATTAGTAACTATCAGAGCAATAATTGTAACAATAATAGCAGCTAACACTTTCAAAAGAGTGCTTACCACCTGCAGGCACCATAGTATGTACCCATATTAATTTGTTTAATCTGAATAGATCCTCTGTGAGGTAACAACTATTACTATCAATCACACCTATTTTACAGATGAAGAAATTGAGGTACAGGATTAAGTAAATTTACCTATGGTCACGTAAGGAGCTTCTGTCAGAGTTGGGATTCAAACAGATAAAATGGCTCTGCAGACTATGCTCTTAACTACAAATGCTACACTGCCTTTATTGTAGAAAAAAATGAGATTAACATAGGCAGATACTGGGTCTTGGCTTTGAAGTCTAGATGAAAGATGTCATCTGGAATAACCAAATGAGATGTGATTTTGCAAGTACTTTCTGAATGTTCCCCCATGCACCAGACATGAGTCCACCTAGGGGAATTCATATAACAGGGAAGAAATTTGAGCTAAAAGGATGGAATCATAGAAGAGGCAACAGTGACTTTGCTAGAAAAAGGAATGACAGTTACATGGCAATCAGAAAACAATTATTTACTCCTCATGGAAGCTCTTTGAAGGATCCTCTAATCCTCTTAGATAAGGAACCTAAGGTTCAAAGTCAGAAACTTGACCTATTCCACTGGTCTCAGTCACACAGCTCTAATTCTATCCCAGGGACCGACCACTTCTGCTTTAATCCACTGATGCTGATTCAAGGAGAAAGGGGACTGGGCTGAGGTCCTAAATAATTGCTACTGGAATGTAACAGTTTCCCTGAGCCCCTTTCTAATTCCATACCTTGACACTGGTCTTCCACTCTGCAGCTAGTTGTTATGGGACGTTCATTTTCCTTTTCCTTCTCATGGTCTCCATGATTCTCTCCTTTTCAAAGCCAATGTTATTACCCAGTCTCCGTATCCTTTCATCTTCAGTCTCTTGCATCATCAATGAGCTCCCCTCTTTTGCTTGTATTTACAACCTTTTTCTTCCCTTCAAACACTCTTAAGCCTCCCCAATCTAACTAGGATATCCCCTAGCAAAAAGATATCCTCTAGAACTTTCCTTCCCCCTTTTTTTTTTGGTACTGGGGATTGAACCCACAGGCACTTAACCACTGTGCCATATCCCCAGCCCTTTTTTATATTTTATTTTGAGACAGAATCTCACTAAATTGCTAAGTTGCTGAGGCTAGCTTTGAACTTGTGATCTTCCTGCCTCAGAGTCCTTGCGCTACAGTGACTCCTTCCTTCCTCTTAACTCTATGCCCACCAGATATTCTTAAGAAGTTCTTACATCAAATAAATAAACAAATAAATAAAATAAAAGAATAAAAATAAAATAAATTCTTTACATCTAGGTTTTATTACTTTCCTTAGGCAATTTTACTTATTTCAAGAAATTTTACAGCTAGAAAACACAAAGATGATATAAGGGTGAATACACTCAAAGAGTGAAAGAAGGAGCAAAAACCATCTCCGGTACCTGAAGGAGGGAAGGTTTCTGGAGTGGTTGCTGCAGTACTGGAATTCCCTTCCCAGGGTTCTGTTCTGGCATCTGTGAACTGGTGATCTGGAAGCCATGTTCCATTTGGTGAAATGGTAGTGCCTACAGAATCGGTGCTTACAGATCGTGTGGTCCCGTTGTCAGAGTATGAAGAATTGACAGTGGTTATGTAGGTAGGTCCCAGAGTTATATTTGGGCTGAGTGTTGGTGCCACAGAAAGAGAAGTTACTGATGAGGTTGGATTTGAAGTTCTGTTCTCTTCTTTGACTGATTCTGCTGTTGATGCTTTAATTGATCTTGTAATTTCCAAGGAAGGTGAAACTACAAACAGCAAAAAATAAGGAAACATTACAGAAAGAATGCAAGGCCGGGCACGGTGGCGCACGCCTGTAATCCCAGCACTTTGGAAGGCTGAGGCAGGAGGATCGCGAGTTCAAAGCCAGCCTCAGCAACGGCGAGGCACTTAGCAACTCAGTGAGACCCTGTCTCTAATAAAATACAAAAAAGGGCTGGGGATGCAGCCCAGTGGTTGAGTGCCCCTGGGTTCAATCCCTGGTACCACAAAAAAAAAAAAAAAAAAAAAAAAAAATTACATAAAGAATGCAAGACTCAAAAGTTATAACATAAGGCAGTAAACCTTAATAAACTCCTCAAATATCTGGAGATCAGACAAAGGCCAGCTTATCTTAAGCTGAATCATTACTCCAAAGGGCTACCTATGGGAGAAAGAAATTAAATTCTTCACTCAGTTCTTCAGAATCAATATATGGAGTCAACTTTTGCACCGCCCACCCCCAGGAAAGAGCACATCTCTGATATGTTTAAAATAGTAACGTGTAAAACAATGCTAAGCATTCAACACAATTCAGAGATTTCCAAACACATTTATTTTACCATCATTTGTAAAGAAAATTTTATTTTATTTTTTTCTTGAATACCACCTAGGTCTTCAAAGTTGGATCATTATATGTGAAAGTAAAATTCTGTTTCAAATATGAATTTTCTCAAATGACAATTTACCTGTGGTAGCATTGCTGGCACTGACTTGTATCAGGCCACTGCCAAGCAGAACAAGAAGGAACCAGGAATCCATGCTGACCTGAAAAATGGGAAGTCATGTTAGATGAAGCCCTATATCATTATAACTATGTCCAAATTATTCAAAAATAAGTATTTGGGGCAGCATCCTCCTAGATATTAAAATGTTTACAGGACCAATGATCTTTACGGAGTCACATTTCTTTAGGAGTTCAACTATTAATTGAGTCTTTACACATATAGAAGTAGGTCTAAATCAGAACACATTTTTTAAGGCAAATTTGACTGTACTTTAGAATTACCTGAAAAACTGTTTAAAATTCCCAAGCCAATGCATCTCTATGGGTCAGAGCTCAGTAGCAGTCCTTTTCCTAAGCTGATGCCTATCGTTAGTCTTCAGAGAAGTATCAAGAATGTAGTCTGAATGCATTAATGTACTACTATTTGAAGTAGACATTATACAACTACTCTCTGAAACTATCCTACCTCAAACCACCATATTCCCACCAGTAATAGTGACTTATTAATCCATTCAGATTTCTTTGCCCTTTACTGGGCTAGAAATTAGAGGAACAACAGGGGAGCAATTTGCTTATAAACTCTACTTCATAAGACTTCCAGTCTAGAAATAATTCAATATTGTAGTCACTCTCCCAGAGTGACTTCTTAAGGGGCACCTGAAAACCTCAAAGAGAGGGGCAGAGGTGAGAAAAGAGTGAGATGTAGATGGTTCATATACACCCTGTAAGTTTGCCGTGGTTATCATGGCAATGCCAAGCAGGGGAATGGGTTCAGACAGCGGCCTTCCCCAGGTGCAGCCACACAAAATTTTGACTACTTCTTCATTCTTTGTGGGTTGTGATTATTAAACCAGTGATATTATTATTATATTTGTATAACTCTGAAAGATCTGGACAGCAAACAAACATTGATCTCTAACAGTAACCAGTTCAATTCCTAACCTTGCCATATTTCAAAATTGGCAATGCACATAATTCTCTCCTCAAGGATCAGGAAAATTGGAAGGATGACTATTATATATGCATATAAATCTATTTTGATAAATCAACAGGAAATTGAGAAAAATAAATATGTAGTCGAGGGGAGGGAGTTAGGACATTACCTTATTCCACATAACAAAATAAGCTACAGCTGGGTTAAAGAATTAAATGCTTGTCAAGCACAGTGGCACATGCCTATAATCCCAGCAGCTCAAAAGGTTGAAGCCCTAAGCCACTTAAACCCTGTCTCAAAAAAATTAAAAAAAAAGCCGGGCACGGTGGCGCACGCCTGTAATCCCAGCACTTTGGGAGGCTGAGGCAGGAGGATCGCGAGTTCAAAGCCAGCCTCAGCAATGTCGAGGCACTTAGCAACTCAGTGAGACCCTGTCTCTAATAAATAAAATACAAAAAAGGGCTGGGGATGTGACCCAGTGGTCGAGTGCCCCTGAGTTCAATCCCGGTACCACAAAAAAAAAAATAAATAAATAAAAATTAAAAATTAAAAAAATAAAAAAGGGCTGGGGATGTAGCTCAATGGTTAGCACCCTGGGTCCAATCCCTATTATAAACAAACAAAAAAGTCAAATCCTTAAAAGTTACACTTAAAAAGAAAATAAATAAATATTATGTGAGCTTAGGATGAGGAGAACTTGCATTTTTACTTATACAATAAATCCTAAACATCTGCCTTATCAATACATACAGTTATCTTTCTTGTCAATGGCTGCATACTGTTTAATCATGGATATGCCAGTTATTTTAACTATTTGCTTTTGTTAAAAGTGATTTATACAATTTCCTCTCATGTCTTATACATCATTTTCTATTAGGCAACAATTCCCTGAGTAAAAACAAAATTTTATATTACAGGAAAGATAAAATGATGGGAGAAACCCAAGTTTATAACTGTTCATTTTTCAAAACACACTTTGTGAATCACAAGCTTTTGATTAATGGAGTACAGACAACTGAACAAGGAGATTTTGGAGATGAGTCATGAAGTCTGGGCATTTCCCTAATATACTGGACACAATGGCACACACATTGTGTTCTCTTTCCTACTCCACCCACACAAAGGCCAATATATAGTCCTTCCAATACAAAAAGATTTCTTACTAACTTAAGATAATATTTCCAAACCAGGCACGGTGGCGCACGCCTGTCCAGCACTTGGGACGCTGAGGCAGGAGGATCACAAGTTCAAAGCCAGCCTCAGCAATGGCGAGGCACTTAGCAACTCAGTGAGAACCTGTCTCTTAATAAAAAATACAGAAAAGGGCTGGTGTTGTGGCCCAGTGGTCAAGTGCCCCTGAGTTCAATCCCCGTTACCCACCCCCCAAATCCATTGCATATACATTACATTGCTCAATTAGCAAAGTTCAACATTCAAATAACAAAAACCAAGATGCCATTAGTAATAATTAAAAGCCCTGGGATAGGGCGGGGGTTGTGGTTCAGCGGCAGAGCGCTTGCCTTGCACGTGCAAGGCCCAGGTTCAATCCTCAGCACCACGTAAACATAAATGCATTGCATTGTGTACAACTAAAGTAAATAAATAAATATTAAAAAGAAAAAAGCCCTGGGATAAAACACAAAGTTTTGAAAAATGTCTAAGAACGTTTTCTAAATATACTTAAAATTCAAATTCAGCATTGTACACTTGAGACATTTTCTATGGATATATGTGGAACTCCCTCCCTGTCAATGGATGCTAAGACCCTGAGAACAGTGCCTTCTCACCTGAGGGAAAGGAGAGGAAGAAGAAAGAAAACTGAATGCTAGTACTAAGAATATACCCATTCCTTAGATAAGTGTGGACAAGTGATTAAACTCTCAGCCAAGGAGGAAGAAACCAAAATTGTTATAAGGTCTCTAACGAAGGTGGTTTGAAAGGGAGGAACTGAGTCTTTTTCCTTTCTTCCCTTTTGTAATCTGGAATGCAGATGTGATAATTAGAACCTGGGCAGCTATTCTAGACCCTTACATCAGAACAGAGAGATAAAAAAGACTAGGTTCTTCGATGACACTGTCAATCTGCTGCACCAACCCAGCTTACCTTTATATTTTATATACCTGAGAAAGAAATGAACCCATTTCATTTTCTGATATATGCAATCCACCCCAATCCTGAACAGCTGATCATAAGGAGCTTTATACAACTCCTCAGATTATGACCTGTGATGCTCGTGGGATCGGAATTAAGAGGGGGCTCTGCATGTATTTCCTAAAGTTATAAAAAACATTATGAAGTCCTCACTAATAAAGGAGAACTAATTTGCACATTTTCCAGAGTTTAGACTTTGGTTGTGACAGCTTTCATTAAGAGTCTTGCTACTCAAAATTAAGCATTCCATATTTAATACATTATTACTGATAAAATGATTGTCAGATATGTATTATCTCAACAACACTCATTTTCTCAGATCCCATAGCAACTCTTCAAATTACATACTCTTCTTACTTTTGTTTTGCAAGATAATGAATGAGAGATGGTTTCACAGTTTGTATATTGCAGAGGTAGAATTCAAACCCAAGATCATCTGGCTTGTCTTCACCTATCACTATTTGATCCTTTAAAGGTTTTAAAGACTAATGAAGAAATAGGTAAGTCTTCCCAATGCCAACTAAAACTAACTGTGATTATTTCCATTTTATACCTCTCTCAACAAAGGGGCAGTGATTTTTTAAAATGTCATCAGGTTAATCAAGCACTGATGTTTAAGATATCCAATATCTACATTCAAGTACTCGTCTTGATTTTTAAATAACTCACCTCTTTGGGGGAGATTAAACTCTTTGTGGGAAAGATTCATGCTCAACTCTCAGTCTTACTGAGGATGCCTCCAGAGTGCAAAAGAAACAAAGTGGCAGCTGGGAGCAATAGACTCTGCCCTAGAGTTGTTCAGGTTCTCTGATTTAAGGAAAAAGTGACTAGAAGGTTTCAGTCACTTCAGTTCGTTGTTTACTTAATCAGCATTGTTTACCATTAGGAACAAACATCATTTTCACAACTATAATCTTTAGTTGCCAGCTATGTGCTAGGCTAACTGGTTATTATGCATTTCATGTACCTTTAACCCATTTAATCCTCACAACCCCATGAGCCAAGTATTATTTTTCCCCCCATTCTGCAGATAAAGAAACAAAAGAGCAAAGAGATTAAGGAATTTGTACAAGGACACATACTTAATAAATGTCTACTGGTATTCAAACTCAGGGCTTTTGAAACTCCAAAGTTCATATTCTTCCCTTCATTATTCACCAAAAATTGGGGGGCACACAGATGGAGTAGTCTTTATAGACATTGTCATCAAGGAGTTTGCTAACTAGTAGTAGGCACAAATAAACTACTTATTCAAATCCTGAATTATCACCTGTGTTAAAAAAAAACAAAAGAACTTTAGCCAATTAACCTTAAGTTGAGGAGGGAAAACTGCATACCAGAGAAGAAATTTTCAGAGGAAAAGATGCTAAACATGGAAGGATATGATAGTTAGCCAAGAGAAGGGTCATAGCCTTTCAAGCAGAAAGGAACTAGAAACTTGAAAAAGCCTATCTCGTCCCAGGAATACAAAGAGCTGGGTAAGGGCATCAAGCAAGACTTCAATAAATTTCTGTTAAGTGAATATAAAAATGACAGACATGAAAGACTATGTCCGTGAGGATGCAGGCAGGAGGTTAAATGAACACCATGAGGCTAGAAGAGGAACCCTTTCTCACAATCATGAAGTAGACTGAACACAATAAAAAGCATCCCCCCACAACAAAAACAAAACAAACAACAAAAAAACCAAAGTAATGACTTACCACTTAACACAAAGGGGAACCACTAAAGATTTTAGGAAGTCGACTGGAACAATTTGGATTTTAAAAATAATAATTAGCTGCAGAACAGAGGATCAACTGGTAGTGTGTGCAGTAAGGCAGGCCACTGTCTAAAGCCTTAAGAAATAATATAGCCAATAAAGTAGGAGGACCTCAGAGCAAGGCAGGAATTTCTACAGGAGACTGATTATTTATGGGAGTCGAATTAAAGACTTAGTGAGATGCTGAGGTAAGGAAGATCCAGGTGTCTAAACAGCAGTGCTATATGCTGAAGGATGACTGGTTTGGGGGCATACAGTGGAGAAGATGATGAGTATAGTTCAGACTGTGAAGAATGTGCAGTACTGCAATACATGTTGTAACTACAGGAGGTGGTGGGAGAAGGGGCAGGATAGCAGACAGGCAACGACAGAGCAGCTGCTATGGAAGACAGGCAGGAAGCCAAAGTAAGGAAGAGGACAGCTGTACAAGTGACAAAGGCAGCAATGAGCAAGTCAGGCAGGAGACATCTGACAAGCAGGAGTAGGTGGGTGTTGATGAGTAGAAAACTGATACTTGCCACCAGGAGAGTGGGATAGGAACAGCACACTGAAGAGCTGTTACTGAGAAAAAAAGAAAAACAAAACAAAAACAACAACAACAAACAACAACAACAAAACAGCCTGAAAAAAATGCTGAAGAGCTAAAGAAGCTCCAGGACAACAGAACCCAGCTCTCTTTGAAAGTCTTCTCTTGAGAAAGGCTATATACTAGAGAAGTCCAAATCAAAGGGAAGAGGACCCCTGCAACTAGTGGTCCTGGAGAGCAGCTCCTTTCCACAGATGAAATTCCACACAGAACAAATTGGACCAATAAGGAAGGCTATGAATCAAGATTCTTAAGTTCTCCTGCCTTTAAGTTATGCCTCAGGCAAAACTCAGTTTGGGATCCTGGGAGAGATGACCCCAGGGGCAGAAATGTCAGTCAGATTACTACAATGAACAAACATAAAATAGAGTCTGGTATACATTTATATTGAAAATTAATTAAGACAAAGAACAAAATGGAAAAGTATTTGTTTTAAAAGCATGCCATTAGATACATAAAACCATACATAGTATAGCTAAAAATGAGACAAACCAGGACAATAAGATGACAGGAACCTTGGACCCAATGTTAAGGTTTATTATGTAGCTACCATAGTTAAGATAGTGTAGTATTAGCACAGGATAGACACAAAGAAAAAATGGAATAAAATACTGAACCATGAATAGACTCACACAAACATGCTCAAATATTTTTTTACAAAGGTGCAAAAGCAATTCAATGGACAGCCTCTTCAAAACATGTTGCTTGGAAAACTAGATATTAACATACAAAAAAATGAAGATGGATCCTTGCCTTTAACTGTATATACAAATTAACACAAAATGGGTCAAAGACCTAAATTAAGAACTAAAACTATAAAACTCTTAGAAGAAACATAGGGCAAAAATTTCATGACACTGAATTTGGCAATGATTTCTTGGTTATGACACCAAAAGCACAGGCAACAAAACAAGAGATAAATTTGGACTTCAGTGTTTTAGTCAGTTATTTTGCCACTGTGACTAAAAGACCCAACCAGACCAAAGTAAAGGAGGAAAGGTTTATTTAGGGGCTCACGGTTTCAGAGGTCTCAGCAGAGTGGCTGGCTCCATTCCTCAGGGCTCGAGGTGAGGCAGGACATCATTGCAGAAGAGGGAAGCAGCTCACATGATGATCAGAAAGCAGAGAGAGAGACTCCACGCTCCAGATACAAAACATAGCCACGCCCTCAATGAACCACTTCCTCCAGCCACACTCCACCTGCCTCCAGTTACCACTTAGTTAATCCCATTAGGGATTAATTCAGATTAGGTCAAGGCTATAATCCAATCATTTCTTCTCCAAACTTTCTTGCATTGTCTCACACATGAGCTTTTGGGGGGCACCACATCTATACCATAACATTCATTAAAATTAAAAACTTTCATGGATGCTAATCCATAATGGGGGGGGGGGGTTGACAGGGAGAATGGACGAACTTTGATTGGGCCAAGGGGAGGGACGGAAGGGGTGGGGGGCACAGAGGTATAAAAAAATGGTGGAATGAAACGAACATCGTTACCCTAGGTATGTGTATGACTGAACATGTGGTGCAAGTCTACATCATGAACAACCAGATAAATGAAAAGTTGTGCTCTATCTGTGTACAATGAATTGAAAAGCTTTCTGATGTCATGTATAACTGATTAGAATAAAAAATAAATTAAAAAAATAAAAACTGTGAATCAAAGAACACTATCAACAAATGAAAATGCAACACAAAGATGGAAGAAAATGTATATAAATCACATATCTAATATGGAATTGAAACCCAGAATACATGAAGAGCTCCTACAATTCAACAACAAAAAACAATCTGATTAAAAAATAGGGAAAGGACATGAACATACATTTTTCCAAAGAAGCTATCCAAATGGCCAAAAAACACACTAAAAGAAGTTCAGTATCACTATTAGGGAAATGCAAATCAAAACCATAATGAGAGACCATTTCATACCCACTAGGATGGTTACTATTAAAAAAAAATCAAATAAAAACCAGAAAATAACAAATGTTGGTGAAGATGTAAATTGGAACCCTATGCACTGCTAATGGGAATGTAAAATGTTACAACTGCTTTAGAAATCAGAATAGCAATTCCTTATAAAATTAAACCACAGGAGCCGGGTGTGGTGGTACATGCCTATAATCTCAGCAGCTTGGGAGCTGAGGCAGGAGGCTGTGAGTTCAAAGCTAGCCTCAGCAAAATGAGGTGATAAGCAACTCAGTGAGACCCTGTTTCTAAATAAAATACAAAATAGGGCTCAGGATGTGGGTCAGTGGTTGAGTGCCCCTGAGTTCAATTCCTGGTATATATAAATAAATAAATAAGAGAACGAATGAAAAAATAAATATAAGTGATTGAGTGCCCCTAAGTTCAATCCCCTGTATAAACAAACAAACAAACCATATGATCCAGAAATTTTACTTCTGGTAATATAGCTAAAAGAACTGAAAGTAGGGACTTGAAAAAATCATTTGCACACCAATGTTCATGTAGCAGCACTATTCACAATAGTCGAAAGGTGAAAGTAACCCAACCATCCATTAGCAGATGATAAATAAAATGTGCTATATACATACAATGGAACATTATTCAGCATTGAAAAGGAAAAAAATATTCTGACATGTTACCATATGGATGAACCCCAAGTACATTCTACTAAGTGAAATAAGCCAGGCACAAAATGACAAATACTGTATGATTCCAAGAATAGTCAAATCTAGGAGTTAGAAAAAGAATGAAAATAGAAAATAGAATAGGAAGTTAGTTTTTTTTTTTTTTTTTTTTTTTTTTTTTTTTTGTATCAGGGATTGAACTCAGGGGCCCTCAGCCACTGGGCCACACATCCACACATCCCCAGCCCTTTTCTGTATTTTATTTAGAGACAGGGTCTCACTGAGTTGCTAAGTGCCTTGCTATTGCTGAGGCTGGCTTTGAACTTGCAATCCTCCTGCCTCAGCCTCCCAAGTGCTGGGATTACAGGCATGTGCCACCGCACCCGGCAGGAAGTTAGATTTGAACAGATATTTTCTTTTCTTTTGTTCACTACTGGGGATTGAACCCAGGAGCATTCTACCAATGAGTTATACCACCAGTTCTTTTTATTATATTTTGAGAGAGGTCTTGCTAAGTTGGTGAGGCTGGCCTTAAACTTGTGATCCTCCTGCGTCAAAGACCCAAGCTGCTGAGATTATAGGTGCACGTACCACCACACCCTGATGAGCAGATATTTTCATTGAAAAAAATACACAGAAGACAATCAAGCAGATGGATGCTAGGAATTATTATTCAGGTATAGTGAGACCAACAACCAGTGCAGGATGACTGTGACTGAAAAGATGGTTCCAGTTTTAAGGAGGAAGGTGCCTGTCATGCCACAAGAAAATCAAAGGAGGAAATACTAGAATCAGGAGGCTGAGAGAACAAGGTAAAAGCAAAGGCAAGAGTCTTTATGGTAGTTTCAGTGGGAAGGAAGGCAAGGAAGGGTAAAGAGGCTCAGGATTAGCTAGTTTGAATAATTCAGTGGGTTCTGGGGTCTTGGGGCTGTCACTAGTTGTCTGATACCTGGTGCTGAAGTAAACAGAGTAGGCAGAGAGTGGTCCACAGTGTGAGAGAGTCCCCTGAGAGCCTGATAACTGAGGCTGATCAGTGAGCTCTAGGGATTGGTTGGTTTGCATTTGAAAGGCACCTCGAGCAAGTGAATTTTTTTGGTACTAGGAATTGAACCCAGAGGGGATTTACCACTGGGCCACCATATCCCCAGTCCTTTTTATTTATTTATATACTTTTTAAAATTTTGAGACAGGGTTTCATTAGGTTACTTAGGGCCTCACTTAGTTACCGAGGCTGACCTCAAACTTGTGATCCTCCTGCCTCAGCCTCCTGAGTCACTGGGATTACAAGTGTGTGCCACCACACTGGGCCCATCTTTAAGATTTCTTTGTGATGGGTCTGGGGTTGTAGCTCAGTGGTTGAGCACTTGCCTCAAATGCGTGAGGCACTGGGTTTGATCCTCAGCACCACATAAATAAATAAAACAAAGATACTGTGTCCATTTACAACTAAAAAAAAAATATTTCTATGTGATATATGCAGCAGGTCAAAGCAGAGAGCCAGGGGAGATAGTGGGATAAAGTTTTTGTAAGTGATTAGACTAGTAATAATGCTACAGAAAATGATAGGGGGTGCTGACTTTGGGCAGCCCAGATGAGATAAGGCCCATTTTTGTAGAATTCTTCTCTAGAAAACTGCTCTACACACTAACAATTTGGAGAACACACAGAATCAAGGTTTTGCTGGATAAATGTAACAATACTATAAGCAGAGGGGTTGAGTACTGGCAAAAGAACGGCTGAACTGCTGAATCACTAAGCATAGTATTGATAAAAAAGGAAGGTAGATAGTAGTAATGATTGATAAAATAAAGGATTTAAGAGGCTAATTACCCCAGAAGATGTTAGAGAATATTTTACAGTGGGAACAATTGTTGCAAGTAAACTGGCAAACCCAAGACTTATTTCACCAGAATTGTTTGGAACCTATTGTAACTGATGGGCTATATAGTCCTTCAAAAATCAAAACTTATGGCTAACCCTACATAGTTGTAATTTTCTTGAGATGTATGGATCTCAACAGAATGCAAATGCCAGTAAATGTAAATCCTTTATTACCCCTAACTATCCCTTTTTAAAGGCAAGTTGCTAAGTATTCCTTCAAAATCCTATATTTCCTTTTCTTCCACTCCTGTAGTCAAAACTTGAAAAATCTATTCCA
>CM046659.1:172229585-172414634 GCA_025594165.1 Tamias sibiricus | reverse complement strand
CTCTGGGTCTGCTGGCATCCATGAGGATATGAGTGCCTTCCTCACTATGGTCTTGCAGTGGTAGTGATGGCCGGCCTCAGTCCACAGGCAGAGGCCCAGCCTGTTCCTGTGATTAAACTGTTTCCTCCTTCCAAGGGCCCACCCTGCCTTTGGGGCTGACACCCACGGGAGCTGGCTCTGTTTACTTCACCCAGATACTGACACAGACACTGGGAGCCAGGGAGCAGGACTGGACTCAAAAGCCCCTCTAGGACTGGCAGGGCCAAGGGACCATGTGTGGGCAGGAGGGCAAGCTTCTGCCTTGCCCACCCACTGATCACCTTGTGCCCCACAGAACCCTGATGCCAACCCACGTCCAACAGCCCAGGACCTGGCAGGGTTCTGGGACCTGCTACAGCTGTCCATCGAGGACATCAGCATGAAGTTTGATGAACTCTACCACCTCAAGGCCAACAGCTGGCAGCTGGTGGAGACCCCCGAGAAGAGGAAGGTGAGCATGGAGCAGTGCGGAGGGGAAGTCCAGGGACAAATTCCTGGTCGACAATAACGCTGCCCACATCGGTCAGTGCTGCTTGGCTCCCTTCTCCGTGTGTCGTCTTGAGCTGGGGCTCACGTCCATCACTGCCGGGTCCATGCTTGTCACTTGTCCAGCCTGCTGCTCGTTCTGTGTAGTTGAGGCTGCCCCCTGAAGCATGCCAGCCTGCCCTGCATGTTCAGAAAAGGGGAGTCCTGGGAGAGACATGCCCACGCCACAGCACCGGAGACGTGGCTGTTAGAACTTTGCAATCAGCCAAATGGTCCTTCTCCTGGGGCCTTGCTGCCAGGAGTACTGGGTCTGGACCCTGTTTCCCCTCCTTGTGGCAACAGCCTCTTCCCCGAGGCTCACGCTTCCTTCTGTATATCAGTGGAACCTGCTGCGTTGGGCTGTGGCCCTGTAAGTTCCGATCCCCAGGAGAGCATGCAGGACGTGACTAGGGAGTCGGAGGCCTGTCTCTGACTGGAGGACTCAGGCTGGTTCCTGCCTGAGTCTCAGGCTCCCAATGGCTCAGACCAGGGTGGGAACAGGTGACCTGTCCGTCCTCTCCTGCTAGAACATTCTAGGATTCTGGCTTGCTTTTTGTTCCTATGCCTTGTGCTACTCCCACTATCATCGCTTCTTGTGGCTTCCTGATTCCAGATGTGTGTTGCCTGTGCCCAGTGCAGGGAGGTGGGGGTGGGAGATCCAGCTGCAGCATTTAGTTGGGGGCAGCGTCACACAAAACGTGGCACCTTTATTTTATTTTTGTTCCTTCCTCACTGTCTTACTAAAGGAAGAGAAGAAACCACCCCCTCCGGTCCCAAAGAAGCCAGCCAAATCCAAGCCGGCAGTGAGCCGCGACAAGGCCTCCGACGCGGGGGACAGGCAGCGTCAGGAGGCCCGCAAGAGACTTCTGGCAGCCAAGCGGGCAGCTTCTGTGCGGCAGAACTCCGCCACAGAGAGCGCAGACAGCATCGAGATTTATGTCCCTGAGGCCCAGACCAGGCTCTGAGACCATAAAAAGAAGAAGGAAGGAAAGAATTTTAAAAGTGTTTAAAAAAAACACACCAAAAAAAAAAATCTTAATGAGAATGGAACAAAATTTTCTCAACCTTTAGTATGGTTATTCTCTTTAGAGACCCTGAGCCAACTTTCAAATTGACGCATACAAGGGCTCACGATTTGGCTTTTTTGGGTCCCTCCCAGCTTTAGGTTATGAAGACTTCACACACACAAAAATTCAACAAAACTAAAAAACTTTTTTTTCCCTCTCGCTGGCCGTGGTGGACTAGATAGGTGGACTTCGGCAACTCCCGGCCCAGCCTCAGACTGCGGTCTTTTTACTTGTTCTATCTAATGAGAACTTAAACTAGCTTGTTTACAAGACGACGACAGTCCAAGGGCAGCCTTGGGCACCTGCCATGTCCCTCCTTTTCCCGGCTACCCCCGCGCTGACCTTGGATTTTTCATTCTTACATTTTTCTTTTCCCTTCAGAGCTCACACAGGGGTCACCACCATGGCCAGCGGCTTCTGCGTCTCAGCCTCTGGGGTCGAGGGCCCAGAGAGCAGAGAGCCAGACGCTCCCCCCACCAAGTGCTCACACACAGTCTCGCACTCACACGCACAGGCGGAGGGCCTCCCGCTGCCCCCGGCGACATCAGACAGGACTTGCCTTTGAGCAGATGAGGAACGCGCTGGTCTTTGGGGGAATGAGGCGAAGCCACGGTTCCCGCATCCAGACCCTGTCTCCTCTCCAGCCCCTTCTTCCTTCAGCAAAAGAAGATCTAGGACTCGGAGTGGCTTCCAGGGGTTGTCTGTCCTTGGCCGCGCCTGTGTCCAGTGCCCAAGGGCAGGTGGCGGTGTCTGTACGTGTGTGTACATATGCACATAGACCTTAGAGTGTATATTTAACAACGCCCTCTGCTCACCTGCCACCAGCGCCGCCACCACCGGCTCTCGGGGGCACCTGGCAGGAGGCGGGTGTGTGAATAGCATATATTTTTACATGTACTATATCTAGGTGTGTGTACAAGTGTGTGTAAAAATATATACCTTGTGTGTAAGCAGCCCTTTTTTTTTTTTTTTTTTTTTTTGGTCCCTCCCACCCACCTACCACCAGCCCAGCCTCTTGAGTTTTCTGTTCCGTTCTGTTTTTTCTTTTTCACCCAGTCCTCCTCTCCCCTGCCCCATCCCTTCTCCCGGCTGTCAGGAGCCTGAGCTGCAGAGGCCCGGGCCTACGGGGCGGGGTGGGGGCAGGCCAGGCAAGGGCAGCAGGCACTTGGCATGCCAGGGGCTGCTCGGTACTGGGCATACAACTCCAGGGCATTGGAGACATCCTCTTGTCCGGACGCGTGCTGCAGGGGGTCCCCCTGGGTGAACCAAGGGCCTGGTTTGGGGCCCCAATCCAGCTTGGCCGCCGTCTGTGACCTTGGGCAAGTCACTTGACCTCTGTGTGCCTCAACTTCCTCCTCTGTAAAATGGGGACAGTCCCTGCCCCTCCCTACCTCACAGGCATGTTGTGAGAATAAATGAGGTAACGTGTACCACAGGCTCATGGTGTTATTGCAGTGCATGGGTCAGGCTCGGGTAAGGAGGGTGGCAGCAGACGCCTCCAGGAATCTGAGGCCCACGTGAGTGCAAACCACAGTTCCAACTGTCCTGCATCAGCTCTGTGATCCTGGGGGAAGAAGCGAAGTGCACGTCTGGCCTGGGAAGCGAGTGTGCAGCATTTACCTGCCAGCTTCCTGTGAGGAAAGAGGGCTCCATCAGTAGCTGCTCCTATAGCTCCCGGAGGGCTCATCTCAGGTCCAGACTCTGCACATCTTCCAGAACAGGCTACCCAGTGCCCCAGTGCTGCTTACCCCTGGGCAGCACGTGTACCAAGCACACTTGTCAAGCTCAGGGACAGAGCCGGGGTGCTAGCTGGCCAGGGCCAGGGAGTCAGCTTGGCTGCCTCCTCTGCCTTCACTCACCTTTAAACAGTGCAGGGCAGTACAGGCCACACACAGCTCACTGGGCAGGAGAGACCTCGATAGTGTGGCATAGATGAGTTCAAGTATAGCTCAGTTGGTAGAGTGCTTGCCTTGCCTTGCCTTGCATGCACAAGGCCCTGGGTTCTAATCCCCAGCACCACAAAAAAAAAAAAAAAAAACCTTGGTGGGGCTGGGATGTGGCTCAGCAGTAGGGCGCTTGCCTAGAACATGCGCGACCCGGGTTCGATTCTCAGCACCACGTAAAAATACATGCATTGTATACAACTAAAGCAAATAAATAAATATTAAAAAAAAAAAAAAAAAAAAAAAACACCTTGGTGGTGAGCTCAAGCCTACAACAGAGAAGGAGATGTAGTGGAAGGAGGCTGTGGGAACCAGAGCAGCACCACCAAGCCCAGGATGGACGGGAGCATACTGATCCCCACCAGAAGATGGGGAACTGAGCAACTTTGGGGGTAAGAAAGTACATTCCAGGCAGAAGGCATGGTAGGTGCCAACCCTACCTACCAACCCCAGGAGAGAGCATGACTTTGGAAGGCCCTTGGGCCAGGCGGGAGCCACAGTCACCGTTTCCTCTCGGTCCAGCCTAATCAGGCCACCAGTGACCTCAGGTCCAGGGATGCACAGGTCTCCCTTTCCCAAGAAATTTGTCCAGGATGCCTAGCCCATCACCAGCCAACCCCCCGTGAGCCCACCCAACCCTGTAGCCAGCCCCCTGTGCTCAGAGCAGCTTGGCCTCATGCCTGGATCCCAGTGTGTCTGGTAGTGGTGGCTGGGTGTCAGTGACCATGGGAGGCTCTGATTAACTCCTGGGGCTTGTACCTTCCCAGACCTACCCCTGCCTTGAGACCCAGCCAGGGTGAGCTAAAGGTGAGCAAAGAGGGTCCCATCAGCCAGCACTGAGCCAGCTGTGCAAAGGTGAGTGAAGGAAGGTGAGGAATCAAGCTGGGCTTCAAGGCCCCCACCAGCTAGCAGCCCAGCTCTACCCCGTGGGCCTAGAGGGCCTAGGGTGGCACTTAGCTCTTCAGAGACTGAGGGTTTCTGCTACAGCGAGAGGGGCCTTTCAAGGTTAGATCAGGCCCCAAGAAGGACCCTGCTCCCCATATCAGAAGCACCAGCTGATGAGGAGCAGCATGTAGAATCTGGGCCTCTAATCCTGGCCCTCCTGGCAGAGTGGCACCAAAATATGTTGTGCACTCCTAAGAATGAAGACATTTCACGCCTGGCATCGTACCATTATCACCCTCAAATTTAACAAAGGAATGTTCCAGACAGGACCTCCGTTACCCAGGAGAGCATCAGAGCCCAGGTACTAATATCACCTAAAGTGTCAAGCTCCAGGTACCCCAAGTAATGTTCTCTAGGGCTTTTTCCTGTCCGTCAAGGGTCCAGCTAAGGTTCACTCCTTGTTTTGGTTACCATGTTTCTCTAGTTTCCAAATCAAAGTTTCCCTGCCTTTCTTTCTTTCTTTTTCTTTTTTTTTTTTTTTGGTACCAGGGATTGAACTCAGGGGCACTTGACCACTGGGCCACTCCCCAGCCCTTTTTTGTATTTTATTAGAGACAGGGTCTCACTGAGTTGCTAAGTGCCTCACCATTGCTGAGGCTGGCTTTGAACTTGCGATCCTCCTGCCTCAGCCTCCCAAGTGCTGGGATTACAGGAGTGCACCACCACACCCGGCCCCTGCCTTTCTTTTTTGTCCTGATAATTATATTTTAAAGTATCCAAGCATCTCAAAGAATGTTGCATAATTTGGATTTATTATGCTTTCTTTTGACTAGATTCAGAGTAAACAGTTTTGACAAGATTATAACTTAGATGATGTCCCACCTTCCACAGATGACACACTCTTCCATCAGGAAGACGTGTGTGTCACTTTGGGAAAGGCTAAGAGCAGCTTCCCAGAGAAGCTGGGAAGGAGTCCTTGGCTTCCATGTTTCCAAAGCCCAGTCTGCCAGGACAGAGGGGAGCCCAGGCAGAGGCAAGAAGCACCCCCGGGAGGCTACAGGATGGCCAGGAAAGAGGCCCATGTGTTGCTTCTTTGACTTGGAGCAACAACGCCGCGGGAGAAAAACTTGGAGGCAGAATGAAGATGAAAGAAGGTTTTTTATTCTTCGGCTTTAGTAACCTCTCAAACTCTAATACTGAGACTCTTTACTTCTTCTGACTACTGACTCTTTTACTTTACTTCTACTTCTTTACTTCTTTACTTTACTTTCACTTTTACTTTCTTAGAGCTTAGAGAGAGAAAAAGAGAGAGAGAGAGCTTCTTCTTTCTTCTTTCTTCTTCGGCAGCCTCGGCCTGACTCCAACCAGCAACTACTACTTACTTCTTCTTTTATATCTCTTTGGTTTCTCATTTCTTTCTCTAGCTTCTTCTGACCAAACTCTTAACTGCTCTGACTCTTATTTCTTCTTCTGACTACGTTCTGGCCGCTCTGACTCTTTTCTTCTTCTCTGACCCGAACTCTTCTTCCGACCAACTGAGCGACTGAACGACTGACTGAATGAATGCCGCTTCTGACCGCTTTCACCCGGTTATATACTTTTAGCTTTGCGGGTGCATCATGTGCATTTACAGGTGCATCACGTGCATATGATTATTATCAGGTGGAACTTATGGCTTCCAGCTAACCGCAATAGCCATCTCCCTGATTAGGGCTGCCTCACCCATGGGAACAGGAGACCATAAGCCACCCACGAGTCCCTAGAACCCCCACACAGGGCTGCGCATCTAAGAGCAAGGAGGCCCAGTTTCCTCTCTAGAACCCCAAGCTCCTGGAGGGCTGCAAGTCTCCAGAGTCTTGCAGAGTTCTCAACAGTGGTAGAGAAAGCAGAGAAGAGCCGGGCGTGGTGGCGCACGCCTGTAATCCCAGCACTTGGGAGGCTGAGGCAGGAGGAGTTCAAAGCCAGCCTCAGCAACTTAGCAAGACCCTAAGCAACTTAGTGAGAACCTGTCTTAAAATAAAAAATAAAAAGGGCCGGGCGCAGTGGGACACACCTGTAATCCCAGCACTTGGGAGGCTGAGGCAGGAGGAATTCAAAGCCAGCCTCAGCAATGGCGAGGCACTTAGCAACTCAGTAAGACCCTGTCTCTAATAAAACACAAAAAAGGGCTGGGGATGTGGCCCAGTGGTCGAGTGCCCCCGAGTTCAATCCCCGGTACCAAATAAAAAAGGCAGCGAAGACCCAGCAGCTGCCAGGATCAGCACTGGGCTTAGGGATCGTAAGAGAAGAAACAGCAGGACAAAGTCAGCAGGCTTTGAAGGATGAGCAGTTTTCCAAGCTGTGACACCAAAAGGTCCAGCGAACACAGAGGCAGAAGCCCTACTCAGGCTGTGCCACTGCTGGGGACCAAGCCCACAGGGCAGGACTTGAATGTGAGGGCAAAAGTGAAAAGACTTTCACCAGGGTCAGCTTTAAATGGAGCAGGGGCATTTCCTGCCACAGAATCCCAGCCTCAATAAAGCCCTAGTACTCGTGTGTGTGTGTGTGTGTGTGTGTGTGTGTGTGTGTGTGTGGTGCTGGGGACTGAACCCAGGGCCTGTGCATGCAAGGCAAGCACTGTGCCAACTGAGCTATATCCCCTGCCCCCTAGTACTCTCTTAACCCAATCAACATTATGCTTTGTCTCACAAAATGTGTCAACAGAAATTAGGCCTAGTGAAGCCCCAGGTCAGGACGGGGCATGGACCATCTGGGACACTCAGCTGCTTTCTAGCTAGACTGACAGCTCCTACATCTGATTCTACAACCTGAGTCTTCTGATCTCACTCAGAATTTCCACTTGGACATCTAACAAGTAATTTCAAAATTAACACCAACTAATAAAACTAGGAGAAACTTAGTGCCATCATTGTAATAATTGAATCACCAGTAGATGTTAAAAGTAAAAAAATGACCAGGTGTGGTAGCGCACACCTGTAATCCCAGTGGCTCAGGAGACTGAAACAGGAAGATTGCAAGTTCAAAGCCAATCTCAGCAATGGTGAGATGCGGAGCAACTCAGTGAGACCCTGTCTCTAAATAAAATACAAAATAGGGCTGGGGATGTGGCTCAGTGGTTGAGTGACCCTGAGTTCAATTCCTGGTACACCCCCCCCCCAAAAAAAAAAAGTACAAATGGTTGAAGGCTGGGGTGTGGCTCAATGGTGGAGCACTTGCCTAGCAAGCATGAGGCCCTGGGGTTTCAAGCCCCAGTACCAAAAATAAAAAGTAATGGGTGAGGGCTGGGGTTGTGGCTCAGTGGTAAAGTGCTTGCCTAGCATGTTTGACGCACTGGGTTCGATTCTCATCACCACATATAAATAAATTAACAAATAAAGGTCCATCAACAATTAAAAAGAAAAAAGTTATGGGTGAAAAGTTTGATGAAGAACAGAATATTTACAGTCTCAAAATAAATCCCAGCAGGGACTGGGATTGTGGCTCAGCGGTAGAATGCTCGCCTAACACGTGCGCGGCCCGGGTTCGATCCTCAGCACCACGTAAATAAAGGCATTGTGTACAACCAAAACAAATAAATAAATATTTAAAAAAAATAAATAACTCCCAGCAAATTATTTGGTAATGAATAGGTTAATTACAAAGAGGGTTAGTAGTAACCTTCTATAGACAGACAATACCTGAACAAGGTGGTTGAAGTTAATATCACTTGCCTATGCGGTGGTGCACACTGTAATCTCAGCTACTCAAGAGGCCCAAGGCAGGAGGATCACAAATTCAAGGCCAGCCTCAGCAACTTCAGGAGACCCTGTCTCAAAATAGAAAATAAAAAGGACCGTTGGGGACCCTCAGCTAATTTCTGGCTAGACTGACAACTCCTACATTTAAATCTGAGGACATAACTCAGTGGTAGAATGCTTTGGGTTCAGTCCATAGTACCAGAATAAAGTTAGTATCACCTGCAACAAGGACAACAAATACTACAAGTCTCCTGACCGTGCAGCACAGAGAAGGGCACCACACACAGCGGTTGTAGCACTATAAAAAAATGCAGGGGCTGGGGCTGTGGCTCAGCGGCAGAGCGCTTGCCTCGCACGTGCGCAGCCCGGGTTCGATCCTCAGCACCATGTAAACATAAATGCATTGCATTGTGTACAACTAAAGTAAATAAATAAATATTTAAAAAAAAAAAAAAAAAAAAAAGTAAGCCGGGCGTGGTGGCGCATGCCTGTAATCCCAGCACTTGGGAGGCTGAGGCAGGAGGATCAAGAGTTCAAAGTCAGCCTCAGCAATGGCGAGGCACTTAGCAACTCAGTGAGACCCTGTCTCTAATAAAATACCAAAAAAAAAGGGATGAGGATGTGGCTCAGTGGTCGAGTACCCTGAGTCCAATCCCCAGTACCAAAAAAAAAATTTAAATTAAAAAAATGTAAAATCAGGAAACCTGCATGGTGCACCTGTAATCCCAGCTACTCTGGAGGAGTTAGAGAACAGTCTGGGCAACATAGTGAGATTGTGTGCCCCTCCTCAAAAAAAAAAAAAAAAAAAAACAACTGAAGCTAAATCAAGTGAGAACAAATAAACAAGTCTGAGCTCTCCAAATATGTGTCGTGAAAAAAAGAAAGAAAAACTAAGAAACAATTCCATCTTTGATACTGAAAAAGCACGACAAAAATATATGACAAAACCTCACATACCCATTCATGATTTAAAAAAAAAAAAAAAAAAACAGCCAGCCAGGCAGGAATGGACTGGAATTTCCTCAAGCTGTATAGGGCAGCAAAAAAAAAGCCTCAGAGTGCTCATCACACTGGTAAGAGTTGGAAGACTTCCCCTTAAGATCAGGAGCGAGGCACCGATGGCCTCCTCACCACTTCTATTCAATACTATGCTGAAGGTTCAGGCCAAACAATTAGGCAAGGAAATAATCAATACAACTTTTAAAAAAAATCAATATGCAAGCCGGGCACGGTGGCGCATGCCTGTAATCCCAGCACTTTGGGAGGCTGAGGCAGGAGGATCGCGAGTTCAAAGCCAGCCTCAGCAATGGCGAGGCACTTAGCAACTCAGTGAGACCCTGTCTCTAATAAAATACAAAAAAAAAAAAAATGGGCTGGGGATGTGACCCAGTGGTCGAGTGCCCCTGAGTTCAATCCCTGGTACCCAAAAAAAAAAAAAAAAAAAAAATCAATAAATCAATATGCATAGACAAATAAATGGCATCAAGATCAGAAATTAAGAAGTAAAACTATAGTTTTGTAGATAACACAAAATTTCCATATAGAAAGTCCTTAGAAATCTACAAAAGCAAACTAGTGAGGAGATAAATGACTTCAGCAAGGTTACTAGATACCTCACCAGGATGCAAAACCCAACTACATCCCTACACACTACCGTGATATAGAAAAAAGAAATGTGCTTGCACACAGCTCCCGAGGCTCTTCAGAATCTCTAGAGTCACTTGTATGTATACTAGTGAGGTGGGGGTGATAGGTGGCTTCAGAGCAGGAACTGGTCACCAAAGCCACCAAGACATGATCACAGGGCCCACTCCTCCACCTCTTGGTCAATGGCCAGTGACTTAATTCAACCACACCTCTGCACTGAAGCCCTCCACAGACATGGCAGGATCTGGAGCACTCCTGGGGTGGTGGGCACACAGGTGCTGGAGGGCGCCCACCTGGAGAGGGGTGGGAGCTCTGTGCTCCATCCCCCAACACCCTGCTCTATGTGTCTGTCTCCTCCACTTGGCTCTTGCTGTCCTCAGTCTGTTCTTTTTTTTTTTTTTTTTTTTTTTTTTTTTCTCTTTTTTTGTACCTGGGATTGAACTCCAGGGGCACTGGACCACTGGGCCCACATCCCCAGCTGTTGCCGCCTGAAGCGCTCGAAGAGCACCGGAGCCGCGGGAAGAACTTCAGAAGCAAACTGGAGACAAACAGCTTTTTATTCTGATGACTTTTCTCTCTGGTTCTAACAACTAACTCACGCCAAACACACCACTAAAATGGCGCTGACCGCCGATCAGCAATTTCGGCCAAGTCACTCCAGATCCCGCAACAAAATCCCGTGAGACTACGGGTGGCGACAATGGCCAAATCTCCACGGCTCATAGTCAACTGCAATTCAAGCCAATCCCCAAACAGGGCTCCTGCATTGTGACTGGTGTCTGAAACCAGTGCAGTCTTTCAGGACAAAGGCCCTAAACCTATGGAGTCTGAGGCTAACTCAGTGTAGAATGCTTTGGGTTCAAGTTCCATTAGTACCGAATAAGTTAGTATCACCTGCAACAAGGACAACAAATACTACAAGTCTCCTGACCGTGCAGCACAGAGAAGGGCACCACACACAGCGGTTGTAGCACTATAAAAAATGCAGGGGCTGGGGCTGTGGCTCAGCGGCAGAGCGCTTGCTCGCACTGTGCGCAGCCCGGGTTCGATCCTCAGCACCATGTAAACATAAATGCATTGCATTGTGTACAACTAAAGTAAATAAATAAATATTTAAAAAAAAAAAAAAATCAATATGCAAGCCGGGCACGGTGGCGCATGCCTGTAATCCCAGCACTTGGGAGGCTGAGGCAGGAGGATCGAGAGTTCAAAGCCACCTCAGCAATGGCGAGGCACTTAGCAACCCAGGGAGACCCTGTCTGTAAATAAAATACAAAAAAAAAAAGGGCTGGGATGTGACCCAGTGGTCGAGTGCCCCTGAGTTCAATCCCTGGTACCCAAAAAAAAAAAAAAATCAATATGCAAGCCGGGCACGGTGGCGCATGCCTGTAATCCCAGCACTTGGGAGGCTGAGGCAGGAGGATCAAGAGTTCAAAGTCAGCCTCAGCAATGGCGAGGCACTTAGCAACCCAGGGAGACCCTGTCTGTAAATAAAATACAAAAAAAAAAAAAAATCAATATGCAAGCCGGGCACGGTGGCGCATGCCTGTAATCCCAGCACTTGGGAGGCTGAGGCAGGAGGATCGAGAGTTCAAAGCCACCTCAGCAATGGCGAGGCACTTAGCAACTCAGTGAGACCCTGTCTCTAATAAAATACAAAAAAAAAAAGGGCTGGGATGTGACCCAGTGGTCGAGTGCCCCTGAGTTCAATCCCTGGTACCCAAAAAAAAAAAAAAATCAATATGCAAGCCGGGCACGGTGGCGCATGCCTGTAATCCCAGCACTTGGGAGGCTGAGGCAGGAGGATCGAGAGTTCAAAGCCACCTCAGCAATGGCGAGGCACTTAGCAACTCAGTGAGACCCTGTCTCTAATAAAATACAAAAAAAAAAAAAAATCAATATGCAAGCCGGGCACGGTGGCGCATGCCTGTAATCCCAGCACTTGGGAGGCTGAGGCAGGAGGATCGAGAGTTCAAAGCCACCTCAGCAATGGCGAGGCACTTAGCAACTCAGTGAGACCCTGTCTCTAATAAAATACAAAAAAAAAAAGGGCTGGGATGTGACCCAGTGGTCGAGTGCCCCTGAGTTCAATCCCTGGTACCCAAAAAAAAAAAAAAATCAATATGCAAGCCGGGCACGGTGGCGCATGCCTGTAATCCCAGCACTTGGGAGGCTGAGGCAGGAGGATCGAGAGTTCAAAGCCAGCCTCAGCAATGGCGAGGCACTTAGCAACTCAGTGAGACCCTGTCTCTAATAAAATACAAAAAAAAAAAGGGCTGGGATGTGACCCAGTGGTCGAGTGCCCCTGAGTTCAATCCCTGGTACCCAAAAAAAAAAAAAAATCAATATGCAAGCCGGGCACGGTGGCGCATGCCTGTAATCCCAGCACTTGGGAGGCTGAGGCAGGAGGATCGAGAGTTCAAAGCCACCTCAGCAATGGCGAGGCACTTAGCAACTCAGTGAGACCCTGTCTCTAATAAAATACAAAAAAAAAAAAAAATCAATATGCAAGCCGGGCACGGTGGCGCATGCCTGTAATCCCAGCACTTGGGAGGCTGAGGCAGGAGGATCGAGAGTTCAAAGCCAGCCTCAGCAATGGCGAGGCACTTAGCAACTCAGTGAGACCCTGTCTCTAATAAAATACAAAAAAAAAAAAAAATCAATATGCAAGCCGGGCACGGTGGCGCATGCCTGTAATCCCAGCACTTGGGAGGCTGAGGCAGGAGGATCAAGAGTTCAAAGTCAGCCTCAGCAATGGCGAGGCACTTAGCAACTCAGTGAGACCCTGTCTCTAATAAAATACAAAAAAAAAAAGGGCTGGGATGTGACCCAGTGGTCGAGTGCCCCTGAGTTCAATCCCTGGTACCCAAAAAAAAAAAAAAGGGCTGGGATGTGACCCAGTGGTCGAGTGCCCCTGAGTTCAATCCCTGGTACCCAAAAAAAAAAAAAAATCAATATGCAAGCCGGGCACGGTGGCGCATGCCTGTAATCCCAGCACTTGGGAGGCTGAGGCAGGAGGATCGAGAGTTCAAAGCCACCTCAGCAATGGCGAGGCACTTAGCAACTCAGTGAGACCCTGTCTCTAATAAAATACAAAAAAAAAAAGGGCTGGGATGTGACCCAGTGGTCGAGTGCCCCTGAGTTCAATCCCTGGTACCCAAAAAAAAAAAAAAATCAATATGCAAGCCGGGCACGGTGGCGCATGCCTGTAATCCCAGCACTTGGGAGGCTGAGGCAGGAGGATCAAGAGTTCAAAGTCAGCCTCAGCAATGGCGAGGCACTTAGCAACCCAGGGAGACCCTGTCTGTAAATAAAATACAAAAAAAAAAAGGGCTGGGATGTGACCCAGTGGTCGAGTGCCCCTGAGTTCAATCCCTGGTACCCAAAAAAAAAAAAAAATCAATATGCAAGCCGGGCACGGTGGCGCATGCCTGTAATCCCAGCACTTGGGAGGCTGAGGCAGGAGGATCGAGAGTTCAAAGCCACCTCAGCAATGGCGAGGCACTTAGCAACTCAGTGAGACCCTGTCTCTAATAAAATACAAAAAAAAAAAAAAATCAATATGCAAGCCGGGCACGGTGGCGCATGCCTGTAATCCCAGCACTTGGGAGGCTGAGGCAGGAGGATCGAGAGTTCAAAGCCACCTCAGCAATGGCGAGGCACTTAGCAACTCAGTGAGACCCTGTCTCTAATAAAATACAAAAAAAAAAAGGGCTGGGATGTGACCCAGTGGTCGAGTGCCCCTGAGTTCAATCCCTGGTACCCAAAAAAAAAAAAAAATCAATATGCAAGCCGGGCACGGTGGCGCATGCCTGTAATCCCAGCACTTGGGAGGCTGAGGCAGGAGGATCGAGAGTTCAAAGCCAGCCTCAGCAATGGCGAGGCACTTAGCAACTCAGTGAGACCCTGTCTCTAATAAAATACAAAAAAAAAAAGGGCTGGGATGTGACCCAGTGGTCGAGTGCCCCTGAGTTCAATCCCTGGTACCCAAAAAAAAAAAAAAATCAATATGCAAGCCGGGCACGGTGGCGCATGCCTGTAATCCCAGCACTTGGGAGGCTGAGGCAGGAGGATCAAGAGTTCAAAGTCAGCCTCAGCAATGGCGAGGCACTTAGCAACTCAGTGAGACCCTGTCTCTAATAAAATACAAAAAAAAAAAAAAATCAATATGCAAGCCGGGCACGGTGGCGCATGCCTGTAATCCCAGCACTTGGGAGGCTGAGGCAGGAGGATCGAGAGTTCAAAGCCACCTCAGCAATGGCGAGGCACTTAGCAACTCAGTGAGACCCTGTCTCTAATAAAATACAAAAAAAAAAAGGGCTGGGATGTGACCCAGTGGTCGAGTGCCCCTGAGTTCAATCCCTGGTACCCAAAAAAAAAAAAAAATCAATATGCAAGCCGGGCACGGTGGCGCATGCCTGTAATCCCAGCACTTGGGAGGCTGAGGCAGGAGGATCGAGAGTTCAAAGCCAGCCTCAGCAATGGCGAGGCACTTAGCAACTCAGTGAGACCCTGTCTCTAATAAAATACAAAAAAAAAAAGGGCTGGGATGTGACCCAGTGGTCGAGTGCCCCTGAGTTCAATCCCTGGTACCCAAAAAAAAAAAAAAATCAATATGCAAGCCGGGCACGGTGGCGCATGCCTGTAATCCCAGCACTTGGGAGGCTGAGGCAGGAGGATCAAGAGTTCAAAGTCAGCCTCAGCAATGGCGAGGCACTTAGCAACTCAGTGAGACCCTGTCTCTAATAAAATACAAAAAAAAAAAAAAATCAATATGCAAGCCGGGCACGGTGGCGCATGCCTGTAATCCCAGCACTTGGGAGGCTGAGGCAGGAGGATCGAGAGTTCAAAGCCACCTCAGCAATGGCGAGGCACTTAGCAACTCAGTGAGACCCTGTCTCTAATAAAATACAAAAAAAAAAAGGGCTGGGATGTGACCCAGTGGTCGAGTGCCCCTGAGTTCAATCCCTGGTACCCAAAAAAAAAAAAAAATCAATATGCAAGCCGGGCACGGTGGCGCATGCCTGTAATCCCAGCACTTGGGAGGCTGAGGCAGGAGGATCGAGAGTTCAAAGCCACCTCAGCAATGGCGAGGCACTTAGCAACCCAGGGAGACCCTGTCTGTAAATAAAATACAAAAAAAAAAAGGGCTGGGATGTGACCCAGTGGTCGAGTGCCCCTGAGTTCAATCCCTGGTACCCAAAAAAAAAAAAAAATCAATATGCAAGCCGGGCACGGTGGCGCATGCCTGTAATCCCAGCACTTGAAAATAGCCGGGTGCAGTGGCGCACACCTGTAATCCCAGCACTTGGGAGGCTGAGGCAGGAGGATCGAGAGTTCAAAGCCAGCCTCAGCAATGGTGAGGCACTTAGCAACCCAGGGAGACCCTGTCTGTAAATAAAATACAAAAAAGGGATGGGGATGTGGCCCAGTGGTCGAGTGCCCCTGAGTTCAGTCCCCAGTACCAAAAAAAAAAAAAAAGATGTAATTAAATGGAGAGGCATCCCATGCCCCACACCACCCCAAATGATCTACCTGCAAAGCAATCCTTATGAAATTCCAGCACCCTTTTCTGCAGAAATGGATGACCTGCTCCTAAATTGACATGGAAATGCAAGGTACCCTGAATAGCCAAAACAATCTTGAAAGGGAAGAATAAAGTCAGATGACATACTTCACAATTTCAAACGCCACTCAAAACTATACAAGATTGTGCACTACTGGCAAAGGGTAGATGTACACGTCAATGAATTAGAACTCAGAGTCCACAAATAAACCCATACATTTGTGGACAACTGACAGCGCCAAACAACTCAGTGGAGAAAGAAATCTCAACAAATGGTGCTGGAACCAGCTGTGGTGGCACACGCCTGTGATCCCAGCTGCTCCAGAGGCTGAGGCAGGAGGGTCACAAGTTCAAAGCCAGCCTCAGCAAGATTTCACAGGACCTTGCCTCAAATAAGAAACAAAAAAGGCTGGGATGTAGCTCAGTGGTAAACTGTCCCTGGGTTCAATCCCGAGGACCAAAAACACATGATGGGACTGGGGTTGTGACTCAGTGGTAGAGTGCTTGCCTAGCATGTGGGAAACACTGGGTTCAATTCTCAGCACCACACAAAAATAAACAAATAAAATACAGTTATGAAAAATGGTGCTAGAAAAACTGGATAGTCAAATACAAAAGAAAGAAATTGGGTTGGGCTGGTGGCACATGCTTGCCTTGGGCTTGCAATCCTCCTGCCTCAGTGTCTCGAGCCCCGCTGAGTGGTGGTGGTGTTTTGTAGTACTGGGGTTTGAACCCAGGCCCTCACACATGCCAGGCAAGCACTCCACCACAGAGGTACATCCTCACCAAGAGACGGGATTACAGGTATATGCCAAGGCAATAGTTTCTTGGATTTAGCACAAAATACACAAACAGCCTGCCTATAATCCCAGATATTTGGGAGGCTGATGCAAGAGACTCACAAGTTTGAGGCCAGCCTGGGCCACTTTGTAAGACCCTGTCTCAAAAAATAAAAATAAAAATAAAAAGTACAAGAGGTAGGGTCTAGTGGGAGTCCTCTAGGTTATTGATAGCATACCCTTGAAGGGAATTAAGGGACCTGGGCCTCTCTTTGCTCTTGTTTGTCCCTGGCTCACAATGTAGGTAGGTCTGCTCCAGCACATGGTCCCAGAATGATGTGCTACCAACTGGTCCTGAACCGGAACTTCCAAAATTATGAGCCAAAATAAACCTTTTCTCCTTATAAATCAGTTATCTCAGGTAATTGTTACAGTAACAGAAGGCAGACTAACACACACTACATGATTTTACTCTGAGGTATATTCCTGAAAAAGTGAGAACATATATCAACACATAAACTTGTATGCAAATGTTCATAACAGCATTACTCATGACAGGAAAGAAGAGGAAACAAAGCAAATCAAATGTCCATTAACTGATGAATGCATTAAAAGATGTATTTCTAGCTGTGTCCAGTGGTATGCACCTATAGGTGGGGGCAAGTAGATCACTTGAACACAGGAGTTCAAAGCCAGACTGAGCAGATATTTGTACACCCAAGTTCATAGCAGCATTATTCATCCATTTACTGTGTGTGTGTTGGTTGGTTGCTTGCTTGCTTGGAATCTAACCCAGAGCCTCACACATGCTAAGCAGGTACTCTACCACTGAGCTACACTCCACCAGTTGTAACAGCATCATTTAGAATAGCCACAAAGTAAACAGACATCAGCAGAATGAATACAGAAGCAAAATATGGCAAAAAACATGATAGAATTTCATACAATTCAGCCTTAAAAAAGGAAGGAAATTCTGATATATATTAAACTTGGATGAGCCTTGAGGACATTATGCTAAGAAAAATAAGCCAAAATAAACAAATAAATAAGCCAGTCACAAAGGGACAAATACTATCTGATTTCACTTACATGAGGTTCCTAGAGTAGTCAGATTGACAGAAACAAAGTTGACCAGTGTTACCAAAGCTGCAGAAGATGGGAACCTAGTGTCTAATGGGCACAGAGTCCCAGTTGGGCAGAGGCTGCACTATAAAGTAACCGTACTTAATGCCACAAAACTCCACACTTGAAAAGGGCCAAATGGCAAGTTTTATGTTATTTTACCACACACAAGCAAACAAAACAAAAGAACCCAGGGAGATAAAAGAAGCAACACAAGATCTTGGATTGGATCCTGGGTTAGAACAAATTTCTCTAAATAACAAATTGGGATAATTAGCACAACTGGAATATGGATTGTTAAATTATGTAATTGAGTCAGTGTGAATTTTTTTTATTTTTGTAATTGTACTATGGATATGTAAGACAATACTCCTTTTTTAAGAAGATACTGAAATATTTAGGGGTAAAAGGGCATGATGTTTATTTTCAAATGGTTGGGACAGAGATAAATATATGTGTGTGTGTGTGTTTGTGTAGGGGGTGGGGGAGAAAAGAATAAAACCAAATGTTGCCCAGAGCAGAGGCAAACGCCTGTAATCCCAGCACTTGAGAGGCTGAGGCAGGAGATTGCAAGTGCAAAGCCAGCCTCAGCAATGGCGAGGCACTTAGCAACTCAGTGAGACCCTGTCTCTAATAAAATACAAAAAGGGCTGGGGATGTGGCCCAGTGGTCGAGTGCCCCTAAGCTCAATCCCCGGTACCAAAAAAAAAAAAAAAAAAAAAAAAAATGTTAACGATCGGAGAACCTAGATGAAGGTAATACAGGAGTATTCCGTAGAATTCTTGTAACTTTAATGTAAGTCTGAACTTACTTTAAAGTTTTTAGCCGGGCGTGGTGGCGCACGCCTGTAATCCCAGCACTTTGGGAGGCTGAGGCAGGAGGATCGCGAGTTCAAAGCCAGCCTCAGCAATGGCGAGGCACTTAGCAAGGCACTTAGCAACTCAGTGAGACCCTGTCTCTAAATAAAATACAAAAAAAAGGGCTGGGGATGTGGCCCAGTGGTCGAGTGCCCCTGAGTTCAATCCCCAGTACCACTAAATAAATAAATAAATAAATAAATAAAGTTTTTGGGGCTGGGGTTGTGGCTCAGCGGTAGAGCGCTCGCCTAGCGCGTGCGCGGCCCGGGTTCGATCCTCAGCACCATGTAAAAATAAATACATTGTGTACAACTAAAAGCAAATAAATAAATATTTTTTAAAATAAAGTTTTTTTAAAAAAAATTAATATGTGCAAAATGAAAATCGCTCTCAAAACCTGCTCCACCCACATGTGCCCCACCCGCATCTCAGGAAATAACAGCTCTATCTTTCCGGTTGCACAGACCCAAAACCTTGGAGTCAACCTTGATTTTTCCCTTTCACACCCATCCCAATCCACCCGCAAATCCTATTGGCTGCACCAACCGAAACACGCCCGGGAGTCCACCCTTCTCCACCCGCTCTGCTCGCCGCTGGTCAGAACCAGACTCGTCCGGGCTGAACGGCTCCGCACTGCTCTCCCAGCCTGGTCCAGGACCCCTCAGTCTAGTTCAAGCTGGCTGCAGGTGCAGACTTGAGCAGGCCGTCGTCCCTTCTGCTCAGAACCACTGAATAGCTCCTCCTGCTTCTCAGACCCCGTCCTGCCGCTCCTCGACCCTGAACCCAGGCAGCTCCCCTCGGGGCTCACTGCCCCACTGCAGCCTGCTCAGAAGTCACTTCCCGGGAGGCTGCCTCGTCACCGTACCACACACCCAAGTCACCCTCCCCAAGTCTGCTTTTTTCTCCACCCAGGCTCTTGGGCCTTAGTCCTAGACGCTTGGAGCTAAGTGCTCGCGGCATCGTCCTCCGCAAACACAGCGCCTCCTGGGCGGGTTGCTTTGGTGGCCGCTGCTTCCCCAGCACCTTGCCGGCGGATAGCAGGTGTCCCTTAAGGTTCACAGAGTAAGTAACGGGGTGCTGGAAAGTTCCCTAGGAGGCTTGTGCTGGCCCCTCGCGTGAGGATGATTGGTCCCTTGCGGCACGAAAGTTGTCCAGCTCAGCCTCCGGCTGGAAAAGGCCATACTTGGCCTGCTGCGAGCCAGTCCTCCCACGGGACTCGCGCCGGACAGCAGGGCCTTCGGGAAAAACGCGGGGTGGAGTCTGAGAACCGGGGACCCCCGGAGGCGCTGCCACCCCCACTCTGCCTCCTCGACCTGCCCTCCCCGTACCCAAGAAGGACTTTATCGCCTTTGGAGACAGGGCAGCAATAAAGGGGGAGTCACGGCTCGCCCCCCGGCCCGCACGTGAAGGCCAAATAAGGCCGGGGGCTGCGCGGCCCCCCGCCCAGGCCCCGCCCCCCCGCACGCACATTCTTCTGCCTTGTATGGCGCGGCCGCCTCGCCGCCTGGCCCCGCCCCGGCCCCGCCCCCGCCTCAGGCCCCGCCCCCGCCGCCCGGCCGAGCCCGGGCCCCAACCCCAGCCCCAGCCAGAGCCGAGGCCAGCGCGATCGCCCGCCGCGCAGCTCCACGCCCGAGCGCCTCTCCGCACCAGGTGGGAGCCCGCCCCGGCCAGGGCAGCGAGTCTACAGTAGGTGGTCTGACTGCCGGCGACCCGGCCGTCCCCGGGGCTGCGCAGGCCCCGGGGACAGGGAAGTCAAGGGTCTGCTGGGCGTGGACAGCGGTGTGGGCTGGGGCTGCGAGGTCGCTCGCCCCGACGGGGGTCCGAACCTGGGGCTGGGCGGCAGCAAGACTGTCCCGGGATCTGGGAAACTGTGGTCCTTTGGCGGGGAAACAAGTTGTCCAGCTCCGCCTCTCCACGCCCAGAACTCTGGGGTCCCAGAAGGGTGCTGAGGTCGCCACCTCCCAGACTCAAGAATCCATGTGCCTCTCAGATATTGAGCCCTGCCAGCCTCCATGCCCTTCCAGAGCATCCGTGTCCCCTCTCGTATCCCATTCCCACATCCTGGGGCAGGAGAAAGGGATGGTGACCAGAAGCGTGTGTGTGTGTGTGTGTGTGTGTGTGTGTGTGTGTGGTGGTGTGGTGGGTGTGTGTGTGTCTGTCTGTCTGTCTGTCTTGCTCTCTCACACACACACTCACACCAAGTGCTGTGTGTTTTGACCCTGGAGCTTCCCCTCTCTGGGCCACCTTCCCAGCCTCCAGTTCTGGCAGCTCTGAGGGAAGTCAAGCAATTCATCTGCAGATGAGGGGAGCCCCTATCAGGGCACCCGGCATCACCCAGTCACAGCAAGGGGGCACTGGCCTGATGTGGCTTCTACCCAGGTCTTTGCTGTTATGGTAGAATTTCAGACACTAGTAGGAGAAAGGTGACATCTGGTCACAGCCAGGCCAAGTACCCACTGTCTGGCCTTTGGTGTCTGGGACCCTGGGGAAGGGGAGGTGTTGGTTCCAGGGCCAAAGGTCCCTGGCTTGTGTCCAACCCTGGTCTCTCAACCTGGCCTGGAAACTGCTTGTGGTGACAGGGCTTGGCCCCTTGGTGTGGGAGCTGCATGGTCAGCCTCTTTTCTTTGTCCAGGCCTCAAGGGCACTCAGGGCCAGTTTGCTACCCACCAACCCAAGCCTTCCAGGCCTTGGCCTCCAGCTGGCCCTCACCCCTTGTGGGCGCACATTTGTCTTCTCCAGCCTGTTGCCTTAACTGCACACCTAGAGCCACTACTCCTGCCTCCCAGGGTCGCTCCAGTGGACAGAGGGGCCTGGTGCTCCTCACCACGTCCTGGCTGGTGAATGAAGAGCATGGGGACCTGTGGCCTCAAAGGCAGAGTGCCCCAGTGGGCTCAGAGAGAGCACAGGGTGAGCCTGGGCACATCTGCCCTAGAACTCTGCAGACAGGTGGTGACAGCCTTGGAGGGCACAGTGGACTTCTCTGTGGGCAGCCTTTGGTGCATACCATGAGTCCAAGTTCCCAGAGAACAATGAGCTTGGGAAGAATTGAGCCCTCTGAGCCACAAGAGAGGAGGGGGCGGGCTTCTGGGGACAATGGCACTCCCTACCTCAGCACTTTCCCAGTCCCACACAGGTGGGCCATAGGCAGCCAGTCTCAAGACTTCAGGCAGCTATGCCCTGAGGACGTGCTGGACTGGCCAAACTCCAGCTTGAGGCATAAGCTTCCATAGGCCCAGGGCCAGCTGGACATGGTAGTGTGCATCTGTAGTTCCAGCTACTCAGGAGGCTGAGGCAGGAGGATCACAAGTTCAAGGCCAGCCTCAGCAACTTAGCAAGACCCCCATCTCAAAAAAAAAAAAAAAAAAAAGAGCTGGGGATGGAGCTCAGTGGTGAAGCACCCTTGGGTTCAGTCCAGTACAAGGAAGGAAGGAAGAAAGCAAAAGGCCAAGGGCTGTGAATGACTTGAAAGCTATCATGGGATTTTGGATGAAGAGCAGTAGCACAGGCAGAGGAGGCTTCCTGGATGGACCCCCTGGACCAAGGGGCTCAGAGCAGGGAAAGAGGCAGCAGCTACCTCCTGGGGCCTCTGCCCGTGAGGGGAAGCAGGACTAGGTCTTCAGGCACACTGTCGCCACAAGCTGTGACAAAGACTCAGGGAAAGGCCTTAGTTTCCCATCCGTGCAGCAGAGGACCGCCCTCAGACACTCATTTGTTCACCAAGCATCCTTCCGTGGCTGTCAGCCGGGTTGGCCCCATGATGAGGGGAGAGGGCTTCAAGTGTGGATGTCCAAGAAGAGGTGGGGAGAGCAGCTCCCAGCCCAAGACCCTGGCACGGAAGAAGGAGCCCTGCAGGAGGGCCTGGGAGGAAGCTGGGCCTGGGGATCCGCCTGGAGAGGGAGGAGTGAGGGGTGTGGGGCTGGGAGAGGCAGGAGGGCTCTCGCAGCCTTGAGCACCAGGCTGAAGGTCACAGGCTTGCTTAGGGGCTGGGGGCAGCAGGACCTTCCAGGGCTTCCAAGTGGCCAGTGAACAGGACAGAAAAGACGCTGAGGCTGGATTTGCACGATGAGAATAGGACCTGGCCTCAGCCTGGGGAACCTCAGTCCCCGGTAAGCACAGGACAGGGCCCAGGACTGGTCTGTCACCCACCCAGGGGCTGGCAAACTGCCAGGGGAGGACATGCTGGGGGGTGGGGGTGGGCTCCAGAGCCTCCTGTGGGCAGCACAGCGGGATGGGGAGGGCTGCGGGGGATGAGGAATGTCAGGCATGCGGGCTGCTGGTCAGCCCCTTGCTGCGGGTCCCCGAGCTCCTGGCAGGCAGCCCAGTAGGACCCCCCCCCCCCACTCACTGCCTCCCACGTGTAGCCCCATCTTGTCACTTGGGGAGAGAGAGCGAGCTGGGCAGTGAATGCTATGGGGATTAAAGGACATGCACGTGTTGAGGGTTGGCACCAAGCCCAGTCCTAAATGTTCTACCCAGTCAGAGCAAAAATATCTGACTCCATGCCCCAGACCATTTCAGGTGCTTTTCAAGCGCTTGGTGAATTTATCCCTTCTGCTGGGCACTCCTCATGTCCCCATTCCCACACAAGAACACTCGGGCTTGGAGAGAGAGAGAGGAAGTTGTTCGAGATCACAGAGCCCACTGGGTGCAGTGGTGCAACCCTGTAATCCTAGCAATTCGGGAGGCTGAGGCAGGAGGATCGAAAGTTCAAGGCCAGCCTCAGTAGTTTAGCGAGACCCGGTCTCAAAATAAGAAATAAAATGGGGGAGGATGGGGATGTGGCTGAATGGTTAAGCCTCTTGGGTTCAATCCCCAGTACCCATAAATAAATAAATAAATAAATAAATAAATAAATAAATAAGGCTGGGTGTGACTCAGTGGTTAAGTGCCCTCTACCCACTGAGTTCAATCCCTAGGTTTAAAAAAAAAAAAAAAAAGATCCTACGCTTGTCTTTATGAAGAACTGGGTGTCAGGAAGCCTGAGCCTGTGGGAGGCCTTGAAGGCCAGCTCTGGAGCTGAGAGCCATCTGGGGGAGGCAGGGAGAGCCCCTGACCCAGGTCATGCCCTGCACCCCCTCCCTGCAGGGAAGCTCCACCCATCTGAAGCCAAGATGTCCAGCAAGCGGGCCAAGGCCAAGACCACCAAGAAGAGGCCACAGCGGGCCACGTCCAATGTTTTTGCAATGTTTGACCAATCCCAGATCCAAGAGTTTAAGGAGGCCTTCAACATGATTGACCAGAACCGCGATGGCTTCATTGACAAGGAGGATCTGCATGACATGCTGGCCTCCCTTGGTGAGCAGGGACCAGTGGGATGGTCTGGGGCCCAAGGGGGCCAGGCAGGGGCTGCTCCGTACTTCCTGAGCGCCTCCTATGTGACGAGACCTATGGTAGCCACCCTGGGGGCAGCTGCCCTCACTTCACAAGTGCTGTGGACAGGGTGATGGAGGCAAAGAACAGTCCTGGAATTTGTCTGGGGTCCAGCTCAGGACTGAGCTGCAGGTGACTGCATTGTGGGACCATCCTGGGCAGATGTGTGAACTGGGCCGCCCAGGAACATTTGATTTAAAGGAGGGGGTTGGGCCGGGCATGGTGGCACATGCCTGTAATCCCAACCATGCAGGAGGCTAAGGCAGGAGGACTGCAAGTTTGAGACCAACCTCAGCAACTTAAGAGACCCTGTCTCAAAAAATAAAAAGGGCTGGGGATGTGGCTCAGTGGTAAACCCACCACGGGTTCCATCCCAGTACCAAATAATAGTAATAATAAGCAAACAAATCATTTTTAAAAATAAGAAAGTAGAGGAGCTGGCAATTAAATGAAAGTGTGAACTGCAGGCCAGTGTGGTGGCACAAGCCTGTGAGCCCAGTGACTTGGGATCAAGTTCAAGGTCCTCCTCAACTGCAGACGCTCTATTGTACAGGGGAGAGACTGAGCCCCTAGAGGGAGGCACGAGCTCCTCATGACTTCCCCAGTCAGGATCTTAGAGGTTAAGGGCCCAGGAGTCACTTCCAACTCGCGCTGCTGCTCAGATGAGGAAACCGTGCTGCAGAGGCCAGGCCTAGTGCTCTGCTCGGCGTGTGCTGACTGCAGCCAGCCGCTCTCAGCCCCAGCTCCTGCAGCGTCCTCGTCCTGGTGAAGGTACCTGGGCCAGACCCAGGCGGGAGGTCCAGCATCACTGAGGAGTTGCATGGTCAAGCCAGGAGCTTCAGGGCCAGAGAGCCCTAGGGAAGGCCCTGGCACTGCCCATTTCTCTGCCTCAGCAACAACGGGCACCGTGGCCTCACACACACCCCGAGGCATCTGGGGAGAAACCAAGTGACCTGAGTGGGGCAGCCTCAGACACTGCTTCCCCTGGGCACTGCCCCTCTCTAGGGTCAGGCCAGGCTCACCTGGGCCCTCCCAGGGTTTTTTTTTCTTTTCTTTTTTAAAATATATATTTATTTGCTTTAGTCATACACAATGCCTTTATTCTTACATGGTGCTGAGGATCGAACCCGGGCCACACACGTGCTAGTCGAGCGCTCTACTGCTGAGCAACAACCTCAGCCCAAGGGCCCTCCCAGTTTCATCGAAGGGGAGGACAGAGGCCAGGGGAGAGGGGTGGCCCTAAGTGCCCCACTGGAGTCCTGTGGGTCCTGGCTCTCCTAAGCCTCAGCTTCACAGACCATCCCATGGGGACACAGCAACGGGAAGGCTCCTCCCTGTCTGGTAGATGTGATGATCTATCAAAGGAGGAAACTGAGGCTCAGAGAGGTTAAGTAGTTTGTCCAATGTCACACAGCTAAGTCGTAGAGCTAGATGAACCCATAAGTTCATTCCAGAGTCTGAGGGCTATGCCTGTCATTGTTACAAGTGTTTTGCAACCATTATTTTATCCATCATCACAGTGCTCCTAAGAGACATGGGAAACAAAGGCACAGAGCTGGGATTCAAGTCCAGGCCTGTGTGATACCAAAACTCACTCCTGCCAGGCATGGTGGCACACGCCTGTAATCCCAGCACTTGGGAGGCTGAGGCAGGAGGATCGCGAGTTCAAAGCCAGCCTCAGCAATGGTGAGGCACTTAGCAACTCAGTGAGACCCTGTCTCTAATAAAATACAAAAAAAAAAAAAAAAAAAGGGCTGGGGATGTGGCCCAGTGGTCGAGTGCCCCTGAGTTCAATCCCCGGTACCACAAAAAAAAAAAAAAAAAAAAAAAAAACAACTCGCTCCTTTGACCACTTTTGAAATTGTGTCTGGAGTTCAAGGTCAGGCTACCTGGGTTCGAATGCCGGCTCCCTGCTTACTTGCTGTGTGGCCCTGGACTAGCCTCCTTGCCTGTCTGTGCCCTGGTTCCTCACCTGTAGAGTGGGAGTGACAAGGCTCTCTTCACCAGGGTCGCAGGTGGGGGGGGGCGGTGTGGTGCTCGGAGCCAGCCGGGCAGGTGACTGGTGGTGGCAGCGGGGCTGGGCCTCAAGTCAGAAGGCCGCCCGCCCCAGCACCATGCTGTCCACTGCCAAGCTGGCCACTGGAGTGGGGGGGAGGGCGGTGCCAGGCCGGGCCTGGCTGCAGCACCCACCAACACGCCACCCACCCGCTGCAGGCAAGAACCCCACGGACGAGTACCTGGAGGGCATGATGAGCGAGGCCCCCGGGCCCATCAACTTCACCATGTTCCTCACCATGTTTGGGGAGAAGCTGAACGGCACCGACCCCGAGGACGTGATCCGCAACGCCTTCGCCTGCTTTGACGAGGAGGCCTCAGGTCAGCCCCGGGGCAGGGCCCAGAGCTGTCAAAGCCAGGCCACTAACAAGACAGCCCAGGTCCACCGAGGTGCCCCACGTCCTCGTCTCACGCCCAGCCCCTCCCTTTGCTGTAGAGCTTTCCAGAAATCAAACCAGGCCAGCCCTTCTGGCCAACAGAAGCCTATCCCAGCCTCAGACCCTCTGTCCTGCAGATAGCTGTTCCCAGGGACATGCTGAGTGAAGGTGGCAAGTGACAGCTCTCAGGGGCCCCAGGTCTGTCCTGGCCCTGGCATGTTTAGAACATTATCCTGTCTTTACAGCTCTCTGCCAGGTTGGGATATTTTCAGCCCTGTTTTCCAGCTCAAGTAGGCACAGAGAGGTTAAGTACCTTGCCCAAGGTCACACAGCACAGAATGGAGATTACCATTCCAACTCAGGTTGTGGAACTCCAGAGCTCACGCTCATAAAACAGGATGTGCCCAGCACTCGCTGCTCCCACAGCCCCATGTCCCCCACAGAAACACCCTGCAGACAGGACTACTGCGGACCTCGTCCTGGTAGACCCTGGCACACCCTCCTGAGCCCTCCCACCCATGTGCCCATTCCCTAGAGCAGACTAGGATGGCACCTTCCTGGCCTCCCTCTGGCCACGAGGTCTGCAGGAACCGGGGCTGCGGTGGGGGTGGGGCGTCCCAGCCCAAGTCCCTGCTCTCACAGACCCTCGCCGGCCCCAGGTTTTATCCACGAGGACCACCTGCGGGAGCTGCTCACCACCATGGGTGACCGCTTCACCGACGAGGAGGTGGACGAGATGTACCGCGAGGCGCCCATCGACAAGAAGGGCAACTTCAACTACGTGGAGTTCACCCGCATCCTCAAGCATGGTGCCAAGGACAAAGACGACTAGGCCCCGGCCCCCAGCACGGCCCGCCCTCCCGCACACGCACACACACGTCCAGCTCCCAGGGAGGACAGGCCTGAAGCTCCTCATCAAGCGAGGGGCTTCAGCCACGGACCCCTGAAGGCCCGTCGTCCAGGAGATGGGAAGGCCTCCAGGGAGCGAGGGCCCTGGCTGGGGCCTGCCTGCTCCTGGGCTGCCCCGGGGAGGAAGCTGCCTGGTCCTGGGGTCAGACACCACTTCATGAGCACCCACACACGCGCGAGCTCACCACGTCCCCAAGAGGACAGAGCACCAGACCCCTGCCCCTGCCGCCCAGCCCCCAGAGCGCCACCCCTCTCCGAGTGCTCAGGACACCTGGACACCTTGTCCCCAGGAGGCAGTCTCCAATAGAAGGCTGAGCACTACTCAGGGTCTGTGACTGTGCTTTTGGTAAAATCAGGGCCCTGGGACCCCAAACCCTCCTTCTCTCCCATCCCCACTGGCTGCCCTAATCCCCCCTGACCAGAAGTCCCCAGCCACGTGTCCCTGATACCTCAGGGCCAGGGCCCCTTGGTAAGGTGGCTGCATGCTTAGCTGAGAGCAGACCAGCAGAGGGAGCAGGCTTGGAGCAAGGATGAGCAGGTGGCCCAGAGGCTCAGGGAGGAGGTGGGGGACCCATCACCAGCCCTGGGTGACCTCACCCCCTCACTCTAGGCAGCCACAGGGTGGGCTCTGGGCCCTCAGCAGTGGAAGGGAGGAGGCACCCCAGGACCACCAAGGCAGCCAGCAGAGCCTCGCACACCTGGGGCCTTTGAATGTTGGGGACGCTGGGTGGAAATATGGGCTGAATGACCGGCCAGAACAGGGGACCCCGCCTGAGCTCACCTGCGGGTCTGCGCATGTTCCAACCGCCCAGGCAGGGTCAGGGGACAGAGGCTGCACCCACCGTGACCCTGTAGAGGTCACAGACGTGCAGGGCAGTCAGATCAGGGCAAGGGGGCGTGAGCAGCACCCAGAGCCTAACTAAGCCCAGATTCGACCCACTCAGGAACCAGGGGAGCCCCCTCTCCCAGTTCCAAAATGAGCCCCGCAAGAGCCTCAGCCCCAAACAAGGTCCTGACAGGGCCCAGTACTGTCCCAGGCTCAGTCCCAGTCACATCCCCACTGCACACCCCCAGCCCACCCAGGGAGGGCCTGTGTGGCCCTCAACCTGGTGCCAAATCTGCTGCCCTTTGGGAGCAAGGGCCTCTCGGGCAAGGTGTGCACTGGCCTGTCACAGGGTCATCTGGGTAGAACCACCGCAGCACCAACTACCTTCCTGGAAGAAGGCAGGGACACATTAGGAAGGTCCCTGGGATCCTAAACCTCAATCGAGGACCTGGAGCAAGCCCCCTCACCACCCCAAAAAACACTCAAGGGGAAGACGGGATCAGCCCGGCCTCACTGGTCTCAGCCTGGGTTGGCAGGACCCAGAGAAAGTGAAAAGGGAAGTGTTCTGTGGAGAACAGGCAGGACCAGCAGCCAGGAGGGAGAAGAGGGTACCCGATATGGAGGCAGGCTAGGCAAGGCACGCAGGCATACTTAAGCGTGGGGGACAGGGTAGTTTTTGTTCCATGAGCTAATGGACTAAGATATTTGCTGGGTGCAGTGGTGCACACCTGTAAGCCCAGCTACTAGGGAGTCTGAGGCAGGAGGGTCACAAGTTCAAGCCCAACCTGGGCAATTTAGGAAGATTCAGTCTCAAAAATGGGTGGGAGGCTCGGTGAGGTAGCTCAAGCCTATAATCCCAGCAGCTTGGGAGGCTGAGGCAGGAGGATCAAAAGTTCAAAACCAGCCTCAGCAAAAATGAGGTGCTAAGCACTCAGTGAGACCCTGTTTCTAATAAAATACAAAATAGGGCTGGGGATGTGTTTCAGTGGTCAGTTTCCCCTGAGTCCAATCCCCAGTACCAAAAAAAAAAAATTGCTATTGGGAGCCGGGCATGGTGGCGCACGCCTGTGATCCCAGCACTTGGGAGGCTGAGGCAGGAGGATGGCGAATTCAAAGGCAGCCTCAGCAATAGTGAGGCACTTAGCAACTCGGTGAGACCCTGTCTGTAATAAAATACATAAAAGGGCTGGGGATGTGGCCCAGAGGTCGAGTGCCCCTGAGTTCGATCTCCAGTACAAAAAAAAAAAAAAAAATGCTATTGGGTATTAAGCCCAGTGATGTTTTAACAATGAGTTATATCCCCAGTCCTTTTTTTCTTAGGGGGTGGGGGTTACTAACTCAGGGGCACTCAACCACTAAGCTACATCCCCAGCCCTATTTTGTATTTTATTTAGAGACAGGGTCTCACTGAGTTACTTAGTGCCTGGCTTTTGCTGAGGCTGGCTTTGAACTCGTGATCCTCCTGCCCCAGCCTCCTGAGCTGCTGGGATTATAGGCCTGTGCCACCACATCCAGCTTCCCCAGTCCTTTTTTTAAATATTGTTATCTATTTATTGTGTGGTGCTAGGGATTGAACCCAGGACCTTGTATATTTGAGGCAAGCACTCTACCACTGAGCCACATCCCCAGCCCTTAATTTTTATTTTTTAAATTTTTTTAAAAATATTTATTTATTTACTTTAGTTGTACACAATGCAATGCATTTATGTTTACGTGGTGCTGAGGATCGAACCCGGGCCGCGCACGTGTGAGGCGAACGCTCTGCCGCTGAGCCACAACCCCAGCCCCCTTAATTTTTTTTTTTTTTTTTTTTTTTTTTGGTACTGGGGATTGAACTCATGGGCACTTGACCACTGGGCCACATCCCCAGCCCTTTTTTGTATTTTATTAGAAGCAGGGTCTCACTGAGTTACTAAGTGCCTGGCCATTGCTGAAGCTGGCTTTGAACTCGCGATCCTCCTGCCTCAGCCTCCCAAAGTGCTGGGATTACAGGCGTGCGCCACCGCGCCCGGCTCTTAATTTTTATTTTGAGATAAGGTCTTACTAAGTTGCCCAGGCTGGCTTCAAACTTGTGACCTTCCTGCCTCAGTCTCCTGAGTTGCTGGAATTATAAGCATTTGCCACTATGCCTGGAAATTACTGTCTTATCGAAAACATACCAAAGGGCTGGGACTATAGCTCAGTGGTGGTGTGCTTGCCTGGCATGCACAAGGCTCTGAGTTCAATCTCCAGCTAGTAAAGAAATCTAACAGACCAACCATGACATGAGCTTACACATGCTAACGTGCACACTAACGCGTGTTAACGTGATGGCATGTGCCACACTGCCATAACCCAGGTTGACATGCCATAATGTGCAATAACATCATAAGCATGTGACATGCACTAACACGCCATAACTAACATGTTTTGCCCTAATATGCTATAAAATACCCTAACACATGCTAACAAATAGCAATCTATAACCAGGCATGCATCAGCACACCGCGGCTCATGCTAATACTCTATCCTATGTGAGTATGCCGGAACATACCATGGCATGTGCTAACACTACACAAGAAAACCTAATGTTGCCAAGTGTGTGCATTATGGTCGCAGCATGAGATCGTGGGAATGAGGAGGGAACAGAGAAGGTGGGGGTCACCTGGACTGGGCAGAGGGTGAGGTGATCAAGGAGCACCTGACATTAACAGTGTCCTGCCTGATGAGTGGGTCTCCACAAGAACAGCAGTGCATCCAGTAAGCGCACAGGAAATGACTGAGGTTTATCTGAAGTTCAGACAGAGCCCAGATTGCTTCCCTTAATTGAGGTGCCATCACCGAAGACCAGCTCTGAGTGGCTTACCACCCTTACTGGCTTAGGCGAAACACGAACACGAGATACAGCCTGACCCCATCAAAACTTCTGGGAGCCAGGCACAGTGGTGCACGTCAGCAATCCCAGTGACTCGGAGGCTGAGGCAGGAGAATCCCAAGTTGGAGGCCAGCCTCAGCAACTTAGGCCCTGTCTCAAAATAGAAAAAACAGAAAGGACTAGGAGGTAGCTCAGTGTGGAGTGCCTCTGGGTTCGATCCCCAGGACAGGAAAAATAAAAACAAAAATTTGAGAAAGCAATCTTTTTTTTTTTTTTTTTTTTTTTTTGTGGTACCGGGGATTGAACTCAGGGGCACTCAACCATTGGGTCACATCCCCAGACCTTTTTTGTATTTTATTTAGAGACAGGGTCTCACTGAGTTGCTAAGTGCCTCACCTTTGCTGAGGCTGGCTTTGAACTTGTGATCCTCCTACCTCAGCCTCCCAAGTGCTGGGATTACAGGCGTGCGCCACCGCACCCGGCTGAGAAAGCAATCTTAAGGTCGGAGAGAACATGGAAGTAATTAAGAGAACAAAAATCAGGTTGCAGCCGGGAGTGGTGGCACATGCCTGTAACCCCAGTCATTTGGGGGGCTGAGACAGGAGGATTATAGGACTAAGCAATTTAGTGAGACCGTGTCTCAAATTTTAGAAGAACTAAATGGGCTGGGGATGTGTAAAAACACCCCTGGTTTTAATCCCTGGTGTACACACACACACACACACACACACACACACACACAGCATTTCTACCCAGTACTGCTACAAAGGCAAACATACCAACAAAATGTGGTACAAAGCTGCAAAAGCATCCTTGCGGGACACCATGTTGTCATACTTTGCCACTAGGGGTCACCCAAGGTCAGTGAGCAAATTTGGGACCGAGCACTCAATTCCTAGCCCAGTCTGCTGTCCACAGAGGCCATGTGCCAGTCAGGGCCTGTAAGAGTTCCTTTCTTTCCTGTTTCTCTTGGTGCTGCGGGTCAAACCCAGATCCAGCCCCAGGTCCTTCCAGGTCTAAGATGCCAGGATGCCATTTCCTGGGACCAGCAGCCCCAGGCCCAGGAGCCCTCAAGAGCCTAAAGAAAGGCATTTTCCAGCCAGGAGCAATGGTGCGCGCCTGTGATCCCAGCGGCTCAGGAGGCTGAGGCAGGAGGATCATGAGTCCAAAGCCAGCCTCAGCAAAAGTGAGGCGCTCAGCAACTCAGTGAGACCCTGTTTCTAAATAAAATACAAAATAGGGCTGGGGGTGTGGCTCAGTGGTCGACTGCCCCTGAGTTCAATCCCTGGTACCCACCCCACCAAAAAAGAAAGGCATTTTCAGCCCAGGGTGTCCAGGGGTCACACTGTGCACGGTTCTCCTCTCTCCACAGTGTGGCTATTGTAAGGCAGCAGGGGAACGCCAGAGTACGTTTTTTAGAAAAGAGAACAAAAGGGCTGGGGAGGTAGCTCAGTGATAGAGCCCCTTGAATTAAATCTCCACTACCCCCCCCACACACACACACACACAAGGTAAAGCAACCTGTCCAGGATCATGCTGTTAGGAAACAGCAGAACCAGATTCAAGCCCAGGAGAGGGAGACCTGGCTGGTCATTTGCTCACTACACGCAGCCGCAGAGAGGTCTGGGAGAGGAGGGCATCTTCCAAGGGTGAGGGTGAGGTGAGGAAGGAAGAGCTGCTTCCTCCCAGGCTCTCCTTCCTGCCCAGCTTCCCCCACTGAGCCAGGATACTCAGGACAGGGTCTGAGGCTTCCCTTTGGCCCCCTCCCTAGCAGGAACCCCTGGAGTTTTCTTCAGCAAGAGTTCCTGCACGCCAACCAGAAATCCTCACCCGCAGTTCTCACACCCACCTGGATTGTCCCTGCGGCCTCTGTCCTCTCCCCTGCCTTTCCCAGTCTTCTTCAAACACTGGGTTCTAACAGCAGAATACCACCTGAGCCCCCCAGACTCGTCCGTGGCTCCCACCCTCGCCAAGAAGCCCTTAATTTACTCTTTGGACTATATGTGGACTATTATGATGGTCTTTTTTTTGGGGGGGAATGGGCATTGAACAACAGGGGGTGGGGGTTAACCACTGAGTCACATCCCCAGCCTTTTTGTTTTCTTAGATACAGCGTCTTGCTGAGTTACTTAGTGCCTCACTTTTGCTGAGGCTGGCTTTGAACTCAGGATCCTCCCACCTCAGCCTTACAAGTGCTGGGATTACAGGCGTGCCCCACCGTGCCCGGCTTGAAATTATTATTATTTTTAAATATTTACTTATTGGGGCTGGGGTTGTGGCTCAGCGGTAGAGCGCTCGCCTAGCACGTGCGCAGCCCGGGTTCCATCCTCAGCACCACGTAAATAAACGCATTGTGTACAACCTAAAGCAAATAAATAAATGTTTAAAATATATATATTTATTTATTTGTTTTAGTTGTACACAATGCCTTTGTTTTTACATGGTGCTGAGGATCAAAGAACCTGGGCCGTGCATGTGCTAGGTGAGCGCTCTACCTCTGAGCCACAACCTCAGCCCCCCTTTTTAGTTTTTTGAGACAGGGTCTTGCTAAGTTGCTGAGGCTGGTGTCAAACTTGTGACCCTCCTATCTCAACCTCTCAAGTTGCAGGGATTACAGGTGTATACCACCAGGCCAGGCTTCCTTTCACCAGTTGATAAACACTTGGGTTGCTTATAGTTTAGGGCAATCATGAATACAGCTGCTCTGTGAAGGAGCCCCAATCAGGGAGATGGCTATTGCGGTTAGCTGGAAGCCATAAGTTCCACCTGATAATAATCATATGCACGTGACGCACCTATAAATGCACGTGACGCACCCGCAAAGCTAAAGGTATATAACTGGGTGAAAGCGGTCAGAAGCGGCATTCATTCAGTCAGTTGGTCAGTCAGAAGAAGTGTTCGGGTCAGAGAAGAAGAAAAGAGTCAGAGCGGCCAGAACGTAGTCAGAAGAAGAAATAAGAGTCAGAGCAGTTAAGAGTTCGGTCAGAAGAAGCTAGAGAAAGAAATGAGACAGAGACTAAGAAAGAAATGAGATAGAAAAGAGCTTAGTATAAGGAAAAGAGTTTAGCTAAGAAGAGAACAAGAGATAAAGAGAAAGACTGAGACTAAGAGAATGAGAAAAGAGTTTAGTATGAGAAAAAGAGTTTAGCTTAGAAGCCAAAGAGAAAAGAGAATAAAAGATTCCTGCCACCGAATCTCCTCCCGCGGTATTGTGGCTGTATGTCAGGCAGCTACAGCTCTGCATATCCATGTACAAGTGTTTAGCCAAGCCAGGTGGCACATGCCTATAATCCCAGCTACCTGGGAGGCTGAGGCAGGAGGATTACTCCAGCCAAGGAGGTCCATGCCAGCCTATACTGTTGGTGAGACACCAACTCAAAAAAACAAAAACAAGCCGGGCGCGGTGGCGCACGCCTGTAATCCCAGCACTTTGGGAGGCTGAGGCAGGAGGATCGAGAGTTCAAAGCCAGCCTCAGCAATGGCGAGGCACTTAGCAACTCAGTGAGACCCTGTCTCTAAATAAAATACAAAAAAAAAAAGGGCTGGGGATGTGACCCAGAGAACGAGTGCCCCTGAGTTCAATCCCTGGTACCACAAAAAAAAAAAAAAATGTACACATACAAGTGTGTGACACGTGCTTTATTTGCTACCCAAAATGACAGATTTCTCTGAGGTGCATCCTACTATTTCAGGCAAAAAATGAGCACTCTCTTGCTGTTGATGTGACTAAGTACAGAAGCCAGACTTTCTTTTTTTTTAATATTTATATATTTGTTTTAGTTGTATACAATGCCTTTTGTTTTTACGTGGTGTTGAGAAACGAACCTGGGCCGCACACATGCTAGGCAAGCGCTCTACCGCTGAACCACAACCCCAGCCCAGAAGCCAGACTTTCCCATGTCAAACACTCAAAAGATTTGTGAAACACTAATGAAAATAATTGTAGGAAGTCATAAAATGTGACTAGGAAGATATTTTCTTTCTTTCTTTCTTTCTTTTTAAATACTTATTTATTTGCTTTAGTTGTATACAATCCCTTTATTTTTACGTGGTGCTGAGGATTGAACCAGGGCTGCACATGTGTGAGGCGAGCGCTCTACCGCTGAGCCACAACCCCAGCCCCAAGATATTTTCTATAACTTTCTCTTACTAGTTGCCAAACACTCAGCAGAGGATGGACCAAGCATTTTCTCTCTCTTTTTTTTTTTCCTGGTTGTGCTAGAGATTGAACCCAGGGCCTCCTGCATGCTAGGCAAGGGCTCTACTGTAGGAGCCCTGTTTGGGGAGATGGCTAAGATTGTGGTTGACTACGGGCCATGGAGATGTTTGGGCATTGTCGCCTTCCGTAGTCTCACGGGACTTGGCCCGGGATCTCGAGAGACTTGAGCCGAGATTGCTGATCGGGTCTGTGCCTTTTGGTGTGTTGGTTTTGGTGGTGTGTGTATGGTGCATGTTAAAGTCGTTGTTAGAGCCAGAGAGAAAAGTTATCAGAATAAAAAGCCTATTTCCAGTTCGCCTCTGAACTTCTTTCCACGGCTTCGTTGCTCCAAGCGGCCATCGCTTCAGGCGGCAACACTCTACCACTGAGCTGCACCCCAGCCCCATTCAGTCACTTCTCTCTTAGGACAGCCTTGGAGGAGACAGTGGTTTTTTTTTTAGTTGTGGATGGACATTATATATACATACACACACATATATATATATACATATATATATGTATGTATATATATATAGGTTTATTTGCTTTAGTTGTACACAATGCGTTTTTTTTTTTTTTTTTTTTTTTTTGCTTTAGTTATACACAATGCCTTTATTTTTTTATATGGTGCTGGGTGTCGAACCCGGGCCGGCACACGTGCTAGGCAAGCGCTCTATCACTGAGCCACCACCCCAGCCCTCAATGCGTTTATTTTTAAATGGTGGTGCTGAGGATTGAACCCAGGCCACACATGTGCTAGGTGAGCACTCTACTGCTGAACCACAACCCCAGCCCCCAAACATAATATCTTTATTATTTTTTTTAATTTTATTTTTTTTCTTTTTTGTGGTACCAGGGATTGAACTCAGGAGCACTCGGCCACTGGGCCACAACCCCAGCCCTTTTTTTGTATTTTATTTAGAGACAGGGTCTCACTGAGTTGCTAAGTGCCTCGCCATTGCTGAGGCTGGCTTTGAACTCTCGATCCTCCTGCCTCAGCCTCCCAAGTGCTGGGATTACAGGCATGCACCACCGCGCCCCGCCAATATCTTTATTATTATGTGGTGCTGAGAATTGAACCCAGGGCCAAATACTAGCACTCTAGCACTGAGCTACAACCCCAGCTGGGAGACAGGTTTTTTTGTTTTGTTTTGTTTTTTTTTGTGGTACCGGGGATTGAACTCAGGGGCACTTGACCACTGAGTCACATCCCCAGCCCTTTTTTTGTATTTTATTTAGAGACAGGGTCTTACTGAGTTGCTAAGTGCCTCGCCATTGCTGAGGCTGGCTTTGAACTCACGGTCCTCCTGCCTCAGCCTCCGAAAGTGCTGGGATTACAGGCGTGCGCCACCACGCCCAGCTGGGAGACAGTTTTGTTATTCCCATTTCCCAGATGGAAAGCTGGGCTCAGGGAGGGGAGGGAACCCAAGGTGCGCCCACCTCGGACACACTGGGGTCCAGGTGCACCTCGGGCGCAGTGACACATGCCTGACTTGGGAGGCTGAGGCAGAATTGCAAGTTCAAGGTCAGCTTTGGCAATTTTGCAAGACCCTAAACAACTTTGTGAGAACTTGTCTCAAAATAAATAAATAAATAAAAAGGGCTGGGAATGTAGTAGCTCAGTGGTACATTGCCCCTGGGTTAAATCTCCATTACCAAAAATAAATAAATAAATAAATAAATAAATAAATAAATAAATAAATAAATAAATAGATTAGCTGGGTGTGGAGGCGCAGGCCTGTAATCACAGCAGCTTGGGAGGCTGAGGCAGGAGGATTGAGAGTTCGAAGTTAGCCTTAGCAAAAGTGAGGTGCTAAGCAACTCAGTGAGACCCTGTCTCAAAATACAAAATAAGACTGGGAATGTGGCTCAGTGCTTGAGTGCCCCTGAGTTCAATACCCGGTAAACTCACCAACCCCCCAAAAATTAATTAATTAAAGTCATCACGCTATAGCTATACATGCACACGCATGTTTATAGCAGCACAAGTCACAATAGCCAAACTATGGAACCAGCCCAGGTATCCATCAACAGATGAATGGATAAAGAAAATATGGTGTATATACACAATGGAGTTTTGTTCAATCACAAAGAAAAATGAAATTATGTCATTTGCAGGAAAATGGATAGAACTAGAGACCATTAGTTAAGCAAAATAAGCCAAACTCAAGGTTAAGGGCTGTATGTTTTCACTCTAGTTAGAGAGGAAATTGGAAAAGAGAGAGTATGGGGGGTGGGGGGTAGGGGAGGGAGGGTGTCTCATGAAAATCAAAGGGAGATCAGTAGAGGAAAGGGACCAGGGAAAGAAGGAGGGAGGAAGAGGCAAGTATTGGGGAGTGATATTGGTTAAATTATATTGTTATACTGTGTGCATTTACAAATAAGTAACAACAAATCCCATCAGTATCTATAACTACAATGCACCAGTAAAAAATTGGAAAATTTTTTTAAAATTTGTGATAGGGCCGGGCGCGGTGGCGCACGCCTGTAATCCCAGCACTTGGGAGGCTGAGGCAGGAGGATCGTGGGTTCAAAGCCAGCCTCAGCAATGGTGAGGCACTTAGCAACTCAGTGAGACCCTGTCTCTAATAAAATACAAAAAGGGGCTGGGGATGTGGCCCAGTGGTTGAGTGCCTCTGAGTTCAATCCCTGGTACCAAAAAAAAAAAAAAAAAAAAAAAAAAAAAAAAAAAAAAAAAAAAAAAAAAAAAAAAAAAAAAAAAAAAAAAAAAAAAAAAAAAAAAAAAAAAAAAAAAAAAACAAAATTGTGATACGATCTTGCTAAATTGTCCAGGCTGGCCTCAAACTTGCAATCTGCCTCAGTCTCCTGAGTTGCTGGAATTATAGGTGAGCAAGAGCATGCCTCTCTATAAAGGCCTTTTTTTTTTTTTTTTGTACCAGGGATTGAACTCAGCGGCACTCGACCACTGGGCCACATCCCCAGCCCTTTTTTGTATTTTATTAGAGACAGGGTCTCACTGAGTTGCTAAGTGCCTCATCATTGCTGAGGCTGGCTTTGAACTCACGATCCTCCTGCCTCAGCCTCCCAAAGTGCTGGGATTACAGGCGTGCGCCACCGCGCCCGGCTATAAAGGCCTATTTTTATAAAACAAAAGGAGAAAGATTTCAGCTGGGTGTGGTGTCCCTGGCCTGTAATCCCATAATCCTAGATATTTGTAAGTCTGAGGCAAGAGGATCCCAAATTTGAAGCCAGCCTGAGCAATTTAATGAGACCTGTCTCAAAATAAAAAATAAAAAGGACTGGTGATGAGTAGCTCAGTGGTAGAGCCTTGCCTACCATGCAGTCTACTGCACATCAAACAAGAAGATCCCTGCCCCCTCCACTGTAACCACACTGTATAAACCACCTGCCCATCAGTAGCCAGCCTGGTTATCGTATTGGCCCTGAAGGTGTCACAGTACTTGTGTTCAAGTAACCCTTACTTTGCTTAATAATGGCCCAAAGGAAAGAGCAGTGACACTGGCAATTCAGATATTCCAAACAGAAGATGTAAAGTCCTTTCTTTAACAAGAGAAAAAACATTCTATGCTGAGATTGCTAAGATCCATATTATGTGGAGAAGGGAAAAGAAATTTGTGCTAGTATTGTTGTCACACTTCAATCTCCAAAAGTTCTGGCCTTATAAAGTCTTATTTTAATCAAAATCAAGTTAAAGGCCAGGAAATTTCACTTTGCAAAGGGCTGGTGGAGACAAGTTATAACCAGATTTTCCAAGAGAGAAGCTTAATCTTTGCCAAGATAGTCATCCTGAGGGCCGAAGGCAGATCCAGGTTCTGTGGGACATGAAAGGTACTTTTTTTTTTTTTTTTTCCCAACGCTGAGGATGGAACTCAGGGCCTCGTGCACGCTAGGCAAAGACTCTACCACTGAGTCACATCCCCAGCGCTTATGTAATTTTTGGAACTCTCATTAAGAAAAATAATGTAAAATTAAATACACAAAATCTGGCAAAAGGGGCTGGGGTTGTGGCTCAGCGGTAGAGCGCTTGCCTAGCACATGCACGGCCCAGGTTCGATCCTAAGCACCACGTAAAAATGAATGCATTGTGTACAAAAAAGCAAATAAATAAATATTTTTTAAAAATCTGGCATAAGAGCCGGGCGCGGTGGCGCACGCCTGTAATCCCAGTACTTGGGAGGCTGAGGCAGGAGGATCGCGAGTTCAAAGCCAGCCTCAGCAATGGCAAGGCACTTAGCAACTCAGTGAGACCCTGTCTCTAATAAAATACAAAAAAGGGCTGGGGATGTGGCCCAGTGTTTGAGTGCCCCTGAGTTGGATCCCCGGTACCAAAAAAAAAAAAAAAAAAAAATGGCATAAGTAGACTATTTATTCAAAATGAAAAATCATAATTTTGGGGTGGGGGTACTGGGAATTGAACCCAGAGGCAATTACTATTGAGCTACATTCCCAGCACATTTATTTTTTATTTTGAGGCAGGGTCTCACTAAGTTGCTTAGGGCATCACTAAATTTTTTTCCCCTCTTTTTTTTTCTGATAATTAGGATTGAACCCAGAGGGACTTTACACTAAGCAACATCCCCTGCCCTTTGTATTTATTTATTTTTATTTTGAGACAGTCTTGTTAAGTTGCTTAGGGCCTTGCTAATTTGCTGAGACTGGCCTTGAACTTGTAATCCTCTTGCCTCAGCCTCCCAAGTTGCTGGAATTAGGGGTGTGTACCAACCACGGTACTCAGCAGAAATCATACTTTTTTTTTTTTTGGTACTGGGGATTGAACTCAGGGGCACTTAACCACTGAGCCACATCCCCAGCCCTGTTTCGTATTTTATTTAGAGACAGGGTCTCACTGAGTTGCTTAGGGCCTCAATAAGTTGCTGAGGCTGGCTTTGAACTCTCAATCCTCCTGCCTCAGCCTCCTGAGCCAATGAGATTACAGGCATGTGCCACTGGCTCAGCCAAATCATACATTTTTAAAAGCTGACAAATGCCACATCACAAACTCCAGAAAAATAATATAGTATTGTTATTAACCACTTAAAACACTTTTATACATCTTTTCTACTTTTTTGGGGCATGCTCTTTTTGTCTTCTTTTTTTTTTAATATTTATTTATTTGCTTTAGTTGTACACAATGCGTTTATTTGTATGTGGTGCTGAGGATCGAACCCGGGCCGCACACGTGCTAGGCCAGCGCTCTACCGCTGAGCCACAATCCCAGCCCTGTCTTCTTTTTTTGAGATGGAGTGTTGCTGCCTGAAGCGATGGCCGCTTGGAGCAACGAAGCCGCAGAAAGAAGTTCAGAGGCGAACTGGAAATAGGCTTTTTATTCTGATAACTTTTCTCTCTGGCTCTAACAACGACTTTAACACGCACCACACACACCACCAAACAACCAACATACCAAAAGGCGCAGACCCGGGGCTGGGGCTGTGGCTCAGCAGCAGAACGCTCGCCTTGCACGTGTGCGGCCCGGGTTCGATCCTCAGCACACCACGTAAACATAAATGCATTGCATTTGTGTACAACTAAAGTAAATAAATAATATATTAAAAAAAAAAAAAAAAAAGGCGCAGACCCGATCAGCAATCTCGGCTCAAGTCTCTCGAGATCCCGGGCCAAGTCCCGTGAGACTACGGAAGGCGGCAATGCCCAAACATCTCCATGGCCCATAGTCAACCGCAATCTTAGCCATCTCCCCAAACAGGGCTCCTGCAATGGAGTCTTGTTATTTTGCCCAGTCTGGCCACATGCTCCTGAGTAGCTGGGACTATAGGTGCAGGCCACTGTGCCCAGCTGGGTATACTCTTTCATTGTCCTTCATAATGCAATGGTTTTGTAATATCATTTTTATGTTGAGAAAATAAGGATAGTTCAGTCTTCTTCTTCTTCTTCTTTTTTTTTTTTTTTTTTGGGTACCAGGGATTGAACTCAGGGGCACTCTACCACTGGGCCACATCCCCAGCTCTTTTTTGTATTTTATTATAGACAGGGTCTCACTGAGTTGCTAAGTGCCTCGCCATTGCTGAGGCTGGCTTTTGAACTCGCAATCCTCCTGCCTCAGCCTCCCAAGTGCTAGGATTACAGGTGTGCGCCACCGCGCCCAACTCAGAAAACTTCCTTTTTTAGTAAGCATTGATAAGAACAGAGTCCTCCATTTCCATTTGTATAGTCTTCATGGTTGGAAGAAATTTCTGTAGACTAGCTTCTAACTCCAGTCCTTTCAAACTCTGTTTATCTTCCTTCACTTACATGCCTCCATTGTAGACTCACAAGTTATCTTTGCACTTGGGTCTCTGTTCCTGCAACTTTGAGCCATGACAGCCTTTCAAATGCCAGGACAATGTGAAATGCCATGGAAGTCAGTAAGAACCACATAAAGAAACCTAAGTCTGCAGGGCATGGTGGCGCACGCCTGTAATCCTAGTACTTGGGAGGCTGAGGCAGGAGGATTGTGAGTTCAAAGCCAGCCTCAGCAATGGCAAGGCACTTAGCAACTCAGTGAGACCCTGTTTCTAATAAAAAAATATGAAAAAAGGGCTGGGGATGTGGCCCAGTGGTAGAGTGCCTGCGAGTTCAATCCCGGGTACCAAAAAAAAAAAAAAAAAAAAAAAAAAAAAAAAAAAGAAAAAGAAAAAGAAATAGAAAAGAAAAGAAAGAAACCTAAGTCAATATATTCCTAACTCAGCCGTTCCAGATGCACAAAAATGTTCAGGACCAATATGAGGTCACCTGACAGAAGGGTACAGTGAGGAGTAGGAATCACAGTAGAATAAAACAGTGGTCTTAACTGATTGTTATTAAAAAAAATTTTTTTTAAACACAGGGATATTTTACCACTAAGCTACATCTCCAACACTTTTTTTTGGGGGGGGGGAGACGAAGCCTCCTTAAGTTTCAGAGGCTGCTTTAAACTTGTGATCCTCCTGCCTCAGGTCCACAGCTGCTGTAATTATAGGCATGTGCCACTACACCTGGCTAAAATTTCTTAACTTTATAATTTATTTTTTATTTTTATTAGAGACAGGGTCTCAGTGAGTTGCTAAGTGCTTCGCCATTGCTGAGGTTGGCTTTGAACTCGCGATCCTCCTGCCTCAGCCTCCCAAGTGCTGGGATTACAGGTGTGTGCCACCATGCCCGGCTCCCAGCTTAACTTTATAAATTTTTTTTTTTTTTTGGTCCCGGGGATTGAACTCAGGGGCACTCGACCACTAGGCCACATCCCCAGCCCTTTTTTGTATTTTATTAGAGACAGGGTCTCACTGAGTTGCTAAGTGCCTCGCCATTGCTGAGGCTGGCTTTGAACTCGCGATCCTCCTGCCTCCGCCTCCCAAGTGCTGGGATTACAGGCATGCGCCACCATGCCCGGCTTAACTTTATAAATTTTATAAAAATATATAACACCTAGCCGGGCGTGGTGGCGCACGCCTGTAATCCCAGCACTTGGGAGGCTGAGGCAGGAGGATTACGAGTTCAAGGCCAGCCTCAGCAATGGCGAGGCACTTAGCAACTCAGTGAGACCCTATCTCTAATAAAATACAAAAAAGGACTGGGGATGTGGCCCAGTGGTCCAGTGCCCCTGAGTTCAATCCCTGGTGAAAAAAAAAAAAAAAAAAAAAAAATATATATATATATATATATATATATAACACCTCTCAGGGCCTTGGAAGGGATAGTAGGGTCCTTAAAGTGCAAACTTCATTGCTTCCTGTGGGAGAATCTGTCTCCACTACACAAATTCAAAGTGTTCCTTCCCTTACCAAAATCAGTCTGTTCATCCTCTAAAGAAGTAAAGATACAGCTCCTAAATTGGGCGTGGTGGCATGCCTATAATCCCAGCTGCTAGGGAGGCTGAGACAGGAGGATCACAAATTCAAGGCTAATGTGGGAAATTTACTGAGATCCTGCCTCAAAATTAAAAATTTTTTAAAAAGTCTGGAGATGTAGCTCAGTGATACAGCGTCCTTGATTTCAATCCCAAGTACTACACACAAAAAATAATAAATTAATTTTAAAAAATCCATGTCAGACATATACAATTTTAGTAATGCTCTTTATGAATTAAACTGACAAAGGTAAAATAGGAAAGAGGAAAGATAAACCCTAGTGTTGTCTAAACTGTGGGTAAACAGGCACACATATGTGTATGTGTGTGTGTGTGTGTGTGTGTGTGTGTATAGATACATCCATATATACCTATATTTACAGACTCCCAAGTCTATAAATAGAACCTTTTAATGACACCTAAACCTCAATTGGGTGTAGTGGCCCATGCCTATAATCCCAGCAACTTTGGAGGCTGAGGCAGGAGGATTGCAAATGTAAATTCAGCTTCAGCAATTTAGCAAGGTCCTAAATAACAGCAAGGCTCTGGGTTTGATTCCCAGTACCATAAAAGAAAAAGGAAAATTTTTAAGTTAGTAAATGCCCAATAACTAAAAAAAGTTCAGCCAATTGTGGCTGACCAACAAGATGAGACATTTTTTCCCCTACCTCTGAGCTACACCTCCAGCCCTTTTATTTTTGAGATAGTGTCTCACTTCATTGCCAAGGCTGGCCTAGAATTTACAATCTTCCTGACTGCTGGGATTATAGGCACGCACTATTGTGCTCAGCAACAGGAGACTTTTAAGAAGGAAGATGTTGGGCTGGGATTGTGGCTCAGCAGTAGAGCGCTCGCCTAGCAGGTGCGTGGCCCGGGTTCGATCCTTTGCACCACGTAAAAATAAACACATTGTGTACAACTAAAGCAAATAAAAAAAAAAATGGAAGATGTTGATTAGTGGAAATCCACACAAGATGAAAATGCAGACCCTCACATGAGAGCCACAGATCCCATCTCCAGGGAGGTCTCTAGCAGCTCAGCCTCATCACCAAGAGCTGACCTATCTGGCCTCCGGCCTCTAGCTTCTTCCCAATTCTCCCCAGTGGCAATCCTAGGAGCTCGCCCAGGATGCCCTACTGCTCATGCTGCCAAGTCCCCCACCTCCAAGGTCCTACCACCTAGCCAGCCAACCTGCTGTCTCCTTAATCACTCATTTGCGCTAGCCTTTGCTGGACACATTGCTTGTATCCCAGAGAGCCCCAACTTCTTTATGCTGAAGACTAGACGTGGCTGTCAGTGAATGCTGGTCCTGGTGGTCCCCACTTCCATAAAGAGGGCAGCAGCAAGTGTTTTTGTTGTTCTAGTAGTGCTGGGGATCGAACCCGGGGCCTTGCGCATACTAGGCAAGTGCTGTACCATTAAGCCACATCCCCAGTCCCCAGGCTTTTTTTTTTTTTTAATGAAAGTGAATTCGTATGATATTCATTTGCATCTATGCAACTACCAATGCCAGAAACTGGCACACAAAGTCCCACATCCAAGAGCCTCTGAGATCTGGGCTTTTCTGGTATTCAGGCAAGAAATGGTCTGGGGAGCCAGACCAGACTGGGCTTTGACACCACTCCCATCTCTCCTACCTCAGCCCAAATCTTTCCCAGAGTACTGGGCCCCACACTCATCATGAGGCAAGTCTCTTAGGGACAGTTTCTTCATGTATGAGGAAAAAAGGAGGAGAGGTTTCTTGCCACAGTAGTGTGTGTGTATGTGAGTGCGTGCACGTGTTGCTGGGGATCAAACCTAAGGCCACATGCATGCTAACAAGGGTTCTACCACTGAACTACACATCCAGCCCACTATAGTAATTTTATTTCCTCCTTTTTTAAAAAATATTTATTTATTTGCTTTAGTTGTATACAATGCCTTTGTTTTTAGGTGGTGCTGGGAATCGAACCCAGGCCACGCATGTGCTAGGCAAGCGCTCCACCGCTGAGCCACAACCCCAGCCCTTTATTTCTTTTTTTAATAAAGGGAGTATGTGGCAAAACTGGATGAGAGCTAGGCACACTGGCACATACATGTTATCCTATTACTCAGGAGGCTGAAGCAGATCACTTGAGCTCAGGAGCTCAAGGCCAGTCTAGGCCATATAGTGGGACACCCGTCTCCAAAAACAAAAACAAAAACAACTTTAACAGTTGGAAAAAGTTTTCTCATGATAGTTCTCATCAAGTATGTCCAAAGCCAAGGCTGAGGATGTAGCTCAGTGGTACAGCACCTAGCATGCATGAGACCCTGGGTTTGATCCCTAACACACAAAAAAGGAAAAAAAAAATTACTAAATTTGCTCACAACTTCTAAAAACTTAGTGTTTAGAGGATACACAGGGCTGGGGTTGTGGCTCAGCAGCAGAGCACTCGCCTGTCACACGCGCGGCCCATGTTCGATCCTCAGCACCACATTAAAATGAAGGCATTGTGTACAACTAAAAACAAACAAATATTTTTTTTAAAAAAAGGATACACACATTTTAAATACTTACTAGCTGAGAAACTTTAAAAAAATTTTTTTAGATGTTGATGGTCCTTTATTTTATTCATTTTTTTTTATACATGGTGCTGAGAATTGAACCTAGTGCCTCACACATGCTAGGCAAGTGCTCTACCACTGAGCACCAGCAGCAGCCCCAGCAACTTGATTCTCAATTCTCAAGCTCTTTTGTTTTGGCAGGGAATTTGTTTCTGTGAAGTTCCGACACACAAGCAGCCTCCCTCCTTCCCTTCCTACTCTCTCCTCCAAGTCTGGGAAGGGGCTCCAGACTGGTTTTGTCAGCTGACGGCAAAGGGGTAGGAGAGAGGGCTGGGGATATAGTTCACTTAGTAGAGTGGGGATATAGTTCACTTAGTAGAGTGCTTGCCTCACATGCACAAGGCCCTTTCAATCCCCAGCACCACAAAAAAAAAAAAAAAAAAAAAAAAAAAAAAAAAAAAAAAAGGTGGGGGGAAGAAGTCACTGTCTTCATCAAGGGAAAGACTTAGGAAGCTCACCTGGTTATACCCCTATTTCGCTCCAGATTTCCCCCTCCTAAAGGTCCTTGCCCCATGCATGCTATGTGACCCTACTGGCTAGGGCTCAGTTGGTTTGACCTTTCTTACCTAAAGACTGCCCAAGCCTCTCTTTTTTTCTCAGAGAGCTGTAGATCAATTGTGTATGGCCACCACACTGGGCCTCACTTTCTCCATCTGTGTAAAGGAGAGAACTGGGCAGTTTCACTGACATTTTGGACAGTGGGCAGCATGGCTAATTTGGTTCTATGCATTTGTAAGAAACCTGGCGTCTGTGGAGTCCAGGTGGACTTTAAGAGTCATTTAATCAGCAACCCTATTGGCTTAGGGGGCTTAGGGCTTATTTGGGAGAGAAAAAAATATTCAACTTTTGTTCCCAGAGTTCTCCACAGCTTAAGTGTAATTAAGACCAAAAAACTGAAGACAGGCATGGTTGTGCACGCCTGAAATCCCAGCAGCTTGGGAGGCTGAGGCATGAGGATCACAAGTTCAAAGCCAGCCTCAGCAACTTAGCAAGGTCCCTAGCAACTTAGCGAGACTCTGTCTCTAAATAAAATACAAGATAGGGCTGGGGATGAGACTCAGTGGTCGAGTGCTCTTCAGTTCAATCCCTGGTACCAAACAAACAAACAAACAAAAAAGAGGCTATGTCTCTAAATAAAGTATAAAAGGGGGCTAGGGATGTGGCTCAGTGGTTATGTGCCCCTGGGTTCAATCCCTGGTACCAAAAACAAAACAAAACAAAACTGAGCTGAGCTGGTCACTTTTTGGTTCTACTGTAATTCCTGCCCCCACCCTGTGCAGGTGGCTGAAGTAAGAGTATCATAAGTTTGAAGCCAGCCTGAGCAACTTAGCAGCCTTAGCAAGACCCTGTCTCAAAACAAAAAATAAAGAGGGCTGGCTGGGGGTGTAGCTCAGTGTACAGCGCCACTGGTTTCAATCCCCAGTACCAATAAATACATACATACATACATACATAGCAGACACTGATGCCTGCCTGCATTCCCAGCTACTCAGGGAGGCTGAGGCAGGAGGATCACTTATGCCCAGGGGCTGGAGACCAGCTTGTGCAATATAGGGAGAGCTATCTCAACAATAACAAAACAATAAATAAGAGAAAGCATTAAAGAAAAAAAAAATTATGAAAAGCTATTTTCAAAACTGCTGATTCCTAATCTCAAGGACCCTACATATCTGGGCCTACATGAAGAAAGAGTAGCTCAGAAAAGGCCTTCCTGGTTTGAATTAGGCGAGGGTCAGCAGGTACTTCATGGTGTGTGGGGGGTGCACACTGCAGAGACCAGGAGCGCTGGCGGGATGGTGGGAAGTCAAGAAAAAGCTCCTGCAGCAGGATGTAACTAACCACAAAGGAACCAGCTAGGACCCGCAAGCTCCCAGCCGGACCCCGGGAGCCGGTCAAGGGCTAGACCTGCGGAAGGCTCTGGCTTTGCTGTCTGACCCACCTGGCTGAATGATACTGTTTTAACTGAGACAAAAGCAAATGCTGACTCTCTCTGCAGCTCACAGGTAAGCCAGCACCTATCCCACAACCTGATGTACATCAAACGATACCTAGAAGTGCGCGCACAGCCTGGCTGGCCGCCCCTCGAATGCTTGGCCTAGGGTACCTGCTTGGGTAGTTCCCAGGCAGCCTTTTTCCAGAGTCTGTGGGCCTTTAAGGACAGAACAGGCATCGCATTTCGAGCCGGGTGCCTTACCAACTGGGGGGAAGTCTGGGACTAACTGGGCCTCAGTTTCTCCTCCATGCAATGTGAACAACCACAGCGCCGACCCGAGAGCTGGCGCCGGGCCAACTCACAATCGTCGGGATTGGCACCATTTCTCCCTTTGTAACGCCCCACCCCCGGCCAAGAGCACACAGTAGGCGCTCCGGAAATGCTCTCCGAAAGGAGGAGAGGGCCACTTCCTGCCCCTAAGCGGGCTGCAGGAGCCCAGGTCCCACTGCTCCCCTCCGGAGGCCATGTGGCATTCCTGAGGTGGGTGGGCGCAGGAAGAAGGTGCCCTCCGGGCCCGCCCCCTCCGGCGCGGTGGGCGGAGCGGAGCCCCCCCTCCCCCGGGCTGCGGGCCCGCCCCGCGCGGGGTGGGCGTAGTTGGTCGCGCTCGGCGCAAAGTTTGTTTGCTGCCTCCGGGCGGTGGGGGAGGGCGAGGCGCGCGCTGAGGGGAGGAGAGGGGATCTGACGTCAGGCCGCGAGGTGCTTTCCAGCCGCGAGCTGTCAGGCGGGTGTCAGGCCCGGCAGGTACGCGGCGCGCGCCCCCGGCGCCCCCCGCCCCGGCCGGGACGCCCCGCACCCTGCCCGAGGCCGCGTGGGCCCGAAAGCCGCCGGGAAAAGTCAGTGCGGGACGCAGGAGGGGCGGAGATGGGGGTGGGGGCGCGCGGACAACTTGGAAAGTTTCTTTTTCGCTGCCGGGCGGGGGAGGGGGCGTCATCCTGGCGCGTGCGATTGTGGGTGTGTGAGCTCGGGTGTGTTTGTGAGTCCCGACTGCGGAGTGCTGGCGGGAGCCTCGCCAGCCCCCAGGAGGAAGTTCGCTCGGGCCCTTTTGGGGGGCCCAGCTCCCTAGGATCCCACCCTGGGAGAGGGCCGCCAGTGCCCCGGACCGGGGTGAGCGCGCGGGGGGGGGCGGGTTTGTTTGGTTTCAAAAGTGCACGTTGCTAACCGCCGGCTGGGCCCCCCGCGGCCGAGCCGGGGAGGGGGCGGCTGAGAGTGACAGCTGGGGGTGGGGGCAGCGGGAAGGGCCCGAGAGGGGAGGGTGGGGAGCCGCGCGAGTTCCCCTTTCCTTTGGAACAAAGGAAAGTCTGTCTCCGAGGCATCTGTCACTCCCGGGCGGGCCGAGGCAGCGGGGCGCGTGGGGCCGGCGACCGGAGAAAGTTTGTGCGCGCCGGGACCTTCGGGCAGGCGCGGGGGAGCCGAGCCTCCCGCCCGGGAGGCGCACGGTCCCTGGGGCTGGGGGCGGCCAACATGGAGTCTGGGCGCAGGACTGGGGGGGCGGTGCGGAGGTGGGAGCCCAGCCCCCTCCTCTCCCCTCCCCCTCCGGGCCGAGTTCGGAGCACAAAGCCGAGCGCGCACGCTCCGCCAGCCCCGCGCCCCGAAGAAGCAGCCAGCTCGGAGCAGCCGGGGAAAGGGGTGGGAACCAAACTTTTCCTGCCCCGGGACAGACACGTGAGTTTTTTTTTTTTTTTTTTTTCAGAGCCCTCGGCCCCGCGGGATTGCGGGCCCACCAAGGAGCTGTTGCACGCATTTTGACCTGGGGGGGGCAGGGGGTGCGGGCTCCCCGAGCGCCGGACGACTCCTAGCCTCCCCGGGAGCCATGTGCTCTGCTCTATCTGGGCCGCGGGGGAGGTTTCGCGCTTTGTGTGAACTGCTGGGAATGTGAGCCCCGGTGCGCGACCGGGGGGGAGTGTCGCCGAGCTGGGGGAGTTGTCAGAAAGTTCCTGCGGGAGTGGCTGCAGGTGGCGTCGTGGGAGTGTGTAGGAGGGTGCACTGGGTGTTGTGTCGGAGGGGCGCTGAACTGACCGCTGGTGTGTGACGTCCAGAGCTTTCCTCTTTGGGACATCGTGGGTGGGCGGGTCGGTTGGAGTTCGTGGGTGGGCAGATGCAGGAGTTGGGCTAGTTGCGTGGGTCACAGTCTTTGGTGCTAGGCTTGGGAGTTTGTAAGCTGTGTGTGTGCAATGTGTGTCTGAAAATCATGGGACTTGTAGGGGTTCAGCAGTGGGCTGTGCCAGTTACCTGAGCGCTGTTGGAGTTGCTTGTGGGGTGGGGGGTGAGGTAAAGTATGTGGGAAACCTGCAGCACTGTAGGCGGGCCTGGGAGGCAGGACACCGAAGTGGAAAGGTTTGTGCAGACTAAGGGGTCATCCCTCGGGCCTACCTCTGGAACCCTGCAGACTGGGTTCTGGCTGGCAGCCAGGGTGGAATTTGTACAGATAACCTTGAGTAAACTTCTCACTGCTTGCCAGGGCTGCATCCCTGAGCCCGAATCCCAGCTGCCCTGGCAGCTAGAAATGTCTGGCCTCAGAAAGCAGACAGCAGTGGTGCTTTCTGAGGAGTGGCACGTCTAAGCAGTGCTTGTCTCACCTCCAGGTGGCCTGGCTGAGGGTAGACCCTTCCCTCGAAAGCCTGGCCTCGCCGGCCCAGAGATCTGGGCTCAGACCCAAGTCGAGGAAACAAAACCTGGGAGATGCCAGAGTCTGTTGGCCCGGCCTGCTGGGGAGCTGTTAAAAGGCTGAGAAGGGAGGAGCCTTGAGATTCTGGCATCAGGCTTGGCCTAGAACTTTGCTTTTAAAATGTAAATTTCTTTTGCTTGTGTGAACAAGAACTTTAGGGGGGAATGAGCAGCTGAATTGGGTTATCTAGGGGGAAAAAAATAATCTTCCTTGTTTGACAGGTGAAGGAAGGGGGACTTCAAGCCAAGAGAGGATAGGATACTTACCCAGGGTCACACAGTCAAATGGGGGTAGGGCAGGGACCAGACAGTCAGGGGTCCTAAACAAGGAGAGGATCTAAAAAACAACCAATAGGGATGATTCGCTACTCTCAGTAGATGCTTAATAAATATTACATGTTTTGCTGCAGGACCATGTGATTATAGTTTCCAGACACCTCACTGGCCTTGGGAGACCTGGGAGGCAAGATGACTTAGAGATTATAAGGGGGTGGGGAAAGCAGGTTACCTGAGCCCAAATCCTACTTGAATACCTCCTGGAGATGGGATTTTTTTTTAGAGTAACTTTTTATTGGGATATAACTTGCATACTACACAATTTACTCATTTAAAGTATATAAATCAGTGGTTTTTAGTATATTTACAACTATGTGCAGTCATCACTACCAGTCAGTTTTAGGATATTTTTATCCCCTCAGAAATAAACTCCATTTACTGTAGCTATCACTCTTTTCTCCTCCCCAGCCCTAACTGCCAATCTACCGTCTGTCACTGTAGAGCCTCCTATCCTGGACATTCTATTGTAAATGGAAACATACCATATGTGGTCTTGTGTGGCTAGCCTCTTTGAGGGTTTATTTAGCATGTTTTCAGGGTCCATCCATGTTATAGAAAATGTGAGAACTTTTTTTTTTTTTTTTTTTTTTTTTGGTACCGGGGATTGAACTCAGGGGCACTCGACCACTGGGCCACATCTCCAGCCCTTTTTTGTATTTTAGTAGAGACAGGGTCTCACTGAGTTGCTAAGTGCCTCGCCATTGCTGAGGCTGGCTTTGAGCTTGCGATCCTCCTGCCTCAGCCTCCCAAGTGCTGGGATTACAGGCGTGCGCCACCGCGCCCGGCTAAGAACTTTTTTTTATGGGCAGATGATATTCCATTGTATAAATAAATCGTTCATCTGTTGATAGCCACTTGGTTGTTTCCACCTTTTGGCTACTGTGAATAAGGCTGCTGTGAACATTTGTGTATGAGGTTTTGTGTGGACCCGGGTTACGTCTTTCTTGGATAGACTGTTAGGAGTGAACTGCTAAATCGTGTGGTAACTTTTAAACCATCATGGTATCTCTGGTGGCATTTTTATTATTTTCTTTGTTTCCTCATCTCTAAAACAATAAGAATAGTTTCTCCGTTAGAGGGGTTTGTGAGAATTAGATGAAGTAACATAAAATGCTGGGTACAGTAGATCTCAATCAATCGTAGCTCTAATGACTTCTAGTCTTCTTCCTACTTGAGTTGCCATTTATTTTAATTTATTTTATTTGGTACCAGGGATTGAACCCAGAAGGGCTTAACCTCTGAGCCTAATCTCTAGCCCTTTTTTTCCTGGTGTTGTTGTTTTTTTTTTTTTTTTTTTTTTTTTTTGTGTGTGTGTGTGTGTGTGTGGTGCTAGGGATTGAACCCAGGGCCTTGTGCATGTGAGGCAAGTACTGTAACAACTCAGCCATATCCCCAGCCCAGCCCTTTTTATTTTTAATTTTTAGTCAGGCTCTCACCAAGTTGCCCAGGCTGGCCTGAAACTTTCACTCCTCCTGCCTCAGCCTCCTGAGTAGCTGGGATTACAGGTGTACACCACCATGCCCAGATGCCCTTCGTTTAGTAGTCACCTATCTGGCTCCATGAAATGGTGGCATTTTGGACTCATCCTTCTAGTTTCTCCAGTTAGGGTATAACCAGAGTCTTTGAGTGGAGACTCCTCCATTTCTGGAATCCCAGGCTGTAGTAATGGTGAGCGTGTTTGCAAACTTGGAAACAGGGTAAGTGGCAGTAAGTGCACAGTAATAATGTCCCCTATGCCACTTGTCCCAGGCTCACCTAAGTTCCAGCCTAGCTCCTAGGCACCATGTCGGACAGTGATCTGGGTGAAGATGAAGGCCTCCTCTCCCTGGCGGGCAAGAGGAAGCGCAGGGGGAACCTGCCCAAGGAATCCGTGAAGATCCTCCGGGACTGGCTGTATTTGCACCGCTACAACGCCTACCCCTCAGAGCAGGAGAAGCTGAGCCTTTCTGGACAGACCAACCTCTCAGTGCTGCAGGTAAGCAGGGGACCTGGGTTTTAAACCTGAGCCAGCCTGTCACTGACTTAACAGCATGGCTTTGTACCTCAGTTTCTTGGGTCAGGTCAGAACATCCACTCTCCCTGCTTAAAGAGAAGACAGTGAAGTGAGGTCATTGCAGCTAGATTTCAGACTCTGAAAAGTTCTGAAGAGGCAAGGAATTGCTGTTAGTGTCCAGGTGTCCTCATTAACTCTGAGGCTATGGGAAGGTGGAAGATTTGAGTGGCTGGGAATAAGACCCCAGCCCCATAGTACTGTTGGGTTGGGGACTTGGTTGTGGGGCAGCTGGGGTTCTGCAGTGTAGTGAAGAAATGAGTTGGAAGAAGTCAGAAGTTCTGGGTTCAAAACCCATAGGACTGTGTCCTATGTCTTGCTTTGCCCATCAGTAAAGTGAGGGTTAGATTCCTCTGCCTGATGGAACTGTTGTGAGGAATAGATTCAGAACTGGATGTGAAAGTGCTTTGAAAACTGCACAGGAAGCTAGGCATTGTCCCAGTGGCTGAGAGGCAGAGGCAGGAGGATCGCAAGTTCAAAGCCAGCCTCAGCAACTTAGGGAGGCCCTAAGCAACTCAGCGAGACCTTGTCTCTAAATAAAATATTAAGAAGGGCTGGGATGTGGCTCAGTGGTTTAATCCTCCCCATACCACAAAAAAAAACAACAACCGCACAGGAGCACACTCAAAAGATACTTGTCAGGAGGCTGGGGATGTAGCTCAGTGGAGCACTTGGCCTGGCATGCATTGAGGCCCTGCCTTCCATCCCCAGCACTGCAAAAAGAAAAAGAAAAAAAAAAAAAAAAGTGTCAAGTGTTGGGAGTGCAAAGTAGCATCTCCTTTAAATTGTCCTGTTGCTGACCTCTAGGTGTCTACTGTTTTCTTTCTTTTTGGTTGCTAGTGTCCAGGTGTCATGATTAACTGCAGATCAAACACAGGGGAGCTTTACCAATGAGCTACATCCCCAGCTCTTTTTATTTTTTATTTTTGAGACAGGCTCTTGCCAAGTTGCTGAGGTTCTCACTAAGTTGATGAGACTGGCCTGGAACTGCCTCGGCCTTCTGAGTTGCTGGATTTACAGGTGTGAGCCACTGTGCCCAGCTTTTGCTGTTTTCATGTGCTAAAGCAGGATACCCTAGACCACCATTGCCTGTGTGCAATTTGACTTTCACCTCCCTGGGGGACTTATAGTATGCCCTAAGCCTGGCAGGTCACCCCCACCCTGCTGGCCCCCACTTCTTCCCTCAAGAACCTACTGGGCTCCTCCCCCAGCTCCCCTGTGCCCTCTACCTCTGCCCCGTCACTGCACTGTAGTCACTGCACTGTACTCTGGTCCGGTGCTTTTTCCCTGGCTTCCCAGCTCTTATCCCCACCAAGAGGAGTCTCAGTAAGAATCAGCCCTTGGACTCTGTCAGTGGCTGTATGCTCGTGGGTAGCGGTTAATCCTAGTCTGTCTTTGAGAAGGGATCTAGAGTTACAGATCCTGACTCAGATTCCATCCTTTCCACAAGAGGAAGCCTGGACCCTGGCCAAGCCACTGCCATCTCTCTAAGCCTCATTATTTTCTGATCTGGAAAAAGGGAGGTGGTTGTAGCACTATTTCTCTGGTGTAGGGAGGAGGGACTGCAAAGAATTCAAGGCTGACTCTGCTACTGACCTCATCCTCATTTCTCCCCTAACGCAGAAGGTCTTGGATGACCCTGGGTGCTTAGCAGCAAAAAGCATTTCAGGGTGCCTCCTGAGCTTCCCCATTGTACCCAGCTCCATGCCTCAGGGACACCCTAAAGAGTACCAAGTCTGGGTGGGGGCAGGAGACAGGCTTGGCCACTGATGTTGCAAAAGTGATCCCTGCTGGGACAAAGGTAGCAGAAACAGACAAAGCCCAGGCAGGCCTGGAGCTTCAAACGGACCCAAAGCTCCCAGAAGAGGTGACCTTGAACTTACAGAATGTAGAACAGCACAGGCAAAAGGTCTAGAGCCCAACAGCCAGGATCACCCAGACAGCCTCTTCACTGCCTCTAGCCTTTTCCTTCAGTCCATTCTTTTTTTTTTTTTTTTTTTTAAATATTTATTTATTTGCTTTTTAGTTGTACACAATGCATTTGTTTTTACCTGATCAACCTGGGCTGCTCCCGTGCTAGGCCACCTTCAGTCCATTTTTTTTTTTTTTTTTTTTTTAAGAAATATTTATTTATTTTCTTTAGTTGTACACAATGTGTTTATTTGTACATGGGGCTGAGGATCAAACCAGCCGGCTGCGCATGTGCCTCTGAGCCACAATCCCAGCCCCTTCAGTCCATTCTTTTGAATACAAAAGCACAAATCCTTCTCTCCTGAACCCCACCTACTTGGGGTGGGTCCAGGCTCCTCTTTGCCCTTGACCCTCAGGCCTCTAGGCTTTCTCAGTTGGCTTGGGAGCTGCTGGGCACAGCCTGACCTTTCCTACCTGGCTCACTCCATTCAAAGCCCTTTTTCTCATATAGACACTCCCTGGCCCACAGCTGAGGTTTTGGGACATTACTGTGTATTCCCATACCTGTTCTGTCAAACCACTTGTCACTGTATTGGAATTACTTTTTGTCAGGGACACTTTCTCAAATCTGATAAATGTACCAATTCCTTAGAAAATTTTTTTTTTTTTTTTTTTTTTTTTGGTACCAGGGATTGAACTCAGGGGCACTCGACCACTGGGCCACATCCCCAGCCCTTTTTTGTATTTTATTTAGAGACAGGGTCTCACTGAGTTGCTAAGTGCCTCGCCATTGCTGAAGCTGGCTTTGAACTCGCGATCCTCCTGCCTCAGCCTCCCAAAGTGCTGGGATTACAGGCGTGCGCCACCGCGCCCGGCTTAGAAAATTTTTTTTTCATGGACCTGTCTCCCCAACATAGTAATCTGAATCATTTTTATTAATCACTTAAGTATGTACAAATATAAACGAGGTAAAAACTTTTGCTTTTTGCTTCTATGCACAAATATAAAACCAAATAATTTTCCAAAGTAGATAAATATAAAAACAAGGAAATTCCTTCTAACTGTATTAAAGTGGCCAATGGTATTTTCTGACTGTCCTGGTGTATAGTGGTACAAAGGCTCTGACTCTGAGGTGATTCCCGGGCCACTCCTACCTGTGACCACAGTGGAAACATGAAGCCAAGACATCCTCGTTGAGAACTGTTGGGTCCCTTAGGAGGACAGAGCCACTTGGACAAGTCCGGGGCAAGGATCAGCCACTGGATTCCCGTGGTGGGAGAGTTTCCAGTGGTGGCCACTGTGCTCCAGTCATGCTAGAGTTAGGGGACAGTGGGCACCATCTGGCACTCCTTGAGGGACACTACCATGAATCTCAGATCAGCCCAACTATGCACCTGTCTTGGAGCCTCTCAGGCCCCTCAGATTGATTGCCTGATAACTCCCATCTGGCTCCTTCCTTTCTCAAGGGCTCCCTTCCATATCCCTTCTCAGTTTGTTTGGGATTGCCCTGTATAAATTCCCTTAAATGTTTCTGGATTGTAGCTTCTTTCCCATGCTTCTCCATGTCATCATTGACTGATGACTTGTTACTCTGAGACTTCAGGGTCTCCTGCCAACCTAATCACATCACCTGCCTATCTTATCTCTCTCCCCCCCACATTCCTGCTGTACACACTGATCTCCATCCCTGACTATTGTCCCCCTCAGACAAAGGGACTCCCAAGCCCTGGGGAAGCTGTGTGTTCCCACAGCAACTGGACTGGGACCCAGCATTGAAACACTCCACTGGCTGAGTTTTAGATGGCACTGAATTCTGGAGGTGTGGAGGGAAGAGACCTCCTTTCATTTATTGTTATAGTCCCAGCATTTGGCTTGATGCTTGGTATTAAATTGTTGAAATGGCAGAAAACAATGATAAAGCATTGGAAATGTCAGAATTAAGGCGACAGAGATTCCTGAGTCAGGAAAAATTGGCTTAAATTCCTGGAGGCATCTTTGTTTTCTTCCCCATTGCCACCCCTTCCCCCCTGGGGCTTGAACCCAGGGCCTCACACATATGCATGTAACACAAGCACTCTACCACTGATCTACATCCCCTACCATTTTATTTTATGAAAATAATTTTGTTTTGTTTTGCTTTTGGTACCTGGGATTGAACCCAGGGGCACTTAACCACTGAGCCACATCCCCAGCCCTTTTTTGGCATTTTATTTTAGAGACAGGGTCTTGCTGAGATGCCTAGGGCCTCCCTAAGTTGCTGAGGCTGGCTTTGAACTCCTGATCCTCCTACCTCAGCCTCTCAAGCTGCTGAGATTATAGGCATGCCCCACAGTTTGTTTGTTTGTTTTTGTGGTGCTGGGGATTGAACCCAGGGCCTTGTGCGTACAAGACAAGCACTCTACCAACTGAGCTACATCCCCAGTCAGTCCACTGTTTATTTTGTTTTGAGACAGGGTCTCACCAAGTTGCTGAGGCTCGCCTTGAGTTTGCAGTTCTCCTTCACCAGCCTCCTGAGTCCTTGGGATTACAGGTGTGTGCCACTGAGCACGGCCCCTGTATGTTTACATTTAAAATTTTTTGTTATTAAGAACATTTCTAAATATCCAGAAAAGAATATTCCAATGAACTCCAAGTACCACTGATTTCAACAGGTATCTACATTTGGTTAAGCTAGTTTTATCTTTCCTTGGGGCATTTCTTTTGAAAGTCTCCTTTAAAGGGCCCTAGGAGCAATCTCATTAGCAAGTCAATGAGTCATTTAACTAACTGCTTTGCTGGTACTTGCCCAGAGCAAGGCAGTTGGGAGGGTAAGACCAAAAAATAAAAAAAGTCTCTCGTGAAGGATATTAGCTGGTCCCAGTGACACCCTCTAATCCCAGTTTATGGTTTCTCCTGTGGTTTCTAGTCTGTGGGGCTGCCTGGGAGGGTTCTGTGCACCCCCCTTCCCTTCCCTCCAGCATTGACTGGGCTATACTGAGTCAGGCCCAATGCTGAAAACAGAATAGGCACCTCCCTGTCTCCCTCCTGAGAGAAGCTTTTCCTGAGCCCTCATGGCTGGGGCAGCAGTTCATCTTGTAAGGGACCTAGGGTGAGAAAGGAGCCTGGTGTAGAGGTTGTGGGTGCCACTGTGGTGGTGGTTAGGGGGGCAGCCCGGCTTCCAGGCAACCAATGACTGTCTTCGGGTGCTCCCCTTCTCTCCCTGGCTCCAGCTTCCAATCCTCCCACAGACAACCTGTATCCCTACCTCAAGATCTTTCATCTATGGGTTTTTTTTTTTTTTTTTTGGCGGCGGGGTGGGGGGGTGGGGGAGTGGTGGGGAGTACCAGGGATGGATCTCAGGGGCACTCAACCACTGAGTCACATCCTCAGCCCTATTTTGTATTTTATTTAGAGACAGGGTCTCAGTTGCTTAGAGCCTCGCTTTTCCTGAGGCTGGCTTGGAGCTTGTGATCCTCCTGCCTCAGCCTCCCGAACTGCTGTTAAATGTTTTTTTTTTTTTTTAATTTTGTTTATTTATTTATTTATTTGGTACCGGGGATTGAACTCAGCGGCACTAGACCACTGGGCCACATCCCCAGCCCTTTTTTGTATTTTATTAGAGACAGGGTCTCACTGAGTTGCTAAGTGCCTCACCATTGCTGAGGCTGGCTTTGCACTCGCGATCTCCTGCCTCAGCCTCCCAAAGTGCTGGGATTACAGGCGTGCGCCACCACGCCCAGCTAATTTTGTTTTTTTAAATATTTATTTATTTACTTTAGTTGTACACAATGCAATGCATTTATGTTTACGTGGTGCTGAGGATCGAACCCGGGCCGCGCACGTGCAAGGCAAGCGCTCTGCCGCTGAGCCACAACCCCAGCCCTGTCATCTGTTTTTTGAGCTTATGTTTTTGCTTAAATAAATGGCTCTGTCCACAAGGACAAGTTACACCAGGGGGTCATCCTAAGCCCAGTCAGCAAACTCTCCTGCTCACTTGTTTAGAAATCCTGACTCCACCCCCACCTGATCTATGAAGCAGATAAGGAAATAGCTCTGTAAAAAACTTTTTCAGGGGCTAGGGTTGTGGCTCAGCGGCAGAGCGCTCGCCTTGCACGTGCGCGGCCCGGGTTCGATCCTCAGCACCACGTAAACATAACATAAATGCATTCCATTGTGTACAACTAAAGTAAATAAATATTTTTTTTAAAAAGTTGAAATTTAAAAAAAAAAATTTTTTTTCAATCACTTTCAAGGTGATTGTAATACAGCCAGCTGCTTTTCAGAACACCTGGGACTGCTGGCTCCCAGGCCAATGGTGATGCAAGGTGTGGGAAAGGCTTCAGCACGCCTTTACTTCTTCCCTTTTGCTCTTTTACAGTTGAGGGGACACTGGAATGAAAGTGTTCTGCCCACCTTCCGCAGACCCCCTTTTCCCATCCTCAGGGCCTGCACCAGCTTCCTGGAGCCCCTCTACTTTTCCAGTGATTTCCTCCCATCTTAGCCATTGATTAAGGGGGGAAAAAAACTTGACAAGGCGCAGCAGCTTTTCCATGGAGTCCTTTGATGACAGCCAGGCTCTGAGGGACCCAGCCTGTTTGCTGCCACACAAATCACAGGATTCACTTTGGCTTCCTTCCCACCACCTCTCGAGGACCTTGACTGAGGGCGAGTCATGTGTTCTTTTCCTGATTTAGGCGTGGGTGGGCAGCTGAAGGGGCTAGAAAATTCGTTTCTTCGGCCTCCTGCCTTGCCAGCCGCTCTCAGCTGTGGGGTTTCTATAGGGTAAGGAGACACAACAGACAGACAGTAGCCTGCCAAGTGTTCTGTGGACCTGGGTGAGCACTCGGGGGAATGTGTACAGGGGCTATTTTCCTGTTGTTCTCTCCTCTGAATCATAAGCCCAAATGGGAGGTGCATCTAGGGGCTAGGTGTCCACACAACTGCTAGTGGGCACCTAGGCACCCCTCCCTGAAACAGCTTCATAGCTAGACTTGTCCTAACTTTGCCTGACCCAGGTCACTGTGACCTGACTGATTCCCTGCTTCTAGGGCTGAGGTGGACAGGTGCAGTGTCTCAGGAAGGTAGCCCAGGAAGCTGCTCTGGGAGGGAGGGAGGGTGGGAGGAAGATAGCTGAGAGGCCTTGCTCCTGAGCAAGGGGAGAGGAAGGATCTCTTGCTGACTCCCCTGGGCTGCCTGGAACCACGGCTGGGTCAGATTGTGGCCTTTGTACTTGTGATCTTGAGGAAGTTACTGAACCTCCCTGACCAAGGCCTCTGTTTCTCTAACAGATCATCACAGACCCATCTTAGGCTGTTGAAGATTAAATAATCAGATGTCAAATATTCAGAATAGCTCCTGATGTTTGGTGTTCAGTGTTGTTGTTAGGATTGTAGTGATGATTATTTAGCTATACTAGCTCTGTACTCAGAGGCTGCGTGACTCTGGGCAAGTTCTTTCATCTCAACAATCCCCTCCAACTCCCCAATACTGGGGATTGGACCTAGAGGTGCTCTACTGCTAAGCCATGTCCCCAGACTTTTTTTTGTGTGTGTGGTACTGCGGATTGAGCCCATGGACTTGCAAATGCTGGACAAGTGCTCTACCACTGAGCTATGCTTCCAGCACCACCAAACCTTATTTGTTTTTTATTTTGTTTTGAGACAATGTCTCACCAAATTTCTGAGACTGGGATCAAACTTGGTATCATCCTACCTCAGCTTCCCAAGTAGCTGGGATTATAGGTTGAACTACTGTGCCCTATAAATTCTTTCATCTTTTTTTTTTAGACAAAATATCTTAATTTTATTTATTTATTTTTATGTGGTGCTGAGGCTCGAACCCAGTGCTTCACACGTTAGGCAAGTGCTCCACCATTGAGCCACAACCTCAGCCCCTCTTGTGTTTTTGAGCTTCCAGTTCTCTCTATAATACTTTGGGGACACTTCCCACTACCTCCCAGGCTTGTATGCAGATTAAACATAATGCAAATGAGATGGCTGGCAATATCAACGGTGTGTAAAGAGTTTGCTTCCTTCTTTCTGCCTACTCAGCAGTTCAGCCCAGTCTCTTCTTTGGGGTCCCCTTACCTCCACTCAGGATTCAGTTCTGCCAGCACTTGTTGATGTCTGCTGCTGATGCCGTCTCAGTTTCACTAGAAGACCACAGGAGTGAAGTGGGATAAATGAACCTTCAGGGTTGAAGTCCTTTCAGGCTGGAATGGAGAAGGAGAGAAGGGCCGCAGGAGTTCCTGGCTCTGCCCTCACAGGGATAGGGGCCTAGTGCTATCTTTGGATCACCTGTGGAATGGGTACTGCTGCAGCCAGCTAGGTAAAGACCCATGGCAATTCCAGGCATCAGCTCCTATCACAGGTGGCTATTTCTTTGGCTGGACAGAGGCAGAGTCTAGGGGAAGATGGGACCAAACGGCTTACCCCAAGTAATGGGCCAAGAAACAAAACCCCTCGGTGGTATATAGCATAGTGTTCTGGGCTAGTGGGATCAGCCCTGTTGACTTAGAGCTCATCACCTACCATACGCCCCACCTCTGCGTTTGTGTGTGTGTGTGTGTGTGTGTGTGTGTGTGTGTGTGTGACAGAGAGAGAAACTGGGGATTGAACCCTGGGGTACTTTACTGCTGAGCTACATCCCCAGCCCTTTTTATTATTTTGAGACAGGGTCTAGCCAAGTTGCTCAGGCTGGCCTTGAACTTTCAGTCTTCCTGTCTCGGCCTCTGGAGTTGCAGGGATTACAGGTATGCACCACCATGCCCATTAGGGGATTGTTTTAATATCCAGGCTCTGGAATCTGGACTGTAGGGAGTAGGAAGACAAAAATGGCAGTTTTCTAGAACAGAAATGATAGCCATTGCATTTTAGAAAGGGACTGACAACCAGTGAAAAGACTAAATTGGAGAACTGTGAAGCTGGTTCTTTTTTTTTTTTTTTTTTTTTAATATTTTTATTTATTTGCTTTAGTTGTACACAATGCGTTTTATTCAATGCATTTTATTTGTACGTGGTGCTGAGGATCGAACCCGGGTCGCCCACGCGCTAGGCGAGCGCTCTACCGCTGAGCCACAATCCCAGCCCCGAAGCTGGTTCTTAAAAGAGCTTAGAGGCTGGGTGCACTGCTGTACCTGTAATCCCAGTAACTCAGGAGGTTGAGGCAGGAGGAGTGCAAGTTTAAGGCCAGTCTGGGCAATCTAGTGATCCGATTTCTCAAAATCAAATTGGATCAAATACAAGGTTGGGGGGCTGGGATTGTGGCTTGGTGGTAGAACACTCGCCTAGCACATGCGAAGCGCTGGGTTTGATCCTCAGCACCACATAAAAATAAATAAGTAAAGGTATGTGTTCAACTACAACTAAAAGAAATATTTAAAAAAATATATACAGGGTTGGGGATGTAGATCAGTGGTAGAAAACCTCTTGGGTGTATGCAGCAATGGTAGAGCACTTGCCTAGGTTGTACAAGTTCCTGGATTCCATCCCTAGTACTGTGTGCATCTGACACATGAATGCAGGCAGATATGGGGTAGAGGTTAGATGTGACCCCCAAGCTATAGGCACCTTGAGTTTTGCAGCATATCACAGGGTGCAGTGGGGAATTTCATGCCTCATAATCCTGGTATTGCTCAAAAACAGTAATTTTTCTTCTGACAGTTCCTTGGTAATTTGTGGCTCTTTTCTCTAGCCTGCACCAACACTCTTCAGATTTAGGAGCAAATCACTCTTCACATCATCTCCTCTCTCCTTCACCTACCTACACTCATCCAGGCACAGGTCCTGCCACTTTCAGTTTCCTAAATAGATCAAACATTTGTCCTTTCCTTGCATCATCTCTTAATGTAACCTGAACTACCAGCCCATATTTCTGCTTCCACAAAGCAAATCACTCCTTATAGCTCCATTGCTGTAAAGAAATGGATCCTTGCAGGGCATGGTGGCACACACTTGTAATCCCAACAGCTCAGGAGGCTAAAGCAAGAGGATCACAAGTTCAGGGCCAGCCTCAGCAACTTAGTGAGACCCCGTTTCCAAATAAAAAACATAAAAATGGAAGCTGGGCACGGTGGCGCATGCCTTAATCCCAGCACTTGGGAGGCTGAGGCAGGAGGATTGTGAGTTCAAAGCCAGCCTCAGCAATGGCGAGGGACTTAGCAACTCAGTGAGACCCTATCTCTAATAAAATACAAAAAAGGCCTGGGAATGTGGCCCAGTGGTCGAGTGCACCTGGGTTCAATCCCTAGTACCAAAAAAAGAAAGAAATGGATCCTCAGCTGAGCCACGTGAACCTGCCTTCAGAGTTTCTCATAGGTACTCTACTGCCACCTGCCACGCCCTGCCAATTCCCCCTCATCAATTGTTTATAACTTTAGATCTCAGTTGAAGAGCTGCTTCCTCAGAGAATACTTCCCCAAGTCCACAAAGGCCAGACTGGATCTCCCCATCGTTGTGTCCACAGCACTGTTCATGTTTGTGGTTTTTTTTTTTTTTTTTTTTTTGGTACCGGGGATTGAACTCGGGGGCACTCGACTACTGGGCCACATTCCCAGCCCTTTTTTGGATTTTATTAGAGACAGGGTCTCACTGAGTTGCTAAGTGCCTCGCCATTGCTGAGGCTGGCTTTGAACTTGCAATCCTCCTGCCTCAGCCTCCCAAGTGCTGGGATTACAGGCATGCGCCACCGCGCCTAGCTTGTGTGATTTCTTATATACTCTCTTCCCTCTCTGACCCACTGTGAGGGTTGGGACCTTGTCTGTGTTTGCTGTTGTGTTTCTGGGGCCTAGAACTTCATAGTAGTTTTGGATGGAGTGAACTTATCAGTCTCTCATACTCATTCCAGATATGTAACTGGTTCATCAATGCCCGGCGGCGGCTCCTCCCAGACATGCTTCGGAAGGACGGCAAAGACCCTAACCAGTTCACCATTTCCCGCCGTGGTGGTAAGGCCGCAGAAGTGGCCCTGCCCCGTGGTAACAGCCCCTCGGTGCTGGCAGTGTCTGTACCTGCCCCCACCAACGTGCTCTCTTTGTCTGTGTGCTCCATGCCCCTGCACACAGGCCAGGGGGGAAAGCCAGCAGCTCCCTTCCCACAGGGGGAGCTGGAGTCCCCCAAGTCCCTGGCTGCCCCTGGTAGCACACACTCGCCCTGCTGACCAGGGCCGAGGCTGGCAGCCCCACTGGTGGACTCTTCAACACACCCCCGCCCACACCCCCAGAGCAGGACAAGGAGGACTTCAGCAGCTTCCAGCTGCTGGTGGAGGTGGCGCTGCAGAGGGCTGCTGAGATGGAGCTTCAGAAGCAGCAGGACCCGGCACCCCCATTGCTGCACACTCCCATCCCTTTAGTTTCTGAGAACCCCAAGTAGGCATCTGCCACAGGGGAGCTCAAGGCTCAAGCCAGGTGTTCTGGGTTCCTGGTTCGCTTCCCTTCCATACAGAGGGTTTTCTACGGATCACTGCCAAGCATCGGGATCATCTCTGTCCAGACGTCTTCAGCAGGAAGATGCCAGCTGGTGTCACTGCATTGTGACAGGGACCTCTCTGCTGACTGCCATTGTCTCCAGGCCTCCTCAGTGATGAGACCAAGAGATCGGAGATAGGCATGGTGCTGCTGCTGCTCCTCCAGAGAACCCCTGGGACCCTTTGTTCCAGCCTGCTTTCCTAGGCTGGGCTCAGGAAACCTGCCAAGTTCAGACCTATGCTGGGTCCATGCTGCTCCTGAGCTGTGCCTCCTTCTGTCAAACCAGGTGTGGACATTCCATGTTCATAAGTGTGGGCAAAAGAAAAGAGGGACCCAGCACATGTAACAGCACCGACTCCAGTGAATGTTTAGATTTTTGCTAAACTGTTTATTTTTCCTATTTTGCTGTGGTTTGCATTAATTGCAGTAGTTAGCCCAGGTGTGGGGAATGAGAGTGCAAGGTGGAAGGTGGAGTCTAATCCTCCACTGGGATGATCCACCACTGCAACTAGGGGTTGTTGTACAAGGGAGAAGTATTTTTATCTGGGGGACCAGCTAAATCTCTGCATAATGAGAAATTCCAAATGGTTGTTTTATTGTTCCTTTGGTTTACCAAAAAGGTGTTTGGGGCAGAAAAAGAAATTTGGCATTGGCTCTTTTGCATCAGGCACAGAAGGGCATAACCACAGCCAAGGGAGAGTTCAGCAGAACTGACTCAACCTAGACATAGAGCAGAGAAGGGTGATAAGACCAGGGATTTGTTTTTACTGTGTTTTGGGGTAGGGGTGGGGGAGCAAGCTAGACTGAAGCAATGGGCTTTTTTTCCCCCCTTGTTAATATTTTACCACCATCCCCCCCCCTTTTTTTTTTTTTTTCTTTTCTTTCTTCTTCTTTTTTTTTTTTTTTTTAATTCCCCTTGAAGGCTTTGCCCTGCAGCCTGTTTTAAAATTCCTTTAGAAACTTTGGACTGGAATGTTAGAAGCTCCCAACATCTCTACTTGGGGAGCAGTGAGCCATCTGCTGGTCAGGAAGTCCTAGCTACTAGAACAGGCAGCTTTTCCCACAAAGGTGGTAGGAAGCTATTCTTGGAGGAAGCAGGGAATTTCCTGTAGTGGGGCTGGAAATGGGCCAGAAGCCTGGTAGCTGTGTCTTTGCTTCACCTTTCTTTAAACTGGAGTTGCAAGGGCCCTGCCTGAGTTTCCCAGTGAAACATCACATTTGGTCTTCACCCCCACCTTTATTTTGCTGTTTCATTGCTGACAGTGTTCGGCAGCAGTGTACCCCATCTTTATATATCTTAAGAAACACTAATCCTAGATTTTTATTAGCCAAAATATTTTTGTTCTGAATAACATTGTTACTGGGCCAAAAGATAGGCCAGGAGCCCTGGCCTGTTGTAGTTTCCTGAAATTACCAGGTTGGGCGTGAGGGGAAGGGGTTCCTGGGTGTTGACTGACTTGGCCACGGCAAGGGCATATGCTTTGTCCTTTTTCAGAAGATCCCTGACACCCTCAGGGAGGCTCCCCTACCTCTCCCGAATGACTTGGCCCATCCCTTGCAGTGGGCATGGGAATAGGTTACTTATAGAAAGGGAGTTTTGCCCTCTGTAGATGGGCTCTCTGTTCTGCCTCCCTCTGGCCTCTTTGCTGCAGGGAACTGGGCATCTTCACCCTTAATTGGACCCAGTTGGGGAAGGTCAATATGGCAGCTTCCAGGTTAGCTGAGCTGCTGTGCTTCCATCTCTTCCATCCCAGTGGTGTCTGTGAGCCCAGATGTAATGTAACTGTTGGAGGACCCCTAGAGTAGGTGACTCAGTGTATTGGACTGGGGTGGGATTTTCCTTTCCTACAGTACACTGAACTGGGAGGGGTGAGGAGAGAGGGAGCCATGCTGCTGAATTCTGTCTGGCATTCCCTACTTGTGTTAAATGGGGCCTCTGGGGATGGGGCAGCCTCTGCTTGGGTTTAGTTGTAAGATAAACCTGGAGGATAAAGCACAGTTGTCCCATTGAATTATTTGAGCAAAAAACTACTGTAAATAACTTTGTTTTTGTCTTTTGTCAAATAAAGTTGTTCTGTTTTTGTTTATTTTTAAAATATAACAGTTCTTGATTGATCTTCTGTGGCTCTGGGGACCCAAGTACTGAGCTTTTACTCTGCCTTACCTCTTTCACTCTCCCTTTAATAGCCATCTGTGTGAGTTTTGTACACCCTGCACCCTATTCTTTTCCCCAGTCCTATTCCATAACCCATTCATCACAGTGTACAGGGGACATATGTATCCCAAGCTGGGCCAGTCTTCTCTGAGATCAGCAGTTAAGTTTTGGGCTTGTTATGTGATGAGGGTGTGAACTTGGGAAATGGCAACTTTGACCTCTCAGAAAAGATCATGAACCCAGCACAAAGAGAAGTAGATATGAGACCAGTGCTCCAGTCATGTCTGAAGCCAGTACTACCCCACTTCCCTATTGTATAAACTAGTAATTCCCCTGTTGGTTACACTATCTGCGAATGCATTTCCACCACATGGAAATGACAATACACTAATTTCCACCCAAAGTACAAAAACCAGGGTCTGTGATGGTAGTGAACAGTTTTATTGTGAGTGGGTCTTTGTGATGTTCATTATGTCTTAAAATTTTTGTGCACACAGAGAAAACAGATGCCCTTCTAGGTAAAGAAACTGGGTGGGGCTAGTTTCTAAACTATGGTACACATCTGTAATCCTACCTATTCTGGAGGCTCACAAGCCAGCCTGGGCAATTAAGTGTAAGCCCTTGTCTCAAAATTTTAAAAAGGGGCTGGGATTGTGGCTCAGTGGTGGAGCGCTCACCTTGCACGTGTGCGGTCCGGGTTCCATCCTCACCACCAAATAAACAAATGCACTACATTGTGTACAACTAAAGCAAATAAATAGATATTAAAAAAAAATTTTTTTTTAAAGGCTGGGGATGTAGCCCAGTGATAAAAGGCCCCAAGGTTCAATCCCCAGTAACCACCACCAAAAGCTGTTATACAACTGAAGTGGCTTCTTTATTTCTCCCCAGTACACCTGGTTAGAGGATGTTTAATCTCTCCCACTGGTCACTCACCTTTATGAATTTGGAGTGAACCTCCCTACTCAATTTACCCAGATTAAGGAGCTTCAATTCCATTGCCCATTCATCCAAAGTCCTAATTTTTTACTCTTGTCAATATCCCTAGCCGGGCGCGGTGGCGCACGCCTGTAATCCCAGCACTTTGGGAGGCTGAGGCAGGAGGATCGCGAGTTCAAAGCCAGCCTAGGCAATGGCGAGGCACTTAGCAACTTAGTGAGACCCTGTCTCTAACTAAAAAACACAAAAAAGGGCTGGGGATGTGGCCCAGTGGTCGAGTGCCCCTGAGTTCAATCCCCGGTACCACAAAAAAAAAAAAAAAAAAAAAAAAAAAAAAAAAAAAAAATCCCTAAACTGAACACTTGGCTCTGAAGCTTGGAAGAACTCTTCGAAGTAAATTCAATTTCATTTACATCTGGAGGATGAATATTAATATTCCCCTAGAAAGGAGAAGTGGTTTGGATGGTTCAACTGCTTAACGAGAGATGCTTCTTAAAAATGCTTTTCAAAGAACTGAAACAAAAACTTATATTCTGCACCAAACTTAAAACTGATGAGCCTGGAAGTAAGCATGGATTCTAGATAATAGAAGTTAACAGCCGGGTGCTGTTGCGCACGCCTGTAATCCCAGCACTTTGGGAGGCTGAGGCAGGAGGATCGTGAGTTCAAAGCCAGCCTCAGCAATGGCGAGGCACTTAGCAACTCAGTGAGACCCTGTTTCTAAATGAAATACAAAAAAGGGCTGGGGATGTGACCCAGTGGTGGAGTGCCCTTGAGTTCAATCCCCAGTACCAAAAAAAAAAAAAAAAAAAAAAAAAAAGTTAACAGGGATAATGTGATTAGCACACTCCTGAGGCTGGGCACATGACCCACCTTTCTAGTAACAGTCCCATTTAGGAAACAACTTTTAAAATGTATTTTGAGCTAGATGTGGTAGCATATGCCTGTAATCCCAGTTACTCTGGAGGCTGAGATAGGAGGATCATAAGTTCCAGGACAGTCTGGGCAATCTAGCAAGACCATATTTTTAAAAAAGGGGCTGGGGTTTTGGCTCAGTGGTAGAGCATGTATGAGGCACTGGGTTCAATCCTCAGCACCACATAAAAATAAATAAAGATATTGTGTCCAAGCCGGGCGCGGTGGCGCACGCCTGTAATCCCAGCACTTTGGGAGGCTGAGGCAGGAGGATCGCGAGTTCAAAGCCAGCCTCAGCAATGGCAAGGCACTTAGCAACTCAGTGAGACCCTGTCTCTAAATAAAATACAAAAAAGGTCTGGGGATGTGACCCAGTGGTCGAGTGCCCCTGAGTTCAATCCCCGGTACCACAAAAAAAAAAAAAAAAAAAAAAAAAAAAAAAAAGATATTGTGTCCATCTACAACTAAAAGTTAAAAAGAGCTGAATGTGTAGCTCATTGGTAGAATGCCCCTTGGTTCAATCCCCAGTGTCACATTAAAACAAAATATTCTATGCAATTTCATGGGTCATTTAAAGAAAAACAAAACAAAAACAGGATATGCAGTTAGACCTCTACTTCACAACAACAGCTGGTAGTTATCCTCCAGGACCACTGATTTCTGTGATCCATCAGTGTCTGTGTGGGATCACAGCCTTACCTTTCAGAGAATTACCTTCCTCCCCAAACCCTACTACAAGCAGCTGGCAGTGATGTGGAAGTATTCAGCTGGGAGGAAATACTCAGCCTGAGGCTGAAACCATGTGTTCAACTGGTGCTAAAAAAATCCCACTCCTCATTGAGGCAAAATATGTCCTACTTCCAAATATGTCTCCCACTTCCAAAACTGACTTTTCACCAAGTTCTTTTCCATTTTGGACCACCCAAGATGTTTATTTTAACCAGATGGATACACTGGGGTTTAGCCAGATTCTCCACTTCCTAAGATAAGGAAAGCTTTGGGTGAAAACAGAAAGGGAACAATTCTGAGTCCCATAAATACCTTTTAGGCAAGGACTTCCATGCTGGCTGCCAGCTCGGCTTTGTCTACTCCTAGAAAGCTAAGCTGAGAAACAGATCAGGTTTCTGAAGTCTATTTAACCTCTAACTTGCTGTGTGACCTTGTAGGGCACTGCAGGATCTAAGGATCCTTCCAAATATAAATTTCTGTAACTTCTCCCACTCCCATGTAAATACAAATTTAATCAATCTCAGAGGTAAATTCAGACTTAACAATATAACACAAAGATAGTATAAATATCACACAAAAAGAATGTCTTGTTTTCCTGTATAACTTACCTATTTTCAAAGATGATGTGATCTCATATGTAGAAAACACTAAAGATTCCACCTAATAACTGTTGGAACTAATAAATAAATTCAGGAAAGTTGTAAGATAGAGTGAACACACAAAAATCAGTTGTGTTTTCCTGGGTACAGTGGTGCACATCTGTAATCCCAGCAATTTGGGAGGCTGAGGTAGGATTACAAATTCAAAGCCAGACTCAGCAATTTAGTGACTCCCTAAGCAATTTAGCAAGTCCCTGTCTCAAAAAATATAAAGGGCTGGGCATGTGGCTTAGTGGTAAAGCACTTCTGGGTTCAATCTCCAATGCCTCCCCCGAAAAAAGTTGTTTCTAGACACTAACAATAAATAATCTGAAAAGCAAATTAAGAAAACAATTTCATTTACAATAGCATCGAAAATAATAAAACATTTAGAAATTAATCAAGTTGTCAACTGGAAGCTAAAATAAAAATCACTGAAAGAAATTAAAAATGACACAAATAAACGGAAAGATATCCTAAATTCATGGATTAAAGTATTTCTAATACTGAGAAACAGAAACAGACAGACCATACTCATCTGAGGTGAAATCTGGTTGTCAAAGGTGCCAAAAACGCCGGGCGCGGTGGCGCACGCCTGTAATCCTAGCACTTTGGGAGGCTGAGGCAGGAGGATCTTGAGTTCAAAGCCAGCCTCAGCAATGGCGAGGCACTTAGCAACTCAGTGAGACCCTGTCTTTAAATAAAACACAAAAAAGGACTGGGGATGTGACCCAATGGTCGAGTGCCTCTGAGTTCAATCCCTGGTACCACAAAAAAAAAAAAAAAAAAAAAAAAATCTTAACACCAGGGGCTGGGGTTGTGGCTTAGCGGTAGAGCGCTCCCCTAGCACATGCACGGCCTGGGTTTGATCCTCAGCACCACGTACAAATAAACACATTGTGTACAACTAAAGCAAATAAATAAATATTTTTAATAACCCAATCAATAAATGGATCAATCAACAAATATATGAAAAAATGTTCAACACCTCTAGCAATTAGAGAAATGCAAATCAAAACTAAGATTTCATCTCACTCCAGTCAGAATGGCAGCTATTAAGAATACAAACAGGGAGCTGGGCGTGGTGGCGCACGCCTGTAATCCCAGCACTTTGGGAGGCTGAGGCAGGAGGATCGAAAGTTCAAAGCCAGCCTCAGCAATGGCGAGGCACTTAGCAACTCAGTGAGACCCTGTCTCTAAATAAAATACAAAAAAGGGCTGGGGATGTGACCCAGTGGACGAGTGCCCCTGAGTTCAATCCCCAGTACCACAAAAAAAAAAAAAAAAAAAAAAAAAAAAGAATACAAACAGGGGCTGGGTGGGCTTGTGGCTCAGTCAGTGGTAGAGCACGTGTGCGACCCGGGTTCGATCCTCAGCACCATGTACAAATAAACAAATTGTGTACAACTAAAGCAAATAAATAAATATTAAAAAAAAGAATACAAACAGGGCTAGAGTTGTGGCAAAGTGGTAGAGTGCTTGCCTAGCACACGTGAAGCACTGGGTTCAAACCTCAGCACTAGCCGGGCGCGGTGGCGCGTGCCTGTAATCCCAGCACTTTGGGAGGCTGAGGCAGGAGGATCGCGAGTTCAAAGCCAGCCTCAGCAATGGCGAGGCACTTAGCAACTCAGTGAGACCCTGTCTCTAAATAAAATACAAAAAAGGGCTGGGGATGTGGCCCAGTGGTCGAGTGCCCCTGAGTTCAATCCCCGGTACCACAAAAAAAAAAAAAAAAAAAAAAAAAAAAAACACCTCAGCACCACATAAAAATGAAATAAAGATATTGTGTCCACCTACAACTAAATATATATATATATATTTGGTATTGGGAATTGAACTCAGCGGCACTCGACCACTGGGCCACATCTTTTTGTACTTTATTAGAGACAGGGTCTCACTGAGTTGCTAAGTGCCTTGCCATTGCTGAGGCGGGCTTTGAGTTCATGATCCTCCTGCTTCAGTTTCCCAAGTGCTGGGATTACAGGCATACACCACTGTGCCTGGCTTAAAAAATAAATATATTTTTTTTAAAAAAGAATACAAAGAACAATAAGTGTTGGCAAGGAAGTGGGAAAAAGGCACACTCATATATTTCTGGTGGAACAGCAAATTGGTGCAGCCAATGTGGAAAGCAGTGTGGAGAATCCTTGGAAAACTGGGAACAGAACCACCATTTGACCCAGCTATCCCACTCCTCAGTCTATACCCAAATGACGTAAAAACAGCATACTACAGGGACACAGCCACAACAATGCTTATAGCAGCACAATTCATAATAGCTAAACTGTGGAACGAAACTAGATGCCCTTCAGTAGATGAGTGGATAAAGAAAATGTGGTATATATACACAATGGAATACTACTCAGCAATTAAAGATAATAAAATCATGGCATTTGTGGGTAAATGGATGGAGTTGGAGAATATAATGCTAAGTGAAGTTGGCCAATCCCAAAAAAACAAATGCTGAATGTTTTCTATGATTTAAGGATGCTGATTCATAATGTGGTTGCGGGTGGGGGCGGTGGTGGACATGGGAGGATCAGATAAACTCTAGATAGGGCAAAGGGGAGGGAAGGGAAAGGAGGGGGCATGGGGGTAGGAAAGACGGTGGAACAAGATGGACATCATTTACCCTAAGTACATGCATGAAGACATGAACGGTGTGACTCTACTTTGTGTACAACCAGAGATATGAAAAATTGTGCTCTATATGTATAATATGAATTGTAGTGCATTCTGCTGTCATATATAGCCAACTAAATTTTTTTTTTAAAAATCTGGTTGTCGCCGGGCGCAGTGGCGCACACCTGTAATCCCAGCACTTTGGGAGGTTGAGGCAGGAGGATTGGGAGTTCAAAGCCAGCAGCCGGGCGCGGTGGCACACGCCTGTAATCCCAGCACTTTGGGAGGCTGAGGCAGGAGGATCGCGAGTTCAAAGCCAGCCTCAGCAATGGCGAGGCACTTAGCAACTCACTGAGACCCTGTCTCTAATCAAATACAAAAAGGGCTGGGGATGTGGCCCAGTGGTCGAGTACCCCTGAGTTCAATCCCCAGTACCACAAAAAAAAAAAAAAAAAAAAAAATCTGGTTGTCAAATTCATAGAAAGCAGAATGATGATAGTTAAGGGATAGAGGAAGGGGAGTTATTGTTTAATGAGTATAAAATGTTGATTTCACAAGATAAAAAAGTTCTGAAATTAATGGTGGTGATGGCTGCGCAACAAAAAAATGTACTTTTATTTTGGGGGGGGGGGCACTGAGGATTGAACCCAGGGGTGCTTTACCATTGATTTATATCCTCAGTTCTTTAAACTTTTTTTGAAATTTTATCTGGAGATAGGATTTTCCTAAATTGTTTATGGCCTCACTAAGGTTCTGAAGCTACAATCCTCAAACTTATAATTCTCCTGTTTCAGCCTCCTGAGTGGCTGAGACTATAGGTGTGCACCACCATGACTGTTTTTTTCTTTGTGTGTGTGCCTGTGTGTGTGTGTGTGTGTGTGTGTGTGAGAGAGAGAGAGAGAGAGAGAGAGAGAGAGAGAGAGAGAGAGATACTGGGATCAACTCAGGGGCACTCTTTTTATTTTTATTTTGAAATAGGATTTCACCACATTGTTGAGGCTGCTCTTAAATTTGAGATCCTCCTGCCTCAGCCTCCCCAGTACCTGGAAACACAGGTATGGTGTACCACGGTGCCCAGCCAAAGTAAATGTACTTAATGCCATTGAAATGTATATTTAAAAATTGTTAAATGACATATATTTATGTATATTTCATACAATTTTAATTTTTTTTTTGTTTTTGTTTTTTTTTGGTACTGGGGATTGAACTCAGGGGCACTCGACCACTGGGCCACATCCACAGCCCTTTTTTGTATTTTACTAGAGACAGGGTCTCACTGAGTTGCTAAGTGCCTCGCCACGGCTGAGGCTGGCTTTGAACTCGTGATCCTCCTGCCTCAGCCTCCCAAGTGCTGGGATTACAGGCGTGCGCCACCAAGCCCGGCTTAATTTTAATTTTTTTAATTTAAAAGTTTTTTTTTTTTTTTTTACCCCCTTCAGGGCTGGGGATCAAATCCAGGGCCTCAGGCATGCTGTATAAGCTCTCTACTAAGCTACATCCTCAGCTTCTAAGAACTTTTTCTTTTTTTCCAGTACTGAGGATTGAACCCAGGGTGTTGCTAATGCTAAGCAAGTACACTCACTACCACTGAACTACACTACCAGTCCATTTTATTCTATTTTGAGATAGGGTGTCACGAAGTTGCCCAGGCTGGTTTCAAACTTGTGGTCCTCCTGCCTCAGCCTCCCAAGTAGCTGGGATTATAGCCATCTCACCTGGCTTTTTTTGCAGTGCTGGGGATTGAATCTAGGAGCTTGGATATTCTAGGCAAATGCTGAACCACTTAAGTGCTTTTGCCCAGCCCCCACTCTTTTTTTAAAACAGGGTCTAAGTTGCTGAGGCTGTCCAGGAACTCTTGGTGCTCTTGTCTCGTTGCTGAGGCTGTCCAGGAACTCTTGGTGCTCTTGTCTCAGCCTCCTAAGTAGCTGGAATTATAGGCGTGGGCTACCACACCCAGCAAAAGAATTACTTTTTAGTACAATTTTGTCCATCTTCAGGGTCCTAGCAACTCTCACCTAATGATTTTAATTGCCTCTTAAAGGAGTCTCCCACTCTGATTGAGTCTCTCAAATAGCAGCCAGATGATCTTTCTTTTTTTTTTTTTTTTTTTTTTGTGGTACCAGGGAGTGAACTCAGGGGCACTTGACCACTGGGCCACATCCCCAGCCCGTTTTTGTTCTTTTATTAGAGACAGGGTCTCACCGAGTTGCTAAGTGCCTCGCCATTGCTGAGGCTGGCTTTGAACTCCCAATCCTCCTGCCTCAGCCTCCCAAAGTGCTGGGATTACAGGTGTGTGCCACTGCACCCGGCTTTTCTTTCTTTCTTTTTTTTTTTTTTTTGTGGTACCGGGGATTGAACTCAGGGGCACTCGACCATTGGGCCACATCCCCAGACCTTTTTTGTATTTTTTATTAGAGACAGGGTCTCACTGAGTTGCTAAGTGCCTCGCCATTGCTGAGGCTGGCTTTGAACTCGCGATCCTCCTGCCTCAGCCTCCCAAGTGCTGGGATTACAGGCGTGCGCCACCGCGCCCGGCTTCTTTCTTTTTTTAATATTTATTTTTTAGTTGTAGTTGGACACAATACCTTTATTTTATTTATTTATTTTTATGTAACGCTGAGGATCGAACCCTGGGCCTTGCATGTGCTAGGCGAGGGCTCTACTGCTGAGCCACAACCCCAGCCCAAACCCTGGGCTTTAAACACTCTAGAAAAGCACTCTTACACTGAGCTACATCCCCAGACCCACAGTGATCTTTCTACAATGCAAACCTGATCACTTCCCCTGTTTAAATCCTTTCTGTGGCTTCCCGAGCCCTTGGGATAAAACCAAAATTTTCTATATGATTTTTCCTGCTCTTTTTCTTACTTGTGGCTTCATTCCTTACCATTATCCTACATGGTTTCATCTCCCTGAATGTACTCCTCCCTTCTCCTCCCTCTCTTTCCTTCTTCCTTCACAGCTGTCTACCCTAAACTCCCCAAGATGGGATTACTCATTACAATCTTCACTTTGAGACTAAATAAAATTTCAACTCCCCCCCCCCCCCCCCCCCACCCCCCCCCCCCCCCCCCCCCCCACGGTGAAAACTTACCTTCTGGTCATGGGCTAGTTTTTTCTTTCAACTTTCTATGATAGAGTGATCTGTTTGTTGCCAGAGCTACATGCCACCAGGGAGTCTGTAAAAGAGGTTTATACCAATGATACTCTTCCAAACTAGAGCAAGTTGGTTAAACTTTACTATTGCATATGAGAGGGGAATGATTCAGAAAAGAGGCAGGGCTGGAAAGAACAAGATTCACGTGAAAACTAGTGATAAGGTTGTACATTCATATCAAGTTAAGGGCCTTCCATCAGTTCTAGACAGTAAAGTCTGTTAGTGTGTGTCACCTTTGGGATCCAGCCTCAATCTTCTAAAAACAAGATCTTGGGAGTAGGACTGGAGTGGAAAATGCCAGATAAGGTATTGGGAAAAGCTCCATAGGAGATTCTGTTTTAGGAGATTCTACTGTTCACCTAAAGTGAAGACAAAACTACAGGTGAATGTTGACAGGTATGCAAAGGGTTTTATTCTCTCTCTTTTTTTGGTACTGGGGATTGAATCCAGGGGTGCTTAAACACTGCCACATCCCCAGTCCTTTTCTTATTTTATTTAGAGACAGGGTCTCCCTGAGTTGTTCAGGGCCTCGCTAAATTGCTGAGGCTGGCTTTGAACTCGTGATCCTCCTACCTCAGCCTCCTGAACCAGGTGTGTGTCACTGTACCAGGCAGGTAAGGCATTTCTGACCTTATTCATTTTAAGTTCTTTGTTTGTTTGTTTGTTTGTACCGGGAACTGAATTCAGGGGCACTCAACCACTAAGCCACATCCCTAGTCCTATTTTGAGTTTTATTTAGAGGCAGGGTCTCACTGAGTTACTTAGCATCTGGTCAGTTGCTGAGGCTGGCTTTGAACTCCTGATCTTCTCAGCCCAGCCTCTGGGATCACAGGTGTGCGTCGTGCATCACCAGCACCGAAAGTCTTTTTTTTTTTTTTTTAACATTTATCTATTTGTTCTAGTTGTACACAATGCCTTTATTTTTACGTGGTGCTGAGAATCGAACCCGGGTGGCACACATGCTAGGCCAGCGCTCCACCGCTGAGCCACAACCCCAGCCCACCGAAAGTCTTTTTTAAGAGTTGAGGAGGGCTGGTGCTTTAGCTGAGTGGTAGAACGCTTGCCTCGCACATGTGAGGTACAGGGTTCAATTCTCAGCACCAGATAAAAATAAATAAAGATATTGTGTCCATCTATGACTTAAAAAAAAAAAAGAGTTCGGAGGGCATCTCGCCTGTAATCCCAGTGACTCAGGAAGCTGCGGCAGATTACAAATTCAATCCCAGCCTCAGCAATTTAGGGAGGTACTAAGCAACTCAGCCAGGTCCTGTCTCTAATAAAATATAAAAAAGGGGGCTGGAGTTGTAGCTCAGTTGTAGAGGGCTTGCCTAGCATGTGCGAGGCACTGGGTTCAATCCTCAGCACCATACATAAAAAATATAAAGGTCCATCGACAACTAAAAAAATTTTTTTTTTAAATATTTATTTATGGGCTGGGATTGTGGCTCAGCGGTAGAGCGCTCGCCTAGCACGTTCGCGGCCCGGGTTTGATCCTCAGTACCATGTAAACATAAATGCATTGCATTGTGTACAACTAAAGCAAATAAATATATATTTAAAAAATATTAGCCGGGCGCGGTGGCGCACGCCTGTAATCCCAGCACTTTGGGAGGCTGAGGCAGGAAGATCGTGAGTTCAAAGCCAGCCTCAGCAATGGCGAGGCACTTAGCAACTCAGTAAGACCCTGTCTCTAAATAAAATACAAAAAAAAAGGGCTGGGGATGTGACCCAGTGGTCAAGTGCCCCTGAGTTCAATCCCCGGTACCACAAAAAAAAAAAAAAAAAAAAATTTATTTGCTTTAGCTGTACACAATGCGTTCATTTTTACGTGGTGCTGAGGATCGAAACAGGGCCGCGCTCGTGCTAGGCGAGCTCTCTACCGCTGAGCCACAACCCCAGCCCCCGACAACTAAAAATTTTATTTTATTTATTTATTTATTTTGTGATACCAGGGATTGAACTCAGGGGCACTCGACCACTGGGCCACATCCCAGCCCTTTTTTGTATTTTATTTAGAGACAGGGTCTCACTGAGTTGCTAAAAAAATATTTAAAAAGGGCCGGGCGCGGTGGCGCACGCCTGTAATCCCAGCACTTGGGAGGCTGAGGCAGGAGGATCGCGAGTTCAAAGCCAGCCTCAGCAATGGCGAGGCACTTAGCAACTCAGTGAGACCCTGTCTCTAATAAAATACAAAAAAAAGGGCTGGGGATGTGACTCAGTGGTCGAGTGCCGCTGAGTTCAATCCCCGGTACCAAAAAAAAAAAAAAAAAAAAGAAAAAAGAAAAAAAAATATAAAAAAAAAGGGCTGCGGGGGGGGGGGCTGGGGTTGTGGCTCAGTGGCAGAGCGCTCGCCTTGCACGTGCACGGCCCGGGTTCGATCCTTAGCACCACACAAACATAAATGTATTACATTGTGTACAACTAAAGTAAATAAATAAACTTTTTTTTTAAAAAAGGGCTGCGGTTAAGCGCCCTAGGTTCAATCAAAAAAAAAAAAAAAAAAAAAAAAAAGTTAAGAGGGCAGATTTTAATCAGATTCAACGACGGAGAGAGAGTCCAGACAAGTTACCTAGCCTCTATAAACCCAGTGCACAGAAGTGAGTGATGTGTCTTGATCTCTCAATTCACTACATAGCACACTGTGCATGGCACCACTCGGTGGGCTTGTTAAAACACTGATACATTCGATAAGGGACCCATTCCCAGAATTTCTGATTGAGTAGGTCTAGGGTGAGGTCCGAGAATTTGCATCCCAGCAGATGCAGCTGCTGCTTGTCAGAGACATACTTTGTGAACTAGCACGTAGTGAGGGCACAACAGATGAACACTCAGATATTCTGATACCTAATAAAGTATTTTATCTGTCCTACTTCCTCGAAGAGATCTCAGCTGGTTCCAATCTGCCTTAGAAAATTATTTCCCCTCTTGGAGTCTCAAGGCTCACATTTGCCAACAGAAGGTGCCGGGCAAGATAAGCCGCTAAGTTGTCACAACGAAGAGTTAACATCTTGAACAAGGTCCTGCAGAACCTGCAGGTTCAGGGAAGAATGTACAGGAGCTAAATCCCGAGGGCAGCGTGGAACTCCCGGTGTGTGTGTGTGTGTGTGTGTGTGTGTGCGCGCGCGCGCGTGCGGGGGGGGGGTGCAAGGCCGCCTCAAGGAAGACAGGGCCACTCCAGCCGGTGGCTCAAGGGACCAGCTTTAGCTGACTTGGCGACGCTCACGTTCAACCTACGCTCTCTCCTCTGTTGCAGTTCCTCAATTTCCACAGCGCCTCGGTGAGCTGGTGACACCTCCCCACAAGTGTTGTCCCTTTCCTCTCACCCTACCGCGCGCCGAACGGAAGTTTACCGTCACTTCCGCCTCGCGCAGTGCGCTTGCGCCGAGGCGACGGCCGTTCTTTCGCTCCGACAACTGCGTGCTCCCCGATTGGCTGCGTGGGCACGTCGACGGCGGGGCATGAAGCGCGGCGCTGCCCCTCCCTCCGCGGCGCCTGCTCGGTGGAACGAGCAGAGCCAGGCAGCTTGGCTAAGTCAGAGAACTTGCAGCGCGCTGTAGGAGCGGACCGCTGAACCTGCGGCTATCGCCGCCGCACCGCGCGCCGTGACTAGTGACCTCAGACCCCGACTACCTTTGGCTCGGCCCGCGCGCCCCAGGCCCGGCCCGGGCGGCGCGACTGGAGGATGAGCGGCGGGCGGCGGAAGGAGGAGCCGCCTCAGCCGCAGCTGGCCAACGGGGCCCTCAAAGTCTCTGTCTGGAGCAAAGTGCTGCGGAGCGACGCGGCCTGGGAGGACAAGGTGCGGGGGGCCTGGCGAAGGCGCGGGTTCGAGGAGCCGGCTGGGGCTGAGGGGACGGTGTGGTGGTCCTGGGCCTGTCCCCGCCCGGGTGCTGTAGAGTGGGATGGTGGGGCCGGTGCCCCAAGGGTGCCGGGGCGAACTTGGCGGGCACGGGCCTGACAGTCGGGCTTGCCTGGGATGAAGCCGCCTGGTCATGCGGAAGTTGTGAAATGGGTGCAGAAGAATTGTCATCTGCGGGCTGGGCGTGTGCCCGCTTGGCGTGAGTGAGCTTCGATTAAGCCTCCGCCTTTTATTCCCAATTCGATCTTGAGAAAGTTAGCACCGACAGTAACAGTGCCAGACTTGTACTGAGTCCTGTCTGTGTGCCAGGTACTCTCCATGCATAGTCCCCCAGTACTCAAAACTGTCACTGAAGTGGGCTGTGCCGTGATGCATCAAAGTTTAGAACGTACTGAGGCTCGCTTAATGGTGAGCTGCTATCGCTTAATTGTTGAGTGAGAAAGACTGAATACCTTAATGAGTGTGAGTCTGCGATCACTTTTTGGGTGAGTGTGTAAGAGAAAGAGTAAGAATTGCCACCAGGGTTTGGGGTTGTGGCATGCTTGAGGCATTGGGTTCGATCACCACCACATTTAAAAAAAAAAAAAAAACTAAATAAAATAAAGGTATTGTATCCACTTAACAACTAAAAATACATATATATATATAAAAGTTGCCACCACCAAATATGTGTAATAAATTGGGCTTCAGGATGGATGCTTCCTGACTCTGCTCCATGATATATCTAGAGGGGCTATCACAAACAGCTTGGTTCCAGGTGGTCTGAAAAGAATGTTATATTTGTAGTCTTTTCTTTGTTTTATTTCCTGGACTGTTGAAGTTGGGTTTTCCTTCCTTGAGTTCCGGCAAGGGGGGGATGGGAGGCACTTCCCGAAGGTGCCCTTGTCCTGCCCCCAGCCCTGCCCAGCTCTTGCAAAACCTGCAGTCTCTTGATGATCTGCTGTGTCATTTCTGTCTTTCTTGGTATAAGGACTGGTTTCTGAAATCTAGGGCAATTCACAAAGCCTGAGTCTTCTGTTTCCTTCTGTGGAATTTAGACGTGCTGTCACCTGCCTCCAGCAATTTTATTTCCGATCTTTTCTTTCTTCTGTGACTTACTAAAAAATCCCATGTACAGAAAGGTGGTACTGAGTAGGTTAATAGCTCTTCTGCCCAAGGACTAGATAGGTCTCCTCTGGTCAGTTAAGAGTTGTAAGCCGGGCGCGGTGGCGCACGCCTGTAATCCCAGCACTTTGGGAGGCTGAGTCAGGAGGATCGCGAGTTCAAAGCCAGCCTCAGCAATGGCGAGGCACTTAGCAACTCAGTGAGACCCTGTCTCTAATAAAATACAAAAAAGGGCTGGGGATGTGGCCCAGTGGTCTAGTGCCGCTGAGTTCAATCCCCGGTACAAAAAAAAAAAAAAAAAAAAAAAAAAAAAAAAAAGCCGGGCGTGGTGGCGCATGCCTGTAATCCCAGCACTTGGGAGGCTGAGGCAGGAGGATCACGAGTTCAAAGCCAGCCTCAGCCATGAGGAGGCACTTAGCAACTCAGTGAGACCCTGTCTCTAGTAAAATACAAAAAAGGGCTGGGGATGTGGTCCAGTGGTGGAGTGCCCGAGTTCAATCCCCAGTACCAAAAAAAAAAAAAAAAGAGTTGTAGTTGTACGTGGCCAGTAGCACAATTATTACTAAAGTCACTTCACTACAAGTCATTTCATTTATACAGCTTAAAAAAAAAAAAAAAAAGCAACAAATGACCCTTAAATTTTAATTTAGAGCACAGGCTCTGGCAATAATCACTTAAGATATCTATATTGTTTCCTACCATATTTTAGTGTACATAAGAGGTGATGGAGGACCTACATACCATTCCCTGAAAGATGTGTTTAGCAGAAAGTTTTGTTTCCCCACTTATAGCTATTCTATGGCACCACTTAATATAATATATATTAATATAATATATAACATAATGCAAGCATTATTTGTTTTTTCTACAGGATGAATTTTTAGATGTGATCTACTGGTTCCGACAGATCATTGCTGTGGTGCTGGGTGTCATTTGGGGAGTTTTGCCATTGAGAGGTTTCTTGGGAATAGCAGGGTAAGTCTTGCATTTGAATGGTTTGTTTTCTTTCCTTTCTTTTATTTCTTTTTTTCTTTTTTCTTTCTTTTTCACACTGGGTATTAAACCCAGGAGCATTTTACCACTGAACTATATCCCCAGTAGCAGCATACACCCCACACTTTTTTTTTTTTTTAATTTATTTATTTGCTTTAGTTGTACACAATGTGTTTTTACGTTGTGCTGAGGATCGAACTCGGGCCGCGCACATGCTAGGCGAGCGCTCTACTGCTGAGCCACAACCCCAGCCCACACTTTTTTTTTTTTTTTTTTTTTTTTAAAGACAGTGTCTCCCTGAGTTACCAGGTTGGCCTTACACTTACAGTCCTCCTGCCCCAGCCTTCTCTGAGTTGCCAGGATTACAAATGTGTGCCACCCAGCTTGGTTACATTTCCTTATTTCCTTATTTATTTATTTATTGGTATTGGGATTGAACTTAGGAGACATCTTACCTTTGAGCTACATCCCCAGTCCTTTTATTTATTTTTTGTTTTGAGACAGGAGCTTGCCAAGTTGTCACAGCTGGCCTTGCATGTGCAGTCCTGCCTTAGCCTCCTGAGGTCCTGGGATTAAAGACATATGCCACTGTGCCTGCCTATATTTCTATTTAAATTGAGGTTTTGTTTGCTTTTATGGAAAGAGCCATTGCTATTTGGGAATTTGTGTGTGTGTGTGTGTGTGTGTGTGTGTGTGTGTGTAAGGACTAGAACAAAAAAAGTGGCCTCTGTGGCACTCCTGGGTCTGATGCCCTCAGTTCATTGAGCACAGGAGCATCTCAGATCAGGCAGGCTACCTTTCTGAAGGCTGGGCCAGTCCACTCATTCATGAGTCTAAAGTAACCTTGTGCAAGAAGGTACCATTTTTTTTTTTTTTTTTTTTTTGGTGGTACCGGGGATTGAACTCAGGGGCACTTGACCACTGGGCCACATCCCCAGCCCTTTTTTGTGTTTTTATTAGAGACAGGGTCTCACTGAGTTGCTAAGTGCCTCGACATTGCTGAGGCTGGCTTTGAACTCGCGATCCTCCTGCCTCAGCCTCCCAAAGTGCTGGGATTACAGGCGTGCGCCACCGCGCCTGGCAGTACCATATTATTGACAGCACACACTGTAGTTCTGGTGCAACCTTTGTACCTGTGGAAGTTTGGGAAATAGGGGAACTTCTATACTTTATGACTATCTCCCTTGTGCTGGCATTATGCTGGTTGTGCTAAATCTTGGCTTTGATTGAAGTTACTTCAGTTCCCTACAATTTAAAAGCAACTCCAAAGTAGGACATTGTCAAACCAAGCGTTTTTGGGTTTTTGTTGTTGTTCTGTGTGTATGTATGTGCGCGCGCTTGCGCGTGAGCACGCATATGTGTGTGTGTGTGTGTGTGTGAGAGAGAGAGAGAGAGAAAGAGACACACACACACTAAGGATCAAACCCAGGACCTTGCTCTTGTGAGGCAAGCACTCTACCACTGAGCTGTAGCCTTTTTTATTTTGAGACAGGGTTTCGATAAGTTGTCCAGGCTGGCCTTGAACTTGTGATCCTTCTTCATCAACCTCTTGCATAACTGGTTGTATAGGTGTGTACCACTGCATCCTGCACTTTACAGGTTATTGTGCTCCTCTGGCCAGTGGCAGCACACTTGACACCGGCCCCTTGTCATGGCTCAGTTTGTTAACAAGCTAATAAAAGTAAGTCTGTGTGCCCATCGGATTGAATTAAAAAGATGTGGGGGAGTTGTCTTAAGATATGAATCTTAGGGGGCTCAGGGATATAGCACAGAGGTAGAGCACTTTCCTAACATAAGCAAGGCCCTAAATTTGACCCCAAGCACCTTAAAAAAAGAAGAAGAAGGGCTGGGGTTGTGGCTCAGCAGTAGAGCACTCGCCTAGCGTGTGCGCAGCCCGGGTTCGATCCTCAGCACCACGTAAACATAAATGCATTGCATTGTGTACAACTAAAGTAAATAAATATTTAAAAAAAAAAAAAAAAGAAGAAGAAGAAGAAGAAAACACCAGTATGAATCATGGGCAATCTATTGTGAAAATGGAGGACCTTACCTTTTTTCTTTTCATACAGGAAATATAAGTGTCCCATTCCCATGGAAAACCACACTGGTTGTTTCAGGGTAATCCTCTTTCTTACGATTCTTTTCCTTTGGGGTGTATGGAATGAAATACATTTCAAACATTCAAATTGCCTATTTTCTCCTGAAGATAACCCCAAAGAGCCAGGCATGATGGTGCATATGTGTATGGGAGATTGAGGCAGGAGGATCACGAGTTCAAAGACAGCCTCAGCAACTTAGCAAGGCCCTGAGAACCTGTCTCTAAATAAAGGACAAAAAAGGACTGGCTGCGGTGGTGCATGCCTGTAATCTCAGCACTTAGTAGGCTGAGGCAGGAGGATCGCAAGTTCAAAGCCAGCCTCAGCGATGGCAAGGCACTTAGCAACTCAGCGAGACCCTGTCTCTAATAAAATACAAAAAAGGGGGTTGGGGTTGTGGCTCAGCGGCAGAGCGCGTGCGCGGCCCGGGTTTGATCCTCAGCACCATGTAAACATAAATGCATTGCGCTGTGTACAACTAAAGTAAACAAATAAACAAAAATTTTAAAAAAATACAAAAAAGGGCTGGGGATGTGGCCCAGTGGTCGAGTGCCCCTGAGTTCAATCCCCAGTACCAAAAAAAAAAAAAAAAAAGGACTGGGGATGTGGCTCAGTGGTTAAGTGCCCCTGGGTTCAGTTTCTGGTACCAAAAAAGAAGATAACCCCAAAGAAATGTACACTAGTCCCCCCATATCCAGGTGGGATATATTTAAAACCTCCAGTAGATGCCTGAAACTATGGAAAGCACTGAGTGCTATGTATACTGTTTTTCCCTATACTTATATATTTATGATAATGTTTATAAATTGGGCAGAATGAGATTAACAACAAATTATAACAATATGTTGTAATAAAAGTTATGTGAATGTGATCTCTTCCTCCCTCTTCCAAAATATCTTATTGTAATGTACTCATTATCTTCCAGTGATGATGTTAGATGATGTTTAAAGAAAGCACTTTATGACTTCTCTTTGGCATATCCAAATTGCCAGCATCATTGTGTTTGCATTTTGAAGACCATTAGTAAGTAAAATTATGGTGACTTGAATATAAGCACTGTCATACTGCCACAGTCAGTCTGATAACCAAGATGCCTACTGAGTGAGTGTGTGAGTGTAGTAGGTAGCGTATACCGTATGGATATGGTAGACAAAGGGATATTTCGTGTCCTAGGCAGGAAGGATTAGGACAGCATGAGATTCTATTACACTACCTGGAACAGCATGTAGTTTAAGGCATATAAATCGTTCTGAGTTCTAGGTCTGCCACTTTCGTAATACATAATTTTGAGCTTACCTTTCTAAATCTGTTTCCTCTTCAGTAAAAGGAAGGTGATAAGAGAGATAAATAATAAATAAATGAGATGATGCGAGTGAATTGCTAAATGTCATGTTTTGGTACATCACAGGCACTCCATGACTATTTCAGTGCCACTGGTATATAATTAGCTTCAAGAAGAGTGGTAAAATATGACCTGAGTCAGGCACAGTGGTGCATGCCTATAATCCCAGCAGGTCAGAAGGCTGAGGCAGGAGGGTCATGAGTTCAAAGCTAGCCTTAGCAGCTTAACAAGGCCCTAAACAACTTGGGGAGACCCTATCTCAAAATAAGGGCTGGGGATGTGGCTCAGTGATAAGTGACTCTGGGTTTAATCCCTGTCATCAAAAACAACAACAACAACAGAAAAAACACCTGTTGAGAGAACACGGAACAGGATACACAGAGTGAATGTACCTTGGAGTGGCTCACCATAGAGCATGGTGCCACTCTTCCAGGACTGCCTGTTTTCTGGGATTCAGTCCCACACTGTCTGCCAGAGCCAGTTTCTCTCACCCCAGACAAATCCCTTCCCTCCTTTTTTTTTTTTTTTTGGTACCGGGGATTGAACTCAGCGGCACTAGACCACTGGGCCACATCCCCAGCCCTTTTTTGTATTTTATTAGAGACAGGGTCTCACTGAGTTGCTAAGTGCCTCGCCATTGCTGAGGCTGGCTTTGAACTCGCGATCCTTCTGACTCAGCCTCCCAAAGTGCTGGGATTACAGGTGTGCGCCACCGCGCCCGGCTCCCTTCCCTCCTTTTGGTTGGCAACTTACCCCCTGCTCTTTTTTTTTACCCCAAACATTTTTTTTAGTTTTAGATGGACACAATACCTTTATTTCATTCTATTTTACTTTATGTGGTGCTAAGGATGAAACCCAGTGCCCCACACATGCAAGGCTAGTACTCCACTGCTGAGCCACAACCCCAGCTCCTCCCCCTGCTCTTTGAAAGGGCCAAGCACTTTGATTTTTCCCTACATCTCCTTCTCCATTTGTTTGATCCAGCTGCTTTGGTTTAGGGGAGGATGGCCCTGTTGCTCATTTCTGGTGACCTTCTCAACTGCCCTCTGTCCAGACGCCAACTTGCTTCTCTTCATTTTATTCTGTTGTAGCCTCCAGTTAGAGCCAGTTAATATAAAACCATTCCTTGGGTCCCCTTATCTATAATTTGCCTGAGAGGTAACAGTTTTGCTTTGTCTGCTGAGGTTTTGCATTATCAGAGAGGAACAGTGCCCATTGCCTCCTACCTCTGGGTCTCTCTTAGAGCTTGGCATATGGGAGTAGGTGCTCAGTGAATGATTCTTTTAAAAATTTTATTCCCCCTAGTAGTAGGGATCAAATCCAGAGGTCCTCTATCACTGAGCTACATCTTCAGCCCTTTGTATTTTTTACAGTGTCATTCTAAGTTGATGAGGCTGTCCTTGAACTTGTGATCCTCCTTCCTCAACCTCCTGAGTAGTTGGGGTTATAGGTATGTGCCATGGCACCTGTTTTTCTGGCTAAAAATCTTTAAAAACTAGAGAATTCCATTGACTTTTATTTTTATTTATTTATTTTTTGGTTCCAGGGATTGAACTCAGGGGCACTCGACCACTGGGCCACATCCCTGGCCTTTTTTATTATTTTTATTTTATTTAGAGATAGGGTCTCACTGAGTTGATAAGTGCCTTGCCATTGCTGAGGCTGGCTTTGAACTCGTGGTCCTCCTGCCTCAACCTCCTAAGTGCTGGGATTACAGGCATGCACCACCGCGCCCAGCTCTAGATCAGAATTTTTAAAAAAATTTGAATGTTCTTTTCTCAGCCCCTATCTGGTACATTAATTTCTTTGTCTACACAGTTGTTGTGCAGCTCTCCTTCATTTATAAAACAAATTATACTCCTCCTTAAAGCTTAGTATGGGTCCTTTTAGTCCTTTTTCTTTTGATACTGGGGATTGAACTCAGGAGCTGTGTATCCCCATCCCTGTGTGTATGTGTGTGTGGTGCTGGGGATTGAACTCAGGGCCTTGTGCATGTGAGGCAAGCACTCTACCAACTGAGCTATATCCCCAGCCACCTATCCCTTTTTATTTTGTGGCAGGGTCTTGTTGAGTTACGTAGGCAGGCCTTAAACTTGTGAACTTTCTTACTCTTCCCCCTTGACCACCAAACATTGGATTTAAATGTCTTTGTTTCTGTAACTTTACTTTCTTTCTTTTTTAATATTTATTTATTTGTTTTAGTCGTACGCAATGCCTTTATTCTTAGGTGGTGCTGAGGATCGAACCTGGGCCACGCACGTGCTAGGCAAGTGCTCTGCCGCTGAGCCACAGTCCCAGCCCCTGTAACTTTACTTTCTATTTAATATGTAACCCCAGAAGGGCAGGGCCTTTCACCCTTTTTTTCTCTTGCTATCTTGCTCCTTGACTCCACAGTTCTTTTCTAGGCCAGCTATTATCTGAGCCTGAGTGACATTTTCAACTTCCATCCGTAGTCTCCAGTTAGAACCACTAAGTCAGTCTGTCCAAAATGAAGCTATCAGAGGGAGGCAACTAGATTTGGCTGGGTCTCAAGATTTCTGGCAGGTGATAGGGATGTGTCCACAACATGGCCAAGGCAAGTACTATATTTTGAAGTCTAAGAAAAACCTATCTTCCTCCTGACTCCCTGGTGATGTTATTGGAACCATTGTACTCTCCAGGTCTTTAGGCTTAAATCCTCTGGCTCTTTTTTTACCTCCTTATTCAGCTGTCTGCACAGTCCCTGTCCTCAAACTGTATTTGCCCTCCTGTCCTGAAATGTGAGTACAGGCCTACACCAGTCTTTCCCACCTCTGTTCCTTTCACTCAGGAGGAAGCCCACATTCTCACTACTCAAACTAGACTCCTGAAATCTGCACACCCTACCCATTTCTCCTTGTTCAGCCTGCTTCAGGGTCTCCTCACCCCTCATATGCCAGTTTACACTTGTCAGGCACCATTGTACTGCCTTATGCCAGACCACACTTCATCCTTTGGGAGGTATCAGTTCTCTCTGCTTGCCTTTTTTTTTTTTTTTTTTTTTTTTTGTACAGGGGATTGAACTCAGGGACACTCAACCACTGAGCCACATCCCCAGCCCTATTTTTTTTTTTTTTTTTTTTTTTTTTTTTTTTTGTGGTACCAGGGATTGAACTCAGGGGCACTCGTCCACTGGGTCACATCCCCAGCCCTTTTTTGTATCTTATTAGAGACAGGGTCTCACTGAGTTGCTAAGTGCCTCGCCATTGCTGAGGCTGGCTTTGAACTCGCGATCCTCCTGCCTCAGCCTCCCAAAGTGCTGGGATTACAGGCGTGCGCCACCGCGCCTGGCTCCCAGCCCTATTTTGTATTTTATTTAGAGACAGGGTCTCACTGAGTTGCTTAGCGCCTTGCTATTGCTGAAGCTGGCTTTGAACTCACAATTCTCCTATCTCAGCCTCTTGAGCCACTGCGTGTGTGCACCCCCGCACCTGGTTTCTACTTTTTTCTTTTGGCTCTGGGGATGGAACTCGGGGCCTTGCACATGCTAAACATATATTTTACCACTGAGCTACGCCCCAGCCTTTGCATTTTTCCACCTCTGCCTTCAGAAGGAATATGACTTGAGGCACGTGATTCTCCATTAAATTTTATGAAGTAACTTAAATATCACAAGAAAGGTAGAAAATCTTTGTGAAAATAAGAGATGAAACCAGGCATGATGGCACCACCTGCAATCCCAGGCCAGCCTGGGCATCTTAGACTCTGTCTCATATGAAAAATAAAAAGGGTTGAGAATGTAGCTCAGTGATAGAGTACTGCTGGGTTCAATCCCCAGTACTGGGTCAGGGGAAGAAAACAAGAGATAAGAACAGGGTCATACCTTTTCTGCTCACTTTGTTCTAATTCCTGTATTGGTGAAATACATTTTGGAGGTCAGAGACTTTCTTGGGGGTGTCTACAAACCACTGGTTTCAGCTCCACTCTAGTTGCTATTCTTAGGCCCCTAATAGGATAAGAGGTGCCATAATCACCTTTGCATCAAAAGCAGTAGCCAATGGTAGACATCTCAAATATCTGCCCTGGGGAACAGTGCAAGGGGCATATGCTGCTCCTTGTACAGTGAGGACAAGAAGCAGCAGCTTACCATTTACCCCACAGCCACCCCTCAACTGGAGTTGTGTGGAGGCCCAAGTCTGGTATAAGTCATTATGCTTTGCTTTGGGAGGAGGAGGTTTGGAAAATTTTTGTATATTTTGAATTTTCGTTTTGTTTTGCAGTGTCAGGGATCAAACACAGGGCTTCGTGCTTGCTAGATAAGCGCTGTACCTCTGAGCTACATGCCCAGTCCTACTTTAAATTTTTTTTAATTTTTATGTTTTCTGGGCAACTAAAAATAATTGCTTTCTTTAAATCTCCAGCCCAGGCAGGTGGGCAGCTCCACTGAGGGTCTAGGCATTTTTATGTAGTATTTTGCTTGCCCCTGCCACATACTCTTCAACATCCCCATTTTACAGATATTAAGAGCCTTACACAGCTCTCATAATAATGAAGGAAAACATGTTGAGCTGGTTTTCCTGAGCCCAAAACTTGTTTCTCTCCAGGTCACCCCCGCCTGGTGGGAGAGACACAAACACAGACTGTTAGCTGTGGAACACAGTGAGTGCTCTAGCAGCTGAACATTGCTGGTGGGAGCTTTGAGTCTTCTAAGCTTAAGCTTGTGTTTGGTGCCTGTCTTCCCTCATTCCAGATTCTGCCTGATCAATGCAGGAGTCCTGTACCTCTACTTCAGCAACTATCTACAGATTGATGAAGAAGAATATGGTGGCACCTGGGAGCTAACAAAAGAAGGGTTTATGACATCTTTTGCCTTGTTCATGGTATGTAGCTGGTAGTTTTAGAGCAGGTTCTGTTCATTTCCTGAGATACCATTCTTATACAATTGAGTTGCACTTTTTTTCACCCTAGTACTGGGGTACTCTACCACTGGCTACATCCCCAGCTCCCCAGCCCTTTTTACTTTTCTTTTGAGACAGGACATCACTAAATTGCCAAAATTGGCCTTGAACTTACAATCCTGCCTCAGCCTCCCAAGAACTGGCATTATAGATGTGTGCCACCATACCCAACTGAGGTGACATTTTTCAAGATTCCTGAAGTGGGAGGACGTGAACTCTGTTGAGCCAGGTTGTCCCTGTGATGTGATGCGATGCTGTGCAGTCTCCCATAAAGTGTAAATCCAGGACCCATTGTCAGCTTCTGCATCTGATTCTCAGCTTTGGCTACATACTGGAAACTGGGAAACATTTAAAAATGTGTTTATAACATTATTTATAACATTATTCATAATAGCTAAAACATACAGAATGTTATTTGACCATAAAAGGAAATAAGTCCTTTTTATGTTGGGACACCCCAGCCACATGGAACCTGGAAGAGAATTTTCTGGTTTCCTGGATTGAGAATCAGTGTGTTGGGCGTCAGTGTTTTCTGCAAGGGTTGTGACCTGAACCTTTTTATTTTTATTTTATTTTATTGTTTTAATATTTATTTTTAGTTACAGGCAGATACAATATCTTTATTTTATTTTACGTGGTGCTAAGGATCGAATCCAGTGCCTCACGCATGCGAGGTGAGCACTTTACCTCTGAGCCACAACCACAGCCCGACCTGAACCTTTTTTTTTTTTTTTTTTTTAAATATTTATTTATTTGCTTTAGTTGTACACAATGCAATGTATTTATGTTTACGTGGTGCTGAGGATAGAACCCAGGCCGCGCACGTGCTAGGCGAGCGCTCTACCGCTGAGCCACAACCCCAGCCCCCGACCTGAACCTTTTTAAAGAATCATCTACGCCGGGCGCGGTGGCGCACGCCTGTAATCCCAGCACTTTGGGAGGCTGAGGCAGGAGGATCACGAGTTCAAAGCCAGCTTCAGCAATGGTGAGGCACTTAGCAACTCAGTGAGACCCTGTCTCTAAATAAAATACAAAAAAGGGCTGGGGATGTGGCCCAATGGTCGAGTGCCCCTGAGTTCAATCCCCAGTACCAAAAAAAAAAAAAAAAAGTACACTTAAAAAAAAAAAGAAAAAGCCGGGCGCGGTGGCGCACGCCTGTAATCCCAGCACTTTGGGAGGCTGAGGCAGGAGGAACGCGAGTTCAAAGCCAGCCTCAGCAATGGCGAGGCACTTAGTAACTCAGTGAGACCCTGCTTCTAATAAAAATACAAAAAAAAAGGGCTGGGGATGTGGCCCAGTGGTCAAGTGCCCCTGAGTTCAATCCCCAGTACCAAAAAAAAAAAAAGAAAAGAATCATCTACAACATGGATGAATCTTAAGAACAAAGCTAAGTGGAAGAATCCAGACAGAGGACCATATATGTTGTATGATTTTGTCTATGTGAATTGTTCAAAATAGGCAAGTCCAGAGAGACAGAAAGTAGATTAGTGGTTGCTAGAGGCTGAGGAGAGTGAGAAACTAGAGGTAATAACTAATTATGGGAACAGGCTCTTTTTGGAGAGGTATTTTGGGATCAGTTAGTGAGGATGTCTGCACAACTTTATAAACATACTAAAAACCTCTGAATCGTGTGCTTTAGAAAGAGTAAACTTCAAGCCGGGCACGGTGGCCTGTAATCCCAGCACTTGGGAGGCTGAGGCAGGAGGATCGCAAGTTCAAAGCCAGCCTCAGCAATGGCGAGGCACTTAGCAACTTAGTGAGACCCTTTCTCTAATAAAATACAAAAAAGGGCTGGGGATGTGGCCCAGTGGTCGAGTGCCCCTGAGTTCAATCCCCGGTACAAAAAAAAAAAAAAAAAAAGGGAGTAAACTTCATGGAATGTGAATTATATACTCTTTTTTTAAAAAAAATATTTATTTATTTGTTTTAGTTGTATACAATGCCCTCGTTTTTACATGGTGCTGAGGATCGAACCCGGGCCACGCACATGCTAGGCGAGCGCTTTGCTGCTGAGCCACAACCTCAGCCCCGAATTATATACTCTTTTTTTGTGTGTGTGGTACTGGGGATTGAACTCAGGGGCACTCGACCACTGGGTCACATCCCCAGCCCTTTTTTGTATTTTATTTAGAGACAGGGTCTCACTGAATTGCTAAGTGCCTCGCCATTGCTGAGGCTGGCTTTGAACTCGCGATCCTCCTGTCTCAGCCTCCCAAAGTGCTGGGATTACAGGCGTGCGCCACCGTGCCCGGCTCCTGTGCACATTCTTATCTGACATTTTTATTTTGTGGACTTTCGGGCCTCTGTTGATTCAGGTGCCACATCAACATTGTTTGTCTCCCCTCTAGGTCATTTGGATCATCTTTTACACTGCCATTCACTATGACTGAAGGTGTACAGTTCCCACCTGCTCCCTGTCCAGTCCAAAGGACCCTGTTAATTACAGCAGAAACATCATTGTTGGGACACCCCAGCCGCATGGAACCTGGAAGACCCGTGTTTCCTGGACCGAGAATCAGTGTGTTGGGCGTCGGTGTTTTCTGCAAGGGTTGTGACCTGAAACTTTTTAAAGAATCATCTGCCTTTGGGGGAAGCATTTCTGAATTTGTCCATCACCAACTTTCTTCTTGGATACCATCATGTAACAGCTGTTTGCTGAGTGGAGCTGTCATTTAATTTGATGCACCTCTGGATCGGGATGAAACATTAAGTTGTCTTCCTCGGTTCTCCATCAGGTGTACAGTTTTTAACTATCAGTGGCATTTCAAGTCTTCTGAAAACAGTATGGCAGTATGTACGTGATCGTTAGCACAGTACAAGCAGCATCTGATAACAGTTTGCATTGTAGAATGTTTTCAGATACTTGAATAAATAAATCTTTAACTGAGAACCTGTTGATGATACCTGATAAAGCCTTTCTCACTCCACCAGTAGCCTTAGAAACAAGTAGAAGTATTAGAGGTGGTGCCTCCTCCGCCTGTCCCTTCTTTCCCTGTCTGCTCCCTCAGTATTTTCAGCCAGGTGTTTTTCTCTTTAGGGCAGCAGGCATGGCCTTGGTCTTGGGGTTGTGGAAAGAGTGCTTACCACCTCTGATGCCCCTGCCCAGCCCTGAGAAAGGGCTTGGCCTACAGTGTGTTAGGCCCAAAAGTGTCATTTTGTTTTTGATCACAGATGGCAAGATCAGGGTGGTTGGGAGAGCTTGGCTAGGCTTGAATGATAAGCTACAAAGCTAAAGAGAGCTGAGGCTGTCCAAAGAAGGGCTTGGTGGGGGGGTGTTTGAGGACCTGGATTATCAGCAGTCCTTCTCTTTACTGTGAGAGTCAAATGGAGGCTGGACAACCCAGGATCTGCTGCTGTGGTAAGCCATCAGCCCCTTTGCTCTCCTTTCCCTTTTGAGCCACAGTTCGTCCCCCTGAGGTGTGGTGGTGGTATTCTGAGCAAGCCTTGTATGGTTCATTATTTTTTATTTATTTTTAATTTTTTTTTTTTTTTTTTTTTTTTTTAGTTCTTGTGCAGTTTTTAAAAAATATATTTATTTATTTATTTTTAGTTGTACACAATGCGTTTATTTTTATGTGGTGCTGAGGATCGAACCCGGGCCGCGCACGTGCTAGGCGAGTGCTCTACCGCTGAGCCACAGCCCCAGCCCCTCTTGTGCAGTTTTTTAAAGGATTTTTTTCTCCTCCTTGATGCTAGTAGTGGTTTCTACCTTGTAGGTGAGGCTGGTTAGCAGTAGGGAGGTAGAATGAGTTGGTAGGCAGGGGATTTGGGTGGTACTGGAAATCCCAAATTTGGGAACTGACTGGGTCAGGCCCCAGAGAGTGCTTGCCTTGTGTGTGTGCAGTACTGGGGACCAAACCCAGGACCTTGCACATGGCTAAGCACCATGTACACTCTACTGCTGAGCTACATCTGCAGCCCTTTTTGAAGTTTTTTTATTTTGTTATTATTATTATTTTTTGGTACCAGGGAGTGAACTCTGGGGCACTCGACCACTGGGCCACATCTTTAGCCCTTTTTTGTATTTTATGAGGCAGGGTCTCACTGAGTTGCTAAGTGCCTTGCCATTGCTGAGACTGGCTTTGAACTCGCGATCCTCCTGCCTCAACCTCCCAAGTGCTGGGATCACAGGCGTGCACCACCATGCCCAGCTTGAAGTTTTTTGAGACAGTGTCTCAGTTACTCAGGGTGGACTTGAGCTCTAGATCTTCCTGCTTCAGGGCCCCAAGTAGCTGGGATTACAGGCATGTGTCACTGTGCCTGGCTAAATTTACTTTCTTTGGAGCTCTGACTCTGTTCTCAACTGCCCTGCACTTGAACTAGAGGTCATAGATAGTCATTGCCTGAGAGGAAGTAAAGTAAATGACTTCTTGGAGCCAAGTGAGGAGGGAGCAAAGGTTCCAGGTGGAGCTGGATGCACCCTCTGTGTACATAGCTGTGCCCCTCGGTGCCCATGACGTGCTGTGTTGGGGTTCTAAGTGCCATAGACTTGGTTTCCTTTTCGGCCTTTGCTTTTAATCTTGCCATTGTCCAAGGAGGTGTCCTCAGTCAGGCTGATGTAGGAGCTGAGGGACTCCCGGAGCCCCTCACTAAGAAGAGATGCTTCCCCTGTGGCAGGTGCTTCCGAAAACAAGAGGGAGCTGTGGATGGGGAAAGCCAGGTGAGGGAGCTGCCTCCTCCCTGCACTCACCACATGATTCACTGCTCTCAGAACAGCTCCATGTCACTCTTACTGACAAACTCAAGTTCCCGCTCCCTATCAAACCCCATCTGAACCTCTGCAGTCAGGACTCTGCTCCCTCACCCCTACTACCTTCCTTCCACCCGAACTGCCTTGAGGTCCATGCTGGCTTTCTCCTTCCCAACACTTTTCACCCCAACACACCTGCCAAGCCTGGAGGTAGAGCTCTCGGGCTCCCAGGTGTCCCTGAGCATGACAGACCCATTCTGGGTTGTGGGTTCCTAAGGGTGCATCCTTCTAATGCTTCTCTGTTCTCCTTTCATGTTTCCAGGGACCCCCTCACCTGTCCAGCTCTTCCCAATTGAGTGATGTCCTCTGCACAGTCACTGGTAGGGGGATGTCCTTGCCAGGGAGTGGGCCAGGCCTCTGTAGTACACAGGGCTCCTTGAGGAGGCAGCAGATGTCCTCTGCTAGCTCTGAGAAAGAGACCCACACCCTTGACATTGCTGATACCAGCTCTACTTATCCCACCACCACCTTTCCTAACTTGGGAGGGGATATGGTTACCAAAGAGTGATAGGACCTGAGCCCCAAGCTGTTGGTCTCATGGAGACTGAGATGCAAGTAAAGGTCATTCTGGGCTACATTTTGGGAGACAATCCACTGAAATTTTGGGTAAATTAATAGACTTCTTTGAGCCCTGATTTCTAGTTAGGAAAATGTTTTAGGAAGAAAAGAAAGCTAAGGAGTGCTCATCTCCACTTGCAGCACTGACAGTATCTAATGTGTGTAACTATCCTGCTTAGAAAACTGCTGGTCAGTGTTACCAAGAGTGGTCTTCCCTTCTGCCCTGACACTGACCTGGTTTCTCATTTTCTAGTGTCTGTTGTAGGACAGGCACCAGAAAATGCTGAGAGTCAGAACTGCATTACACACAAGAACAGCTCAGCCTACTTCCTTTGAGGAGAGTTCTGCCTGCTGCTAGGGGCTTTGGGCGAGGTACCAGCCAAGCTCATATTTGGCCTGTAGCTTCTCTGTCAGCTTGGGATGAATACAGTATCTCCGTGGCTACTGCATGAAGATGGGGAGGCTCCTCTTGTGTCTGGATATTCTCCAGTGTATCAAGTGTCTACAGGCAAATACTCTACCCCCAGACCCTCATCCAGTCCATTAGGAAAGAAAGGGAAAAAAAGGCCATACCAGAGTAATGGTCCACCAGGGCCTGGAGTGAGGGGAAGGTGAGGCGTGGTGAGATGTATAGCCAGCCGTTGTCAAGGCGCTGGATCCTATAGTGTCTGATCCGGTCCCAAGATGCAGGGCGACTGAGTCGGACTGACAGGGAATAACAGCCTGTGGAGGAAGGGGTTCAGGGGTGTTACTGAGGCCCTGCTGGGACCCTGCCTAGCTTGGGAGAAGAAAGAAAGAAGCTATGGCCACAGGGCCCAGGTTTTAGGGGAGCGTGTAGCACAGAGACAGGACACAGACTTGCTTTCTTGGTCATAAGTGACATGTTTATAATAGATGGGGTCTTGTGAGGAAGAGTCCAATCATGCACAGAGCTGTCAGAACAGGGTCAGCACTGTGTAAACAAACATTAAATGTTGGCAGAAGTGTTGTAAGGTGAATATGTGTCAAGTAGACATCAGCAAGGAGGTAGAGAAACTCCCTTACCTGCTGGTGGAAAGAGAAACTAGTACAAGTCATTTTGGAAAGAGTTTGGCATTGAGCAGTTGAGTTGAACATTCATATACCTTAAAACCCAGCAGTTCCATCCTAGGCATGTTACCTTAGAAATACATGAATATTCACAGCAGCAGCATTTGTGAAAACAACCCAAACTGCAAATAGCTCATTTGTGCTCAACAGTAGAAAAAGGGGTAGGGGTGTAGCTCAGTGATAGACTGCTTGCCTAGCATGCACAAGGCCCAGGTTTGATCCCCAGCACTTCAAAAAATTTTTTTGATTTTTGGGTTGATGATATATAGTTCTGTGGTAGAGTACTTGCCTAGCTTATGTGAAGCCCTGAGTTTGATCCCCATCGCTGAAATAAACAAAACTTACAGTTTTATAGGTTTCAACGAAAATTTAAATTTAAAAAATCAAAAAGAAGCCGGGCACGGTGGCGCACGCCTGTAATCCCAGCACTTTGTGAGGCTGAGGCAGGAGGATCGCAAGTTCAAAGCCAGCCTCAGCAACTGCGAGGCACTTAGCAACTTAGTGAGACCCTGTCTCTAATAAAATACAAAAAAAGGGCTGGGGATGTAGCCGGGCGCGGTGGCGCACGCCTGTAATCCCAGCACTTTGGGAGGCTGAGGCAGGAGGATCGAAAGTTCAAAGCCAGCCTCAGTAATGGCGAGGCACTTAGCAACTCAGTGAGACCCTGTCTCTAAATAAAATACAAAAAAGGGCTGGGGATGTGACCCAGTGGTCAAGTGCCCCTGAGATCAATCCCTGGTACCACAAAAAAAAAAAAAAAAAAAAAAAAAAAAAAAAAAAAAATCAGAAAGAACTGGCTACAAGTGGAAAGAAAGTACATGGTTGAAAAATGAATACAGAGAGCTTGGTGTGGTGGCACATGCCTATAATCCCAGCAGAGCTTGGAAGGCTGAAGCAGGGGGATCACAAGTTCTACACCAGCTTCAATAACTTTGACCCTGTCTTGAAAATAAAAAGAAGTTAAAAAAAAAAAAAATGCTGGGAATGGGGCTGGGTTATGGCTCAGTGATAGAGCGCTGGTCTCGCATGTGTGAGGCCCTGGGTTAGCCCTGGGTTAAATCCTTAGCACCACATAAGTAAAATAAAGGCATTGTGTCCACCTACAACTAAAAAAAAAAAAAATTCTAGGCCAGCCTCTGCAACCTAGCAACCTAGTGAGGTCCTGTCTCAAAAAAAAAAAAAAAAAAAGGTGGGGCTGGAGATGTAGTCTAGTGGTTACCTGATGTTTGTGAGGCCACAGGTTTTAGGTCCAGTACTTAAGAAAAAAATAATTTTTGTTTTGTAGTACTGGGGATTGAACTCAGGGGTACTTAACCACTGAGCCACATCTCCAGCCCTTTTTATTTTTTTATTTTGAAATAGGGTCTTTCAGAGGGCTGGGGATATAGCTCAGTTGGTAGAGTGCTTGCCTCATATGCACAAGGCCTGGGTTCAATCCCCAACACCACACACACACAAAAAAAGAAATAGGGTCTTTCTAAGTTGCTGAGGACCTCACTAAATTGCTGAGGCTTGGGATCCTCACACCTCACAGCACCCAACAGAAAGAAAAATCTTAAATTTGCATGCACCAAATTACAGATACTCAAATACATAATAAGCAAAACACAATTGACCAGAGAAATTATAATTTGAGATCATAATTATAATTAAAGATTTCAACACTCATAGTAATTGATAGGATACAAAACCAATCAGGATATAGAAGACTTGAATAATATGGTACAATCAACCAATTTGACTTAATTGATATAGAAGCCTACACCCAATAACAAAACATTTTCTTTCAAATGCACTTGGAACATTCAAAAGAAACACTAGTCTGGGTCATCAAAACAAAAACGTAAAAGGATTTAAATCATTAAAAGTATTTCTTTGGTTGGGCATGGTGGTGCATGCCTGTAATGACAGCCACTTGGGAAGCTGAGGAAGGAGGATCAAAGTTTTAGGCCTTGGCTGGGGATGTAGCTCAGTGGTAGAGCACTTGCCTTGCGTAGGGACCTGAGTTCAATCCCCAGCACTGCAAAAAAATTTAAAATAACAATAAAAAGTATGTTCTCTCTTAGTGTCCAGGGCTGGGGTTGTGGCTCATGGTAGAGCGCTTGCCTAGCATGTGCGAGGCTATGGGTTCGATCCTCAGCACCACATAAAAATAAATAAATAAAATAAAGGTATTGTGTCCAACTTCAACTAAAAAATAAATATTAAAAAAAGTAAAGCCGGGCGTGGTGGCGCACGCCTGTAATCCTAGCACTTGGGAGGCTGAGGCAGGAGGATCACGAGTTCAAAGCCAGCCTCAGCAATGGCGAGGCACTTAGCAACTCAGTGAGACCCTGTCTCTAATAAAATACAAAAAAGGGCTGGGAGCTGGGCGCGGTGGCGCACGCCTGTAATCCCAGCACTTTGGGAGGCTGAGGCAGGAGGATTGCGAGTTCAAAGCCAGCCTCAGCAATGGCGAGGCACTTAGCAACTCAGTGAGACCCTGTCTCTAAATAAAATACAAAAAAGGGCTGGGGATGTGGCCCAGTTGTCAAGTGCCCCTGAGTTCAATCCCTGGTACCACAAAAAAAAAAAAAAAAAAAAAAAAAAAAGGGCTGGGGATGTGGCCCAGTGGTCGAGTGCCCCTGAGTTCAATCCCCGGTACAAAAAAAAAAAAAAAAGTATGTTCTCTGACCTAACAAATAAATTAGAAATTAATAACAAAAAAAGATACTTGGTCCATTGGGGGTGTGGCCTCAACAGTAAGATGGCATGTTTATCACATGCAAAACCTTGGGTTCCAGGCCCAGTGCCACAAAATAAAAGCCAGGCTGAGTGTGGTGGCACATGCCTGTAATCCTAGTGACTCAGGAGGCTGAAGCAAGAGAATTGCATTCAAGGCCAGCCTCAGCAGCTATAAGCAATTTAGTGAGACCCTGTCTCAAAATTTTAAAAAGGGTTAATTGAAAGAAGGGGCTGGGGGCTGGGGTTGTAGCTCAGTGGTACAGCTCTTGCCTAGCATGTGTGAGGCACTGGGTTCTATTCTCAGCACTGCATATAAATAAAAATAAAGGTCCCTTGCCGGGCGCACACCTATAATCCCAGCACTTTGGGAGGCTGAGGCAGGAGGATCGCAAGTTCAAAGCTAGCCTCAGCAATGGCGAGGCACTTAGCAACTCAGTGAGACCCTGTCTCAAAATAAAAAATAAAAAGGGTTAGGGATGTGACTCAGTGGTAAATTGCCCCTGTGTTCAATCCCCAGTACCAATAAATAAATGAATTTAAAAAAGGGCTAGGGATGTAGCTCAGTGGTAGAGCACTTGCTTAGAATGCATGAAGTCCTGAGATTCAATCCCCAAGTCTGCCAAAGAAAACAAGCATGGTGGCACATGCCTGTAATCCTAGTGACCAAGGCTGAGGCAGGAAGATCAAAAGTTCCAGGCTACCCTGGGCAACTCAGTGAGACCCTGTCTCAAAATAAAAAATAATGTAGCTGGGCACGGTGGTGCACGCCTGTAATCCCAGTACTTGGAAGGTTGAGGCAGGAGGATCGCGAGTTCAAAGCCAGCCTCAGCAATGGCGAGGCACTTAGCAACTCAGTGAGACCCTGTCTCTAATAAAATACAAAAAAAAAAAAGGGCTGGGGATGTGGCCCAGTGGTCAAGTGCCCCTGAGTTCAATCCCCGGTACCACAAAAAAAAAAAAAAAAAAAGATCCTCCTGCCTCAGCCTCCCCCAAGTGCTGGGATTACAGGCGTGCGCCACCGCGCCCGGCTGGGACTGATTTTTTTAAATTGATTAACTAATTAATTTATATTGTGATGCTGGGAATAGAACCCAGAGCCTTGCCCATGCTAAGCAAATGTTCTATTACTGAGCTACATCTATAGCCTTTTTAAAATTTTTGAGCTGGGTGCAATGGTGCACACCTGTAATCCCAGCAGCTCAGGAGGCTGAGGCAGGAGGATCACGAGTTCAAAGTCAGCCTCAGAAACTTAGCAAGGACCTAAGCAACTCAGTGAGACAAAATAGGGCCAAGGATATGGCTCAGTGGTTGAGTGCCCCTGAGTTCAATCCCTGGTACTCCCCCCACCAAAATTTGAGACAGGGTCTTGCTAAATTGCCCAGGTTGGCCTGGAACTTGTGATCATCCTGCCTCAGTCTCCTGAGTTGCTGAGGTTATAGGTGTGTACCACCATGCCCAGGTGGGACTGTTTCTTAAAGACTTATTATCATTGCATTATTTGGAGCTCATTATGTCTCCTCATTTCCTTCTAAATTCCCTAGATTAGAACTGTGTTCTGGGCTGCTGTTGTAGCTCAGTGGTAGAGCGCTTTTCTCGCATACGTGAGGCCCTGGGTTCGATCCTCAGCACCACATAAAAATAAATAAAAATAAAGATATTGTGTCCATCTACAACTAAAAAAAAAAAAGAACTGTGTTTTCACACTTAAGAGAACAGAAGAAGCCGGGCGTGGTGGCGCACTCTTGTAATCCCAGCACTTGGGAGGCTGAGGCAGGAGAATTGCAAGTTCAAAGCCAGCCTCAGCAATGGTGAGGCTCTTAGCAACTCAGTGAGACCCTTTCTCTAATAAAATACAAAAGAGGGCTGGGGATGGGGCCCAGTAGTCGAGTGCCCCTGAGTTTAATCCCTGGTACCAAAAAAAAAAAAAAAAAAAAAACAGAAGAACCATCCAGAGAGCTTGAAAAGGAAGCAGATTTCAGGCCTCCGCTCCCAACAGCCTGGATCAGTAGGTTGGTGGCAAGGCCCAAGAGCTGACGTCGTTGACAAGTTCCCTGATGTCTCCTCTACACTCGGATCTGAGAACCACCATCCTGTGATGATACCTGGGACCCTTAGAGCTTTGGTGTCAAACTTTTTTTTTTTAACCACAAACCACTGAATAAAATTTTACACTGTGACCCAGGACACACTTACTTATAAATAGCTGAAACAAAAGTTGCCTGCAGCGGCGTTCACCCCAGCCCCGGCCCTGCGCTGCGGTTTCTGCTCTTCTGCCCTGCTCCCACTCACTGAGGCTGGTTGCACCTCAGAGTCACCTGGGGGTGGGGCGGGGGCGGGGGGCACATTTTTGTTTTCCAAAGCCCAGGATGAATTCCTATTTTTTTTTTTTTTTTTTTTTTTTGTGGTACTGGGGATTGAACTCAGGGGCACTCGACCACTGGGTCACATCCCCAGACCTTTTTTGTATTTTATTTAGAGACAGGGTTTCACTGAGTTGCTAAGTGCCTCGCCATTGCTGAGGCTGGCTTTGAACTCGCGATCCTCCTGCCTCAGCCTCCCAAAGTGCTGGGATTACAGGCGTGCGCCACCGCGCCCGGCTTCCTGACTAATTTAAATCAGAAATTAAACAGATGGGGTGCAGGCATCCATAGTTTCTAAATATTCCCCTGGTGATTCCATCCTGCTGCCAAGATCTAGATCAGTGGTTCTCAAAGTGAGGCCCCCAGGTCAGCAGCACTGGTATCACCTAAGAGCTTGTTGGAAAGGCGTGTGTTCAGGCCCTGCCCCAGACCTACTGAACCAGCAGCACTGGGTGTGAGGACCCAGCTGTTGTTGTTGTTCTTCTTATTCTTCTTCTTCTTATTATTATTAATTTACTATTATTATTTTTTTGGCGGTTCTGGGGATTGTACCCAGGGTTTCACACAGGCTAGGCAAGTGCTCCACCACTGAGCTACAGCCTCAGTTCCAGCTGGCCTTAGTTCCACGAATCCTCCAGATGATTCTGATTCACACCCAGATTGACACCAAATGATCTATAACCACTGAACTAAATTCTCTTCTTGACCCATGATTGGTATGACCTACAGCCCCAGGTGAGATATTAGAGTCAGTGCCAGTTCTAGAAGCCTGGCATGTGTCTCCCTTTTTGATGAGAGCTGCACACTGAGCCACCCCCGTGTGCAGTTGGCTACGGGGACCTTAATCCCAGTGATTATGTGGATCCTTAAAGATCTGTATGGAGTACTGGCGGCTTCTCCTTTACAGTCGACCAGTTTTCCCTTGTATGTGTGTCTTCTTTGGAAAGGGCAGAGTGGCCACGAGGGCCAGTCACTAGATTCTTGGGGCTGAACCAGGCCAGAGAAGGGGCAGGGTCACTGAGCACGGAGCACTTCCTGTGGCTTCTCCAGCTCGCCCGCCCCTGTTGGTCTGCAGGCCCGTCCCCGTCAGCACCACTGCTGTGGTTTCCCGTTTGCAGTGGCTGCACGGGGGGCCATCCTCCTGCCCCAGCCAGCTTGTGGGGGTGGGGGTGGGGGTGGGGGTGCTGTTGTGGCCAAGAAAGTAGCAGGAGGCGCTGGGAGAGGTCAACCTAGGGCGCTCCCTAGGGAAGGAGAAAAGCGGCAAAGACATGCTGGGTGGGGCCAGGGGAGACTGAGGTCGAGAACGAAGGCCCCTGTGACCCTGGTCTACCCTCACTCCCGAGTGACTCTTCCCTAGGCTGTCTCTGCGCTTGCAACCCCCACATTATTGTCCCCTGAATTCTTTCTTGGGTGCCTGGAGTGAGGTGAATGTTTTGCCAAGAGACCAGGATCATGTTGTGTCTTGGCTGGGCTGCTTCCCCTCAGGGACGGGAGGGCTGGGGCCGTCCACCCACCTCTCCTGGTCTGACTCTCCCGGATGAGGAAGGCCCCTCCAGGGTTCCCAGGCAACAACAGCAGCTCCTCCGCCTTCTCCCGGCTCAGGCCCTCATACAGCCACCTGGAGGAGGAAGAGCAAGGAGAGGGACAGTGGTCAGCTGTCCTGGGGATGGGGTGGGCCACGACTTTACTGGAACCCCTCCACTGCTCTGTGTGACCTTGCTGTGGCCCTCCCTCCCCTGCACTCTAGGGCTCACAGATCTCCCTGTACCATGAAGAGCAGGCCTCAGGGACTTGGAGATCCCCTCCAGTTTGTCCTCCTGGTCCTAGCCATAGGGGCGCAGGAGGACAACCTAAGGGGTCACTGGTATTTCCTGCCTGCAGGCCTCATTCCCTCTAGGGTGACCCCAGCCTCTCTCCCACCATGGCCCAGTCCCCCAGCACCCCTTGTCTCTCCTCTTACCTTTCCAAGTCTTCATTTTCCTAAGAATTGCCCCCATTTTCTTACCTCAAGACACTTACAGACTATGCCCGTCTCTCACACTTGCCTCTCACGCTCTCCACCACTAGATCCTGGACACCCTCCAGAGCCCAGACCAGGACACCTCCTCTGTGGGGCTGTCCCCAGCCCTCTCCCCAGGCTCCTGTCTCAGGGCCAGTGGGCGCTGGAATCTGTTGCTGTCTGCTCCTCCCGAAAGCGTGGCCTGGGCCTGCTTCTCCTCCTTCCCCAGCTTCACTCAGTGCCGGGCTCAGGGTTGGCCAAGAGGGAGAAGGCTTGTGGGAAGGAGATCTCTGAAGAGAGGCAGGGGCGGGGAGTGTGTTCACCTGTGGGAGACCTTGGCCACGAGCATGCTGGGGACACTGTACTCTCTTCCTGAGACTTCTGATAGCACCGTCCACCAGTCTCCACCCCTGGAGAGAGAGAGCAGAGAGGGCACCTCTTTCAGAAGAGTCAAGACCCTGGGACTGCTCATTTGGGGTTCACAAGGATCCCCTCAGGCTGACTCCTGCAGCCACCTGTTTCCCACCCTTTCTTGCACCAGCCAGTCCAGATGCCTCCTGGACAGGGTGGATAGCAGATGGCATGAGCCAAGACTCCCTGCTACAAGGCCCAGCCCCTCTGTCTCTCTCTGTAAGTATGTCAAGCTGCTTGAAACGCACCACAGGGCCATGATCACATGCAAGTGTTTCAGAAAAGGCCTCAGGCTTTTGCTGAAGCGCCCCTTCCCCGCTTAGTGCATCTTCAGGTGCCCAGGGCCCACAGACTTACTCAGAGAGGATGGTCAGTGGCTCTCCTAGTCTCAAAGACAGCTCAGTCTGCCCGCCTGCCGGGAAACTGCCCAGGGCCACAGCTGTGGCCTTGCTCTTCTCTGGATGGAGAGACAGACAGTCACTCTCTCTCTCTCTCTCTCTCTTTTTTTTTTTTTTTTTGGTACCAGGGATTGAACTCAGGGGCACTCGACCACTGTACCACATCCCCAGCCCTGTTTTGCATTTTATTAGAGACAGGGTCTCACTGAGTTGCTAAGTGCCTCACCATTGCTGAGGCTGGCTTTGAACTCATGATCCTCCTGCCTCAGCCTCCCAGGTGCTGGGATTACAGGCATGCGCCACCGCGCCTGGCGACAGTCACTCTTTTGGTCAGCCTTCCTTCCAGACATGAGGTCTAGGTCTGGCTTCCTCATTCACCCTTCCACGGGCACCTTGCAGGAAGGCACCTGGAGTCTGAAGTTCTTCCAGCAGGCTCTGTTGAGCCTGGGGGTTCCCAAATACTCTTGGGGTTCTCATGGGGACCTCAAGCTCATGCAGCAAGAGGAAGGTTTTGAGTTTATGAGCTCAGAGAGGAATGGGGCTCCTGATTTGACTCCCTTTAAAAAAAAAAAATCTCACAGAGATTTTTTTAATACACCAGGGATTGAACCAAACAGCACTTAACCACTGAGCCACATCCCCAACCCTTTTTTATTTTGAGACAGGGTCTCACTAAGTTGCTTAGGGCCTCACTAAGTTGCTGAGGATGGCTTTGAATGTGATCCTCCTGCCTCAGTCTCCGGAGTCACTGGGATTTATAGGTGTGCACCACCATGACCTGACTCGTCACAGAGATTTTTTCTTTTTTTTTTTTTTCTTTTTTTTTTTTGTTACCGGGGATTAAACTCAGGGGCACTCGACCACTGGACAACATCCCCAGCTCTTTTTTGTATTTTTATTAGAGACAGGGTCTCACTGAGTTGCTAAGTGCCTTGTGATTGCTGAGGCTGGCTTTGAATTCATGATCCTCCTGCCTCAGCCTCACAAGTATTGGGATTACAGGTGTGCGCCACCGCGCCTGGCTTCACAGAGATTTTGACAAAGGAATTCTGCTGCTCACAAACTCAAAATTTACAACCCTGGGCTGCAGATGTAGGGTGCTTGTCTAGCATATAGAGTCCTGGGTTTGATCCCCAGCACAAACAAAACAAAAACCAAAACAAAACTCCTAGAAACTCTAAGCAAGTATCAGTGTGGCTTTGGCTTCTGTTAATGTGATGGGTAGTATGAGTGTGCACTACCTCTGAAAACTGGGGAAGGAAACTCAGGAAAGGCTAGCAGCTGAGCCTAGGTCCCTGGAGCCCTGGGGTAGGTATGGCGGAGCACCAGCACTGAGCACTCACTGTTGGGAGACAGGAGAAAAGGACTGGAAAGTGAAAACCACCTTCTCTTCCACTGTGGGACCCCACTGCTCCCCTCACTCTTGGTCCTGTTTACTTGTTCAGGCTTGTGGAGGGGCCTGCAAGATGACAGATGGGAACAGGCTCTGTAACTCTAGAGTGCTGTGCTGTCCAGGGCAGTAGGAGGAGGTCTGTGCTGCCCCCTGAGAAGAGAGGCCACTCCAGGACCCTGTTCCAGGCCTAGCCCAGAGCAGGTGCCACGCTGGAGTGGGAGCTGTCAAAGGTCTAGGCCTCCTCCCTGCTGTCACTCTCTGAGCACCTGCTATGTCAAGCCCAGTTAGGGCCCTCAGTCAGGCTTCCCCACTGTCCTGGGGGTGGTCCTCTCTACTCAACCCCACCGCGCAGGAGGTCTAGGCCCTGACAGGCACTCAGTGGAGAGGTGAGAACAGAGACTACGCCACACCACCCTGGTAGGAGGGGATGGGCTGGGTAGCAGTGTACCTCTCAGGAGGGGCTCCATCTCCTTGGGAGGTGAGACCTATGTAGGTGAGTTGGTTACTGGCCTGGGAATGGTCCCGAGGATGTGGTAGCCATGAGGCCCAACTTTGAGGCTGGGCCTCGGGCAGTAAGTAGTTCTCAACACAGGACTAACATCCCCCACCCACCTCAGGGATCAGCCTACCCAAGTCTACCAAGACCCCCCTAGGTATGCAGGGACTTCTAGGTCTGAAAAACCTGCCTTTGGTGGTTTCTGGAAACCTCTTCATTTGCAACCTACCCTTCTGATTCTTTCTAGGGATGGTCCCTAAATGCATTAAGCTATTAGAAGCACAAGGTCAGTAAGAAGGGTTCATCGGTCTCCTAGCTGTTCCTGGAGGAGTCAAGGTCTGAGGACTCTGAGATGCCTTCAAGATGGAGTTGGTCTAGACAGGGAGAGGCAGACACAAATGGACAGACAAGGACCTAGAGGTTGGGAGGGGGCTGAAGGGTCTCTCCCAGGGGTGGCCATGGCAAGAGTGAGACTGATTCAGAATGAACATTTCCCCACATGTCCTCGAAGACACCCACGGAGATCCCTCGGGGGGCCTCCTCAGGAACCAGGTCTCTCTGTCTCTGAGTGCTCTTTGCAGCACAAGCCTGGCCAGCCCACGGTACAGGGAAATGCCTGCTGCCTGAGGAAACAACACGAGTCTTATGGGGTCACTCTCAGTAAGAGTGGAACAAAGAGGGCCCCCCGCCTTCTGGAAGACCTGGCCCTCTCATAGCTGTCCCCCCTCTGCCTGGATGACTTGCCTTCACCCTTCACCTCCTCAGAAAGCCTGCCCTGACTTGGCCCTCTGCGCACAATCTCAGTCTCTCTGAGCATGCAGTTGCCAAATCAAACACAACTGTCAGTTATTATTGGTTTAGCTTTGTCTCTGGGGCTCAACTGTCCCTAAAGACAGAGACTAGGCCTGCCTTATTCATTGCTGTGGCTTCAGGCTCTGGCACAGGCCTGGTTTGCAGTAGAGCTTCAGGAGGCTTAAGATGGAGGCGAGGTTGATGGACAGATAGCTCCTGCAGGGAGTTGCCCCAAACTCATACTCCTGCTGGGACAGAGGCAGGTCTACTGAGAGAAGCCCACCCTTCCTTCTTTCCTTTCTTCCCTCCCTTCTTCCCTGGAGATCTTTTTGCCAGGGGGAGCTTAGCTCACCTAGCCCCACAGGCAAGGAAGGCCCCTGTACAACAGGGGTGGTCACCACCCTCAGTAGCCCTGGGCATGACTCAGAGCGGCCTCAGGACTGCTGCCTGTGGCGAGGCTCGGAGGAAACCGAGGTGGAGGTCTGTGTGGTTTCCAGGTCTTGTTCTGCAGGGCCTCTCAGTACAGATGGTGGCTACAAGGAGGCAACTGCCTTCCTAACCTAAAAGGAGACCTCTGGGACCCAGGGTGCCAAGGCCTGTGGGGCCTGGGAGAGGAAACCATTAGGGAAACAAGGGATTCAGGCAGAGGAGAGGGAGGGAAGCCCTGCACCATATGGGAATTTCTGGGTTGAGGGCAGCTCCTACCCAAATCTGGATACCCCGACATCTTGGCTTTGCAGTCTCTAGTCCAGCTTAATTGCCCACGTCCTCCTAGAAGCACGGCTTGGCTTGGAGTGACCTTGTTATCTGTGATGGTTGATTCTATGGGTCACTGTGGCTTGGCCACAGTACCCAGATAATGTTTGGTCAAACACCGGTTTAGATGTTGCTGTGAAGATATTCTTTTTTTAGAAAAATATCTAAATTGGTAGATTGAGTAAAGTAGATTACCATGGGTGGGCCTCATGCAATCAATCAAGGGCCTTATGAGAAGACACCCAAGGTCCTTTGAGGAAAAGGATTAGTTCTGCCTACGGATTGCCACTGGACTCAGGACTGTAGCACCAACTCGCCTTGGGTCTGCAGCCTGCTTGACAGACTTCAGACTTGACAGTCCCATACTCACGTGAGCTGATTCCTTACAATGGATTTCTCCCCCCCCACCCACCCTATTGGTTCTCTTTCCTTAATTTTTTTTTTTTTTTTTGTGGTACCGGGGATTGAACTCAGGGGCACTCGACCACTGGGTCACATCCCCAGCCCTTTTTTGTATTTTATTTAGAGGCAGGGTCTCACTGAGTTGCTAAGTGCCTCGCCATTGCTGAGGCTGGCTTTGAACTCGTGATCCTCCTGCCTCAGCCTCCCAAAGTGCTGGGATTACAGGCGTGCGCCACCGCGCCCGGCTGCCTTAATTATTATTATTATTTTTTCATGGTACTGGGGATTGAACCCTGGGCCTCATGCACGCTAGGCAGGTGCTTTACCACTGAGCTACAGCCCCAGACCCTAATACTTCATCCAAACTCCAAATCAGGATGTGATTTGAGAAAGGATTTATGGGGTGTTTCAAAGAACAAGAAATAAACCAGAGGCCATGGTTTTGATGTAAAAATACTAAAATTTCTAGGATATTTAGATTGTCCAACTGTTCTAAAATCTGGTATTTTTAGTCAGAACTGTCTTAGAAAATCATGGTAATAGGCTCAGCATATGTACTGTAGGTGCTATCTTGTCTTTTTTCACCAGTAAGAGAGCCCTGATTTTGCATCAAGTATTTCACAGTTCTTCCTAGGTCCAGGAGAATTTTCTGCAATGATGGAAATGTTCCATAATTGTGTGCTTTCCAATAAGGCCTACTAGCTCCACGTGGTTACCAAACCCTTGAGATGTGGCTAGTGTGATGGAGGAACTGAGTTACTTTTTTTCCAGTGCTGGGGATCTAACCCAGGGTCTTGTGCATGCCAGGCACAAGCTCTGTTGCTGAGCTACACCCCAGCCCCCTGTGTTTTCTCCTTTATCTGGTCGTTTAATGTTTCTACCTTAAAGTAAGCTCCATAGGAGCAGGGCCCTACCTTCATGGCTCACTAAGAAGAACCTGGTATATAGTAGGCGCCGGGTCTATACCTGGTGATGTGTGGGTGTTGCTGGTCAGGAAGGCACAGAGGTAGTGGAGTGTGTGACTGTGCAGACTCGCGGTGCCCGTCCAGGCCCCACAGCCTACCTGCTTGCATGGGCTCAGGTCCCTGGCCTGGGACAGGAGGGCTCGAGCTTGGGCTTGGCAGGGTTTTCTTTTTGCTGGGCAGGCTTCCCATCCTTCCTCAGCAGAACGGTTAGCAGCACACCACCGAGGGAGACCTGAAGGAGAAGCTGCCATGAGAACAGAGTCTGTGGCTCCTCTCTGGTCTCAGACACCCTCTCTCTCCTGCGGGGCCCTGCTGATCTCCCGGAGAGCTCAGGGGAACGGCCCTTCCCCAGGACCAGACTCCAGCCCTTTCCTCCAGACTGCAAACTGCGAAGCTGCTTTCTCTGCATTCCCTTTCCCCTAGGCTTCAGCAGCCATGCTCGGTTCTTTGCTTCTGGGCCTTTCATGGCTGGCCTGGCCTCTCCTCCCCTTTCAGGCCTGTCTGTATCCTGCCCTTTCCCAGCAGGCTCTTCCTGAATCCTCAGCCTTTGCTGATTCTCCCTTGAACTTCTGTGGCCCACTTGGAACCACTTCTCAGACCTGGGCTCATGTTCTACGACTGGGTGGCAGGGAAAGGGGCCGGGCAGTGAGCCCACTCCAGGCACACCAGGAGCCACGGCTGGGGTCAGAGGTGGCAAGCCAAGTCAGAGGGTTTGGGGACTAGTGTCAAAACAATCAGAGATGACATTGGACATGCTGTAGTTGGTGTTACAGGGCAAAGTAAGATGGCAGGGAGGCAGTATGACAGTGACTTGCCAGGCTCTGGGCGACTGGCGGTCAGGCTACTTCCTCTCATGGTGCCTCCTTTTCCGCATCTGAAAAATGGGGATAGCAACACCCAGCATCTGGGTCTTAGAGATAATTCCCTGAAAAACCTAACTAGGCCCTACATTTCCTTTCTCTTGTCCTGAATGTCACTTCTCAGAGGCCTCCAACTTCCTGTTGTGTTCCTTACAAAGTTATTTTATTTTCTGTGGTGTTGGAGATCAAACCTACAGCCTCACACATGCTAGGCAAGCTCTCTACTACCGAGCCACATCCCCAGCCCCGCACTCATCTATTCAAGTGCTTAATCTGCCATTATCCCACAGTTCCATGCTCCCTTCCCCAGCATCCAGTAAGACCCCACAGAAGGCACTGGACACCCATTAACTGAACGGACAGAAGCGATTACTTCTTTGGATAGGGCTTATCCTTAGAATGATTTACATCCCCAGGTTTCTAGAGTAATGCTGATCTTTCCAAACATTGTATCAAACTGTTGGGGGCTGGAGGCTGAGTTCTGTATTTTTTCTCAGATGGTTTCATGCTTTTCAGTAAAGGCAAGGCATGATTCTGCCAGTCTGTTTTCCTTTAGCTGGCGTTTCGAGTTTCTGCTCTTTAACAAGGGAAAAACCAGGGAGGGGAAGTCACGCTCCTTACCCTGGAGGAACTCCCAGAATGGTGTGTGTGACATAGTGGTCACCTTCCTGGCTCTTGAACCCCACACTGCCTAGATGAGGACCATGTCCATCAGGTCCATGGGATGGCTTCTGTGGCCTCCTGGGCCAGTCCTCTCTGAGGAGTAGGGATCCTGCCTTGGAGGATGGAATACTTGGCCAGGTCCCTGCCCTCTCTTCTCCAGTCCCATGGCATCAATGGGAATCACGACACCTGTCTGCTGCTGCTCCTCCATTGGGGAGCTCAGTATTCAGAGACAGGAGCGAAATGGGCCATCACTTGGCCCATTTTCTACTCAGTCTTTTTGGATATGGCAGCGTTGGAGTGAGATGGTGCTACTGCCCCTTCAGAGCTCTGGGTCCCTAACTGCTACGGCACCATTTCAGTTTGGTTTGTCAGCGTCTCTGGGGCCCCCAGCCCGTCCTTGCCCCTTGGGTATGAGGTACAGGCCAAATGCTTCACTTTCCATCTGCCTAGGGTAGCATGGGTGACTTATGCAGAACTGCCTGGTCTGTGCTGTGTCCTTAGACAAAGCAGGGATCACAATACTGACTCCACAGGGTTGTGAGGAGGAAGGGAGGAGCTTGGCATGGAACAGGTGTCAGTAAGGCTTAGTTTCCTTTCCCCTCCTTCAGCAAGACCACAATCATCAACAGCAATCAACTCAGAGAGGACTTCTTTGCAGGTGGGGCTGGGGGATGGGCTCCAGGGCAATAAGGGAGCTGCATGCATGCTGGGTGCCTTGGGGCTCTGCAGCTTTCTCCACCTGATCTGGTCAAGGCCAGGCAATATGAAGACCAGGCGGCGCAGGACAGGCCTAGGAGAAGGAGGCGTGGGCTGTGATATTTATAAGAGGAAATCGAATCATTAACCACACATATCTCAGCAACTTACTATGTGCTAGGCATTTTCTAGGGGACCTGTGTGAGTGGGTGGCGGGAGAGAGCAAAAGGCAGCTGAGATCAGCACACTGCCTGGCCTTGTTTTGATCACCCCACTTGAGTCCCATTTCAGATGCAAGGACCAGGGCCCCAGAAGATGACCTCGTGCCTGGGCAGCTGGTCAGCGCAGAGCTGGACTACCCTCCCCTCCTCGGTGCCTTGAAGATCATTTTTCAGCAGTGGGGGTAAGAATGATGAATTTGGATTAAGCTAAAGGGAAGCCTCTCACTCTTTTGCTTTCCTTTTTTTTTTGAGTTGAGAACTGCACCCAGGACCCCACTGAGGTACACTCCCAACCCCTCTCCTACTTTTTCAACTGAGAATCTCACTCTTTTAAGAGAACTGGCAGCTGAGGGTGTTTTCAGAGAGGATAATCCACAGCCCTCTTACTCAACTGAATTTGCAAGATTGTGGCCCAGAGAGGGGCCAAAAGTCACACAGCAAGTGACTAACCAAGAGGGGTCTAGAATGGGCAATGTATAAAAACAAGCTGGAGAAAACAAATCTCCAGGAGGTGGTCAAAGTGGGAGAGGGGACCTTGGTTCCTTCTGGGGTCCCAGAAACCAACTCTTACAGCCCCAGCAGAACCATCTCCCCTCCTCCTGGAACGTTTGCTTCCTAACTGTAAATAAAGCCCACTCCCAGCCTTGGAGGGCATCACTCTGCCTCACCTGTCCCAAGCCCATCAGGAAACAGAAGCAAGTATACTTACTGGTTTCTTGTCATCAGAGGCTTGGGCAGGGCGTCAGCTAAGACCATACTTTGGCTTTGGGGTCCCTTCTGGAAGTCTTCCAATGTCCTTGGTCCTAGGCCACCCAGAACTCACTCAGACTCGGAGGACCTTCAGAAGGGTTCTTGTTGCCAGAGTGGTTAGTTCAGCACCTATCTGTGATCAGCAGTTTGTACTCCAGGATGGGACAGGGACCCGTGCTCCTTAGGGACCCCGGACTGGGCAATCCTCCCCAGCACAGCAGGACAAGGCAGGTGGCCTAGGGCCCTGTGACTGTCACAGAGACACAGGCGTGCCTCCTCTGAGCTCTGGCTCCTGTCTGCAGATTGTGGTTCTCACAACCACTCGCTTCCTCTGACGGCATCACAAACCATCGAGGAGCCACCTTGCCCAAGTTCCTGTTTCTAGGGTAGCAGCGGCTGCCCTGATATGATCCCAGAGCAGGAGGTTGTGACTTGGTCTGGGTCTGAGAGAAATGAGGAGTTTCTCATGCTGACCTGACCATAATAATCACAGAAGCAACTTAATTTTGGTAGTTTCTGAGATCCTTCCATGCCTTGTGAAGCTATGTTGCTAGAGGAGAAGCCTAGGAATCTAAACTTTAAATATTCCAAGAGAATCCTTTGTCAAGTTTGGGAAGCACTGCCTTCCCACCCTTCTTTATTTTTCTGTGGTGCTGGGGATGGAACCCAGGGCCTCATGCATGCTAGGAAAGTGTTCTACCACTGAGCTGCATCCCCAGCCCTACACTACAGATTCTGTCTCAGTTGGTCAGAAGTGGGACTCAACTTTCGGCATTTTTTTTTTTTTTTTTTTTTAATATTTTTTATTTGCTTTTTAGTTGTACACAATGCAATGCATTTATGCTTACGTGGTGCTGAGGATCGAACCCCGGGCCCGCGCACGTGCTAGGCGAGCGCTCTGCCGCTGAGCCACAACCCCAGCCCTCGGCATTTTTCTTTTTGTGTTACTGAGGCTAGAACTCAGGGAAATTCTACCACTGAGTTTTATGCCCAGCCCTTTTCATTTTTTGAGGCAGGGTTTCACTAAAGTTGCCCAGGCTGGGCTTGAACTTTATATCCTGATGCTTCAGCTTTCTGAGTAGCTAGGATTGCAGGTGTGCAACACTGTGCTCAGTAAGATTTTGCATCTCTTTCTCCCTCCTTTCCTTCTTCCCTTTTCTCTCCTTTTTTTAAAAAAAAATATATATATATATTTATTCACTTTAGTTGTACACAATGCGTTTATTTTTACGTGGGGCTGAGAATCGAACCTGGGCCACGCACGTGCTAGGCGAGCACTCTACCACTGAGCCACAACCCCAGCCCCTCTCTCTCCCTCTTTGTCTTTCTTCCTTTCTTCTCTGTCTCCATCTCTCTTTCTCTCTCTTCTTTCTTTTCTCTTTATACACAATCTAGCAGGACGCAGTGGTGCATGCCTGTGATTCCAGCGGCTTGGGAGGCTGAGGCAGGAGGATCACGAGCTTGAAGCCAGCCTTAGCAACAGCGAGGCGCTAAGCAACTGAGACCGTGTCTCTAAAAAAAATACAAAAAAGGGCTGGGGATGTGGCTCAGTGGTAGAGTGCCCTTGAGTTCAACCCCTGGTACCCCCCAAAAATTTTTTAAAAAATTTTTGAACCCAGGGGTGCTCTACCACCAAACTATACCCCCTGCTCTTTGATCCTTTTTATTTTTTGAGATAGGGTCTCATTAATTGGTCCAGGTTGACTTTGAATTTGCAATCCTCCTACCCCAGCCTCCCGAGTACCTGGGAACACAGGTGTGTACCACTGTGCTTATGTAAGATATTACATTTCTAGAAAGCTTCCAAGATGATACCCATTGTGCTGGTCTGGGAATTACACTTTAAATATCAAGATCTGGGGGTTGAGGATATAACTCAGTGTTAGTTCTACCACCAATGTACTTAGCATATTTAAGGTCCTGGATTCAATCTCCAGTGGGGAAATTCCCCTGGGTTCAATTCCCAGTATTGGGAGGAAATATCAATATCTGGACAGTGTTTCTTTAAGTATGGTACCAGACCAGCAGGCTCAGCATCACCTGGGCATTTGTTAAACATACAAATCCTCAGTTCCCATCAGATCCACTGAATCAGAAATGCTGGGGTCAGGGCCCAGGAATTTTATTTTATTTTTTTTTAACATTTTCAGTTGTAGATAGACACAATACCTTTATTTTTATGTGGTACTGAGAATTGAACCCAATGCCTCACATGTGCGAGATAAGCCTCTACCACCGAGCCACAACTCCAGCACCCCCACCCCCAGAATGTTTTCAAAAAGCACTCTAGGTGTCTCTGATAGAGGATAAAGGATCTGACAGAATTACGCTGCCCACAACTCATTAAAATTTAATACAGCCACCTGCTGCCTCCCCCTCAAGGGGCCTGGTACTCCTAGAGACAGCTGCTCTTTAACACAAAATCTTGCTTTGTGCTGAAATGCTCTTAATCTAGTTCAGACTCTGCAGCCTTTTCTGGTACCTTGCTAGTTAGAGCTCACTTCTGTTTTCTGCAGATCCCTGGGTCTCTCCCTTACTCCTAGGGAAGGCTGGTTTGATATGTACCTCTGCAGGGACTTGGTAACAGAGCTGAAGAAGCCAGAGTAGAGGGGCATCCTTTTTTTTTTTTTTTTTTAATATTTATTTGCTTTAGTTGTACACAATGCAATGCATTTGTTTTCGTGGTGCTGAGGATGGAACCCGGGCCGCGCATGTGCTAGGCAAAACGCTCTACTGCTGAGCCACAACCCCGACCCCTTTGTTTTTGATACTGGGGATTGAACCCAGTGATGTCTAACCACGAACCACATCCCAGCCCTCTGTATTTTGAGACAGGTTCTTAGTAACTGTTTCCAAGGCTGGCTTTAAACTCGTGATCCTTCTGCCTCAGCCTCCCAAACCACTACAGGTGTGTGTACCAGCACGCCTGGCTTATCCTTATTCTTTTTTTTAAAAAATATTTTAGTTGTACACAATGCTTTTATTTATTTTTACGTGGTGCTGAGGATCGAACCCAGGCCACGCGTGCTAGGCGAGCGTTCCACCGCTGAGCCACAATCCCAGCCCCGGCTTACCATTTTTTTTTTTTTTAATATTTATTTATTTACTTTAGTTGTACACAATGCAATACATTTTATGTTTACGTGGTGCTGAGGATCGAACCCGGGCCGCGCACATGTGAGGCGAGTGATCTGCCGCTGAGCCACAACCCCAGCCCCAGCTTACCCTTTTTAATAAACTGGTAAACACCTTTTCCTGAGTTCTGTGAGCCATCAAAACAAATGGCCAAGCCTGAGGAGACAGCTGTGGGAATCTGATTTGTACCCAAGTTATACAGAAGTGTAACATGGGATCTACTACTTCCAACTGGCATGTTAAGTGGGGGTTGCAGCTTGTGGGACTATAGGGTCTGTACTAACTCTAGATAGTGTTCTAATTGAATTGTAAGATACCTAGTTGGTGTCCAGACTGTTAAAAGAATTAGTTGGTATAGGGAAAAACCCCAAACATTGGTCACAATGCATTGAATATAGTAAAGGGAACTTTCCCATACAGCCCATTAGTTTTGTGACCATTTGTAAACTCACTCTGGGCCTGTTTTTCTATCTATAAACTGGAGATGGTATTCATTTCACTGGGTCAAGAGAAGGCAACTTATTGAAGATGCTAAGGGCCTTGCCTATGCTCAATGAAAGGCTGAATAAAACATAAAAATGCATTGATTCTGGAAGAACTAGAAACTAGTTTTTCAAGCTAGGTGACTTTGGTCAAATCACTCAACTTTCCTGAATTGTTCCTTGTCTGTAACAGTCGCTCCCACTTTGCAGGGCTGCTATGAGAACTTGATGAAGTATGTGAGCCTTTCATCCCTTTTTTTGGTGCTGGGTTTCAAACACAGGGCCTCACATGTTAAGAATGCATTTACCACAGCACTACATCCCTAGAGCCCCCTTTTCCATCATTCATTCAATTTATTTATTCAGAGACAGGGTCTTGCTAAATTGCCCAGACTGGTCTTGAACTTGTGTTCCTCCTCAGTCTTCTGAGTAGCTTGACTACATGCAGGCATGCACCACTGAACCTGGCCTGAAATTATTATCTTTTGGTACTGGGATTAAACTCAGGGGCACTCGACCACTGGGCCACATCCCCAGACCTCTTTTGTATTTTGTTAGAGACGGGGTCTCATTGAGTTGCTAAATGCCTTGCCATTGCTGAGGCTGGCTTTGGACTCGTGATGCTTCTGCCTCAGCCTTCCAAGTGCTGGGATTACAGGTGTGCGTCACCGTGCCTGGCTTGAAAATTATTTAGAATATTTATTTGTTTTAGTTGTACACAATGCCTTTATTTTTATGTGGTGGTGAGGATGGAACCTGGGTCACGCACATACTAGGCAAGCACTCTACCGTTGAGCCACAACCCCAGCACCCCCCCCTTTTTAAAAAATTTATATTATGTTTATTATATTAACATAAGTATAAGGAATTTCATAGGAAAATATCACTTTGACATGTTATTCAAATGCTATTTTCTTTTTTTGTGGTACCGGGGAGTGAACTCGGGGCACTCGACCACTGGGCCACATTCCCAAGCCCTTTTTTGTATTTTTTAATTAGAGACAGGGTCTCACTGATTTGCTAAGTGCCTCACCGTTGCTGAGGCTGGTTTTGAACTCGCAATCCTCCTGCCTCAGCCTCCCAAAGTGCTGGGATTACAGGCGTGCGCCACCGCGCCCGGCTTCAAATGCTATTTTCTATTGAAGTTAACATGTGCTGCCTTTTATTATCATGTGGTAGCTGAAGAGTAACTCATGTAAAGAAAAAAAAATCAACCCCCTTTTTAATATTTATTTTTTAGTTGTAGTTGGACACAACATCTTTATTTTATTTACTTATTTTTACATGGTGCTGAGGATCAAACCCAGGGCCGCACAAGTGCTAGATGAGCCCTCTACCGCTGAGCCACAACCTCAGCCCCTTGAAATTATTCTTGATAAGTGCAAATTCTGCCACTTATGGAGAAATACAGCCTGGTTTCTTTAAAGGACCCCCAAAAAGTGGTTGCAGATTATTACCTGATGGGTGGGATCTAGCAATTCCACACAGATGGTAGAGCCAAGATGTGGAATGCCTTTCCCAGACCTCAGCTTCTCCTCTATCAACAACAGCATTGTTAGGTGGACTTGGATTCAGTCCAGGCTGGGCTTACTAGCTGTATGACCTTGGACAAATTATCCTGAAGTTTGATTTCTTCCCTATAAATGGACAGTGTCACTGGATGGGATAAGAGATCATGAATGTGAAAATGTAGAGCATAGAACCAGCATATACAGTATTCAGCCACTCCCCGAGCCCCAGTGAGTGGCTTAAGAAAAATAACACCAGCAATCAGGTAACAATGAGACATATATAGCTTTATTTAATAATTCTGTAAAAAGTTGTACTCTGGCAGAGTGATGCATTCCTTATCTTGGCAGAAAGCAAACAAAGTGTCTGAAAAGTCTCTTCTCAAGATTCGGAACTGTATAACCCTGAGCTTGCATCTCATGCTTCTGAGAGCTGGGCTCCTGCTTATGGCATGGATCTCCACAGTTATCTCACCCTCTTCCCAGCAGTGACCCCCCTTGCTGACAGCAGGTGGAGGCTACTATTTTACCTGGATGTGGCTGCCCTTACAGACTGGCCCCTTCCCCTCTATGAAAAGGGAGTTCATAGGATTAAGAATCTTTCTCAGAAGTGGGTTCTATATCCATTTAGTTTGGCTTCCATGAGTTTGCTGAAATCATGGCTACAATTACTCAACATGAAATTGTGTTAATGGCCATTGCTCTTGCCCCCTTTTCATGTCCTCACCATATTCTCTGGCCGTACCTCTTCCTACCACTCTCCACCATAGACTTGGGAGGCACTTCTTGTAGATGTGTAGATGTCTGATAAGTAGTAACAGATGCTCAGCGACAGCAGTTTTGCTCTGCAGAGCGGAGGCCTGGTATTTTGTTTTCCACCTTTCTGTGCTAAGAGTCTGGTAATTTAGCCACTCCTTTGGAGTAAACTCCCTGTTGTACCTCATTATTCAGAACCTCATTGTTCATGGGCTCCTAGCAGGATATATCCCTCCCTTTTCTTTATAGGATGCATATGTGAATCCACTTGGACAAAGAGAGGTGGTTGGCCACTCTGCCTACCTCTCTATGTGACAGGCAATACTTCTGCCATTGGTCACAATCAATCACTGGTCCAAACTGTAATTATGCTTTTCCACATTCCTCAGAGCTGCTCTCTTCAGAATCACTCTGCAAATCTTGTTGACCAATTTGGAACCAGAAGAGAATCTAGTGGCTTACCCCACTTAGATATCTGTTCTGCACATTTCCCTCAAAAAATACCATTAGGAATGCAAAAAAAAAAAAAAAAAAAAAAAAAGTCCCTTTATCTTTTTTTGCAGAAGCGCCACAAGGAAGCATGTCTAAAATCACAGAACTATGCACACACAAACACAGACACGCGAGCTCGCACACACATGGAGTTGGGATCAAAGAATCTTATCAGATACATCGTCAGGGGAACATAGGAAAAAGCTGGCAAGAGAAGATGTGGAGATCAGATCAGCTAAAGATGCTGGAATGTTACAGTAATGGCATGGATGTGGTTCTTAGAAGATACAAAAAAGGGTAGGTGGGCAGAGAATGATAAATCCAGGCTACTAGGAGAGGTTCAGTGGCCATGCATGAGTTAAAGATAGAGGAGGCCAGTTTACGGGATGAAATGTTATATTATGGAGTGTCGTCTGAAGAAGGGTAGACTTGCATGGTCTGGGGAGGAGCAACTGCTTAGCAGGACACCTCCATGGTCTGGTGTCTGTCCAGGGCATCAGGGGACTCACAGGATTCTTGAGTTCCATCTGACTGATTGCTGGTGACAGACCGGCTGAAGGGACTTTCTCCAGAGCCAATGCTACTCGAGGTTGAGTGGGTTCGGGATCGGGCGAGCCGGGTCATGCTGGCAGATGGTACTGTAACAAAGAACCAAGAGGACTAGAAGATGGAGCCCTGGTTAAGCTCAGCTAATCTACACGTTTCACCAAAGGCTTTATTTTAGCTTTCCCAGCCCACTTACAATGACACCCAGGACAAGATATAGCTAGCCATCCCCACTCTGTAGTATTTGCTCTAGATTAGTGACTAAATGCAAGGCTGCTTTAATCCTTTGGATTTGGTTGGAATAGCTCTTCTAGTCAGCAGAAGAAAGGGAAGTCCTAAGACCAGAGTAGAGACTCTTATCTGTGCCCACACTGTTCAGTGACTAGGAGGGAGGCTTTGGGAACCCATATAGGTGACCAAAACCTGCAGTACATGCAAGACTAAACCAAAAGAAAAGAAAGACAAACCACACAAATATGAAAGTGTTTCACAAACAGTGCAAGCCCGATACAACGAGACTACCATCCGTGTCCACAGGCTACCCTGGCTGTCTAGAGTGTGTGGAAGCCATGGTGGAGGCCAGGATAGGTAGGACAGGAGCTGATCTCTACACAGGTTGCCTTGGAGGGAAGAGCTCTGGGGATGTTTAATTCAGACTCCTGTTCTGCCCCTGCTTTGACCTGAATATTCTTCTATCTTGGCCTGGACAGGACCTTACCTGGCCTAACTTCCCTGCCTATCATCCTCAGGCACCAGTCTCCACCTGGCTGTCATTTCAGTGCTGGAGTCAAAAATGCCATTACCTGTGGAGTTCTCTTGGCATAGGTACTAAACATTTCTACCTAGAGTCAAGGCTACTCCCCCCTTCAATTCCCATGTCTGGGGGTTACCTCAAAGATTAGTAGGTGGTGGGAAAAGAGGGGCCCTACCTATCAAGTTTCAGTTGCTGCCGTGACCCTGGATTTAGGAAGATGAGAGGAGGCCTAGGCATTATAACTGGATCCTTTCTTCCTCCCGGGGCAACAGAACTGGACTACTAAGCTAAACCTCTTGGAGCACAATGAGCCACGTTCTATCAGGCTCTCACTGCACAGAAAAATTGCGGACATGCTGCAGGCAGCCAATGCAGCCAGGAGAGCATGGCAGGGAGCGGGTAGGGCCAGCACAGAGGAAGGTACCTGACTCGGTGCTGAGGTGACTGAGCTGCACATACGGGACTGGAAGCAGGATGGACACAGGAAGAGGCAGGTTAGTGATCTAGAGTGCCAAGTAGCAATCCTGGCTGCCTAGTAGATGGAATACTCTAAGCAAGGGATCAAAGTTTATTTTATGGTCCCAGAGAAGAAGAGAGGTTGAATGTCACTTTAGTGTCATCTTGGATGTCATTTCTCTCAACTAGACAAAAGGAACTGTTCTCTCCTCCACTCTACATCACCCTGCTTTGGATCAGAAATGAGCTGCAAGATCAGCTGTTTCTTAGGAATAGATAAGAATAGGTTAGCAGAGAACTTCTGCTCCTCCTGGTGAGCTGGAGGGCCATGGATGTGGGCTCGGTTGGTAGCGACTCACAGACGGGACAACACAGCCACTCTAGACAAGACACACACGGTCTGCCTGGCAGGTACAGGGCTCTACCCAGGTCTAGTTGCTCAGAGCAGCTGCCCAGGCAGCTCATGAATGGCCATTATCCACAGATACCAAAGAGAGGGAAAAATCACCTGACTGGGTAAAGAGCTCTGTACCTGGGTGACAGGGTTTTATTTCTTATGACTTTAAGAAAGGAGCAAGTGTGATTTTTTTGCAATAAGGCTCAGGGGTCTCACAATACATGAGACCAGGACAGCAGCATATGATACAGTCACATCCTTTACTTGCTCTAAATACTCTGCAAGTTCATCTCTTGTGGTGGAACAAGATTTCACTGAGGACACCAGCCTTTTCTTCCGGAGTCTCACTTCTGTTTCTCTAGGCCAGGAATTACTAACAGCTGAGTTCAAATGCAAATTGTAACTTCTGATTAATGGCTGGGACAGACTAAGCTTCACTGGTTAAAGTGTGGGCTCTGCAGTAAGACTGCTGAGGTCTGAATCATGGATCTGCAGCTGCACTGTTACCCTGGGAATGTGCTTCTTTTTTTTTTTTTTTTTTTTGGTACTGGGGATTGAATTCAGGGGCACTCGACCACTGGATCACATCCCCAGCCCTTTTTTTTTTTTTTTTTTTTTGTATTTTATTAGAGACAGGGTCTCACTGAGTTACTAAGTGCCTCGCCATTGCTGAGGCTGGCTTTGAACTCGCGATCCTCCTGCCTCAGCCTCCCAAAGTGCTGGGATTACAGGCTGTGCGCCACCGCGCCCGGCTAGGGAATGTGCTTCTTTGATCCTCAGTTTCCACTTCTATAAAATGGGACTGATAACAGAACTTACCTCTTAGGTTAAGAGTATATACTGCTTGACAACAAAAGGTAAGTGCTTAATAAGTGCATTATTATATATGTGCATATATATGTATATGCACAAATGAATGTTCCAGAAATGTTTCAGTTTCTACTTTAGTTAAGGCTGGCTAGCATAGAGGATATATCCTGAGAATTATGGCCTCCCAGATGTCAAACTGACCCCCATCATACATAACTCTTTGCTAGACAGAAAGTTGTGTACTACTCACTGTAGCCCATTCCCTGCAAAAAGTACTTGAAGGCCTCGGTGAGCTTCCCGGGCTGGGGGACAAAACAAAAATGCATTATTTTTTTCACAGTCAGAGAGGAAGAACAGAATGGGTGCTTTTTTCTTAAAAAACAAATTTCTTACCTGAACTACTTGGGGCAGTCCCCCACAGTCTGCCATCTAGAAAAGGAAAAATATGTAAGTCAGCTGGGACTTACACTTACCCAGTCCTTTCAAACAGGACAATATTGAATTTTGGATTCCTCAACTGTATACAGGTTTTTATCTCCTCAATGTACTCCTTTTTTACTTTATTTTAAAAACATTTTTTAGTTGTCAATGGATCTTTAATTTATTTATTTATATGCGGTACTGAGGATAAAACTCAGGGCCTCCTCACACATGCCAGGCAAGTGCTCTACCACTAAGCCACAACCCAGTACTCTTTACAAAGACGGAGATGCTAGATAGAAATTGGAAAGAATTACTTAGTCCTTAATCATCCCAAGAAGCTGGATCTGGCTTTTCGGCCCATGGCAGGGTGACAGAAGTAGACTACTACTTTCAAGCCTGGTTCTCCCTCTACCTGAAGAATGTTACTTAGAGTCCTCAAAAACAGGGTGACACTGACTTCTCAGTGCTTTGTGATTTCAAAGTCCCCATTCAAACTCTGTACTGTCTTCATTACATGCCAAAGGGGAGTTCCCTAATCAAAAGCAGAGGCTCAATTCCACCAACTCACTTGGTACCCTATTCTCTCTAGCTGGATATGGTGTGGATGCTTTTTACTTCATTAGCCTTAACACTAGTTATTCTTACAGCCTGGCTAGTATACATCAGAACTACTCATTAAAACTCTTGAGTCTTGAGCCGGGCGCGGTGGCACACGCCTGTAATCCCAGCACTTGGGAGGCTGAGACAGGAGAATCACAAGTTCAAAGCCAGCCTCAGCAATGGCGGGGCACGTAGCAACTCAGTGAGACCCTGTCTCTAATAAAATACAAAAAAGGGCTGGGGATGTGGCCCAGTGGTCGAGTGCCCCTGAGTTGAATCCCTGGTACAAAAAAAAAAAAAAAAAAAAAAAAAAAAAAAAAAAACTCTTGAGTCTTAGAGTTTGGGTGTAGCTTAGTAGTAGGTAGAGTACTTCCTCATATGCCAAGATCCTGGGTTCAATTCCAGGCACCATTTAAAACAAAAACTAAAACCTTCAGATTCTTGGGTTCCTGCCTTAGAGATTCCTGAATAGGTCTGGGTAAGTTTCAAGAACCAGTGTTTCTAATAAGCTCTTGGAGATGCAGATTCTGCTAGTCTGCAGAGTACTGTTCCTAGGGCACGATCCGGCCATTCTTGTTGCTGCGCACTCTCAGACATGGTACGACACAGGCTGACTGCCCTTTTATTTATTTATTTAGGCGCTGGGGACTGAACCCAGGGCCTTGTGCATGCTAGGCAAACACTCTACCAACTGAGCTATATCCCCAGCCAACCTTTTTGTGTTTTTTTTTTAAAGGGACATGAACCCTGTTTTTTAATTCATGCATTAAAACTCTCTTAACAAGAAACAAGTTGGGCTGGGGTTGTGGCTCAGTGGTAAATCGCTCACCTAGCATGTGTGGGGCACTGGGTTCAATCCTTAGCACCACATAGAAATAAAATAAAGACATTGTGTCGGGGCTGGGGTTGTGGCTCAGTGGTAGAGTGCTTGCCTACTATGTGTGCGGCACTGGGTTCGATTTTCAGCACCACAATAAATAAGTTAATAATAAAGGTCCATTGGCAACTAAAAAATATTAAAAAAAAAAAAAAAAAAAAAAAAGAAAGAAAGAAAGTCTCCTCAAAATTCCAGGCATGAGATGAGAAACAAACAATTCTATTTGACAAATAAATATAAATAGACCAAACTGGCATAAACTACATTTTCATGAAGTTTAACAGCTGAAAACTGAACATAAAACTGAACCATAAAACAGTTTTTTTTTTTTTTTTTTGTTTTGTTTTTTTTGGGTACCAGGGATTGAACTCAGGGGCACTCGACCACTGGGTCACATCCCCAGCCCTTTTTTGTATTTTATTTAGCGACAGGGTCTCACTGAGTTGCTAAGTGCCTCACCATTGCTGAGGCTGGCTTTGAACTCGCGATCCTCCTGCCTCAGCCTCCCAAAGTGCTGGGATTACAGGCGTGCGCCACCGCGCCCGGCTCACAAAACAGTTTCTATATGCAAGAAGAAGATACTGGGTGCAACTATTTCTAAGTCTGATACCCATATCAAACTGCCTGAGAATCAGTACAGTCGCCATAGGAGCAATCCACTCTGCCCCATGTTGTAGCAGATGGGCATTATTTGGCCAGAAATAACCTTATCTCTGGCTACTGCAGAGTTCAGTTTGGTGCTGTTAAATACTGATTCTAATTTGAAACCACAAACATTTTATTCATATTTTAGACAAGCCCATCATATCATCTGGAACCCAGAACAGTCTGAGTTTGGTCAGTTCACAGCATTAACCTCATGGTCTATTTCAAGAAACTATCGGCTGCTTCTGGTGACAATGCTTTCCTTTTAAGCACATTTCAAAGACAAAAGGAACAAGGCAAAGATCTTTCAGACTGAAAACAGCAGTAAGCAAAGAAAATCAGCATTTAACTCTCCAGTAGTCCAGGTAGGAGGCAGGAGGTTAGCTACCTAAAGCTATTAATAGAGGCTCTGGGGAAAACTAGGCTGAGATAATGCTAGGTTGGAACTGAGATACATTTGAAAGGTGGAGAAACTTAGAAATTTAGTAGAAAGACTCACTTTCTACTTGCTCTAAGGGAAAGAAAATGCATCCACCCTCACTACTATATTTAATTGGAAGCTTCCTTACCAATTCATCAAGATTTAGCATGTGCAGAATTTCCATCTATTATCTTAATTCTCTCTCTTTTTTTTTTTTTCCGGTACTGGGGATTGAACTCAGGGGCACTCGACCACTGGGCCACATTCCCAGGCCTTTTTTTGTATTTTATTAGAGAAAGGGTCTCACTGAGTTGCTAAGTGCCTCGCCATTGCTGAGGCTGGCTTTGAACTCTTGATCCTCCTGCCTCAGCCTCCCAAGTGCTGGGATTACAGGCGTGTGCCACTGTGCCCGGCTTATCTGAATTCTCATAACACAACAATGCTTATGAAATTTTTTTTTTTTTTTTTGTGGTACCAGGGATTGAACTCAGGGGCCCTTGACCACTGGGTTACATCCCTAGCCCTTTTTTGTATTTTTATTAGAGACAGGGTCTCACTGAGTTGCTAAGTGCCTTGCCATTGCTGAGGCTGGCTTTGAACTCACGATCCTCCTGCCTCAGCCTCCCACAGTGCTGGGATTACAGGCATGCACCACCGCGCCTGGCTTTATGAAATTTTTAATGGCACGGGAAAATGTTTATGTCATAAATGTGAAGAAAACAGATATAGGACTATAAACATCCTCTTATTAAAAAAAATTTGTGTGTGTGTGAGTTATGAAAGATTATACCCAGAGTCCTTTATCACTGAGCCACACCATCAGTCCTTTTTTCTTTTGACACAGGGCCTCACTAAATTGCCCAGGCTGGCCTTGGATTTGTGATTCTCCTGCTTCAGCCTCATGAGTTGCTGGGATTATAGGTGTGTGCCATTGTGCCTGGCTCCCCCCACCACTGTCATCACTACGGGAATGGAACCAGGGGCACTTTGCCACCAAGTTATAACCCCAGCTTCCTTTTCTTTATTATTTTTTAAAAATTTTTTTATTTTTAATTTTTGGGGTCCTAGGGATTGAACTCAGGGGTATTCGAACACTGAGCCACACCCCCAGCCCTATTTTGTGTTTTATTTAGAGACAGGGTCTCACTGAGTTGCTTAGCACCTTGCTTTTTGCTGAGGCTGGCTTTGAACTTGCAATCCTCCTGCCTCAGCCTCCCGAACTGCTGGGATTACAGGTTTTTCTTGTTTATTTGGAGACAGGTTCTCACTAAGTTGCTAAGGTTGGCCTCAAAAATGTTTTTTAATATTTATTTTAGTTGTAAGTGGACCTCTATTTTATTTATATGTGGTACTGAGACTCGAATCCAGGGCCTCACACATGCTAGGCAAGTGCTCTACCACTGAGCCACAACCCCAGCCCCTGACCTCAAATTTATTATCCTCCAGCCTCAGCTTCCCGAGTAGCTGGGATTATAGGCATGTGCCATTGTGCCTGGCTAAATATACTCTGATTTTTTTTTTTTTTTTTTTTTTTTTTTTTTGTGGTACTGGGGATTGAACTCAGGGGCACTCGACCACTGTGTCACAGCCCCAGACCTTTTTTGTATTTTATTTAGAGATAGGGTCTAACTGAGTTGCTAAGTGCCTCACCATTGCTGAGGCTGGCTTTGAACTCGCAATCCTCCTGCCTCAGCCTCCCAAAGTGCTGGGATTACAGGCGTGCGCCACCACGCCTGGCATATACTCTGATCTTTTTTTTTTTTTTTTTTAAATAAATATTTATTTATTTGCTTTAGTTGTATACAATTCAATGCATTTATGTTTACGTGGTGCTGAGGATTGAACCCGGCTCGTGCATGTGCTAGGTGAACGCTCTACTGCTGAGCCACAACCCCAGCCCATATACTCTGATCTTAATGGTAAAAACCATACAGCAGCGGGGCGCGGTGGCGCACGCCTGTAATCCCAGCACTTTGGGAGGCTGAGGCAGGAGGATCGCGAGTTCAAAGCCAGCCTCAGCAATGGCGAGGCACTTAGCAACTCAGTGAGACCCTGTCTCTAATAAAAACACAAAAAAAGGGCTGGGGATGTGGCCCAGTGGTCAAGTGCCCCTGAGTTCAATCCCCGGTACCACCAAAAAAAAAAAAAAAAAAAAAAAAAAACCAAAAAACCATACAGCAAGGGCTGGGGTTGTGGCTCAGCGGTAGAGCACTCACCTAGCACATGCTCAGCCCAGGTTCGATCCTTAGTACCATGTAAAAATTAAAAATAAATAAATAAATAAAGGCATTGTATACAACTAAAAAATAAATATTAAAAAAAAAGTATAGCAAAAAGATGCCAATATTTTACCAGAGGTGGTTCCCTGTGTGCAGTAGAATTATGAATAAAAAAAATTGTTTTGGTATTGGGGATTGAACCCAGGGGTGCTTTACCACTGAGCACTCCAGTCCTTTTTATTTTGAGACAGAGTTTCATTAAGTTGTCTGGGCTGGCCTTGAATTTGCAATCCTCCTGCCTCAGACTCTTGAGTCACTGGAATTACAGGTATGTACCATCATGCCCAGCTATTTTTCAATTTTCTACAATAAGAATGTGTGTATATGTATATAAAGTATATACATATATATTTTTTGAAAGGGAGGTGGGTGCTGGTGATTGAACCCAGGGCCTCATATATGCTAAGCACACAATTTACCACTAAGCTACACTACACCCGCAGCCCATGATTAGAATATATATTGAGGAGAAAAAAGAGAGAGAATTAGAAACTAATAGAAAAAGAAGTTTTACTCTTTATGGGAAATGATTCTAGAAAACATACTAAAATTTAAAGCATGTATAATGTACTCACAAGTGGTTGGCAGTGAAGAAAGAAGACACATTACCTTTAGCAAAGTTGTATTTATAGGGTTGAGACGAGAATTGCATTCAACCTAAAAAAAAAAGAGGAAGAGCGAAAACAATTTTATGAATGGCTATAAAAAGAAATAGCTTGGCATGAGAATGATCTTGTAAGACCAACCGCTTAATTTGGCGAGAAGATATATAAGATAAATTTCATTTTTTAGATTTTGCAGTGCTGGTTATTGGTCCCAGGGCCTTGTGTGTGCTAGGCAAGCGCTCTACCACTGAGATAACATCCTTGGCCCAAATGATGCTTTTTTTTTTTTTTAATATTTGTTTTTAGTTGTACACAATGCCTTTTTATTTTTTTTATGTGGTGTTAAGGTTCGAACCCCAGGCCGCGCAGGGTCTCACTGAGTGCTAAGCGAGGCTGCTTTACTGCGATGAGCCACAACACAGGCAGTGCCCACCGCCCCACCCCACCCCCGTTTTTTTTTTTTTTTTTTTTTTTTTTTTGAGATGCCTAGCATGCACAAGGCCCTGGGTTCAATTTGTAGTACCTCAAAAAACAAAAAACAAAACAAAACAAAAAAAAAGTGTCAAGTAGTTAGGTTTCAAATCTCATATATTGAATATAATTCGAGTCTTTGTTAAAGACAAAGATAACCATTTGTGTGATGGGATCATGATTTTCCCCATTCTATTTTTAAATTTTAAAAATATTTTCTATAATAAGCAGATATCACTTTTATCAGTATACTATGTGCTTGACAAGGAGGTAGAAAAAAAGCACACGGGCTCTTGGCAGTCTTCCAGCCTGTTGGATTTACGATGGTAATCTATTGCAGATGCAAAGCTGAGGCTGCCAGAAATCTGACAACAAATAAATGGTGTTTCATTATACTATTTGCCACAAAGTGAACTGCACCACACAAAGCAATAGAGGGCAACAATGATCCCATCTGATGAAACCTAGTGACTGATGAGTAATTACTTTTTCAAAATGTCTAACAAAGAGCAAACCCTGATATGTGCAACCAGAAAATAACATAAGCTAATCTTTACCAATTGTTCTGGTATGCAATATACATTTTACTACATTCAAATATCATCTTCCTCACAACATCAAGACACACTTACCACAGCCTCAACAGCAGGTGAATTGTCTCCTACCACCAATAAAGTAGAGCACCTAGGTACAGAAGAAGAGAGCAAATAAGCACATACACTGCACTGAGCACTGAATTATTCGTAACAGGCAAAGATACCGAGCAATTCAGTGGGGAAACTGAGGGACTTACTTTAATGTTTTTAGTCTGTTATCATTTTGGCCCAGTATGGGTCTTTCAATCTCTAGGTCTCTGCGTCTAGAAAAACAAAACAGGATCAGTGCATCTTTGAGGTAAAATCATGACAACTGAGGTTATTCTGTAGTCTTGAAAATCAAAGCATTATCAAGGACTGTGAAAACTCTCTTTCCTTCATACCTGAGCAGCAGTGGTATCCTGATGGCACACGAGGAACTTGGTGGGATGCTAAACAGTGACCAAGTCCTAAGTGTTTAATTTTCCAACTAGTTAATAGGAATAAATTCCTTAAGAGAAGGGAATGACTTACACTTTGGTGAGGGGAGAGGGCAGATTCTCCTTGTAACACTTTAGCACAGGCCTTTATCTTTCTGTTTTCAACTAAAAACAGGAACATTCTAGAGACCAGGTTTAAAACCTGTCTTTGCTCCCTACTGGCTGTGTAACTCTGGGAAAAGTTATGGCTGATCTGTTTCCTCATTCTTTTTCCAAGTTTCCATAAAGCTAGGAGTTAACACTCCTTGGAGAAGCTGTTCCCAAGATAAGAACCAGTGCTTTTCCCTTACCCTGCCTGTGACTGGGGGAGATGGGACAGTGGACTTTGAAATACACAAACAAGAGAACTGAATAGAATCCATGTGTTACTCCTATTTGACAACAAGACATCAACCAAGACCAACTAAATCAAGGCCCAAGTCTTCTCTCTTTTCTTCCCTACATGTTCCTGTGCTACTTCACAACACTTGTGTGCTTCTGTCTGTGTACTAACTTAGGTTCCATAGATCTCAAAACATCTTAAAACTTCAACTGGTATTTGAACATGCCCCCAAATGCCTTCCAGTTCACTCAGTGTTTCTGAAAGCTGTTTTCACATCTGTCTTAAAGCACTTCCTTTTCTACTGAAACAGCATGAAGTCGACCCCATCACAGAATTGTGGGAGAAGTAATTTATTTTCCCTTCTTCTCTCTTAAAAGTCCATTATCCCTTTAGACCTGTTCTAAGATTAAGTGAAGGAATGGGAAAACAACTGTACCCATTATAGGAACCCAGGAAGAGCTGTAGGTTTTCTTGGTTGATATCTTGGGCAATATGTAGTCTGTATGTTTGAATCAAGTCCAGGTTGGCCTGCAACTCTTCCTAGAACAAGTAAAAGAAGACACAAGTAACTTTCTGAGCTAGAGAACAAGCCCATTTATTTGGTTTGCATTTTCAACATCAAAAGCCAGCTCTATGCCGGGCGCGGTGGCGCACGCCTGTAATCCCAGCACTTTGGGAGGCTGAGACAGGAGGATCGCGAGTTCAAAGCCAGCCTCAGCAATGGCGAGGCACTTAGCAACTCAGGGAGACCCTGTCTCTAATAAAAACACAAAAAAGGGCTGGGGATGTTGCCCAGTGGTCGAGTGCCCCTGAGTTCAACCCCCGATACCACAAAAAAAAAATAAAAAAATAAAATAAAAAAAAAAGCCAGCTCTCATTGCCCATGATGAGAACTGGGGTGAGGCCTGGGAACTACTAATATACTGCTAGGATGAATGGCTAAAATCTTTTTCATTTGCCTCAGTGTAGTGTGGTGTCATGTTCTCTGTCAGAAGAGGGCACCAAAGAACCTATTATGGATTCAAGTGCTAGATGGGAAACAGATCACTAACCATTCTGAACCCTAATTTCCTTATTTGTGTGTGTGTGTATGTTCTGTCATTTCTCATAAAAAGAAAGCTGGGTACAGTGATGCATGACAGTAATACCAGCTACTCAACAGGCTGAGGCAACAAGAATGTAAGTTCAAGGCTCACCCAGGCAACTCAGTGAGACCTTGTTCCAAAATTAATAAAAATTGCTGGGAGCCAGTCATGGTGGTGCACATCTGTAATTCTAGAGACTCAGAGGCTGAGGCAGGAGGATGGCAAGTTTAAGACCAACCTCATCAACTTTATGAGTCTCTGTCTCAAAATAAAAAATAAAAAGGACTGGGGATATGGCAACCCCTGGGTTTAATCCCTAGTACCAAAAAAGTAAAGGTGATATAGCTTGGCTTGCTTAGCCATGTGGGAGACTCTGGGTTTGAACCTGGTACTGAAAAAAAAAAAAAAAAAAAAGCATTTATCAAAGTGCTTAGCAAAATAAATAGTTATTACTCAATAAATGCTCATTTTCTCCCCATCTACCATTTTCCTTCAGATGTATTTAGAATTAGCTATGTGGACTGCAATTTAAGGCACATCACCCCTGGTTTTATTGTTCTCTCTCCACTCCAGGCACCTCACAGCTCTATTTTGTCCTTGCTCATTTAGTCCATCACCCCTTCATGGGTCACCTCACTTTTCCTTTTGAAAAGAGGTCTGAGGTCTCCCACTAGCCAGATGACCTCTCCCCAACCCAACAATTATGCACATGATGTCACTTCCTCTGTAGACTTCGGATTCTTCATCATTTCATGGGGACTACACAAAATAATCTCTAAGGTTCTTAGGTTCCTGTAGCAATAATAGTTCACAATTTCTTTTTTTTTTTCTTTTACATTTTTTTGAATTGTTGATGGACCTTTATTTTATTCATTTATTCATATGCTGAGAATCGAACCCAGTGCCTCACACATGCTAGGCAAGTGCTCTACCAGTAGTTACAACCCACAGCCTCACAATTTCTTTCTTTTCTGAAATTTGTATTTCTATGAAGCCAAATTTGTTCCCAGACCTCCCTGCTGGCTCTAAAGATGTTTGGTAAAGCATTAGATGTTGTCAAACATTAACAGATGGCATGCTACTTATGGGGGACAGGTGGAAGGACACTGTTTTCTCTCATCTCTCCAAATGCCAAGAGCCATGTGGTACTGAATTAATGCCTTTCCGTAAGACTGGCCTTTTAGGGCTACATGCATCTCCGACTGCCCTATGTTATTTGCGAGGATAACTTTTAAGGTATCCCTTCTTTCCTGACACATAATGAGGCTTCACATGCAAGCCAATGAATCCAGTTCTGATTGCATAGGCACTTACCTGCCCAAAGTGATGAGCCAAAATAATGTCCACAACATTGGTTGTCAAGCCTGAGAGCTAAAAAGATTAAAAACTCTGTTAAGGGAATAAACACATGTAAAAATTTACCAAGCTGTCCACTTAAGGTTAGTGTATTTTACTGTACATACATTCATGTTATCCTCCCTCAACGACAATTCAGTGCATGCATTTTATTTTTTTTATTTTTAAAAATTTTTAAAAATATTTATTTATTTGCTTTAGTTGTACACAATGCATTTATTTGTACGTGGTGCTGAGGATCGAACCCGGGCCATGCAGGTGCTAGGCGAGTGCTCTACCGCTGAGCCACAATCCCAGCCCAGTGCATGCATTTTAATAAGGTGGTGGTTTCAAAGAAACATGAGAAAAAGAAATGAGTCAAAAAAAGAATTTGATGGGCTGGGGTTGTGGCTCTGTGGTAGAGCGCTCGCCTAGCATGTGCGCAGCCTGGGTTCGATTCTGAGAACCACGTAATATAAATGCATTGTGTACAACTAAAGCAAATAAATTTTTTTTTTTTTTTTTTTTTTTTTTGTGGTACCAGGGATTGAACTCAGGGGCACTCGACCACTGGGCCACATCCCCAGCCCTTTTTTGCATTTTATTTAGAGACAGGGTCTCACTGAGTTGCTAAGTGCCTCGCCATTGCTGAGGCTGGCTTTGAACTTGCGATCCTCCTGCCTCAGCCTCCCAAAGTGCTGGGATTACAGGCGAGCAAATAAATAAATATTAAAAAAAAAAAAAAAAAGAATTTGAAAAAGAACCCCCCCAAAACAACAACAAAACAAAACAAACAAAACAACCTAAGTTGCTCTTCCAGGTAATAATAAAGCTTGCTTTGAAATGGGGCTGGAACTGGGTCAGGTGGAGTACACCTATTGTTCCAGCTATTTGGGATGCTGAGGCAGGTCGATCACTGAGCCAAGGAGTTGGAGAACAGCCTAGGCAACATAGTCAGACCTCAAATCAAAAGGAAAAAAAAATGCAAGGCTGGAAGAAACACTAGCTAGTCTTTCTCTGGAAACTTGAGATCTGGAACTCATGTATTTGCTATTTCATTCCTGCTTGAAGTTCAGCATTTACACAGGATTGATAGAGGAGCAAGGATCAACTTATAATTACTCCCAAACCATCCAAGAGACAAAAGCTAATTTTTTTATTCCCTCCAGTTTAGCTATCTTTATTTCAGGGAGTGGGAGGAAATGGCTAAATTTACAAAATGTTCTTGCATTTTTGAACATTTTCTCCCAATTCTCCCCATTTCAAAATGAGCACCCCACAGTCTAATAAATGCAGCAATCTGTGTAAACCTGTAGACTGTTAGTCTATTTTCACAGAAACTTCCAACTCAAATTATGTTGCTGATTCTCCTTAAGCCTTCTTCTTTCTTTTTTTTTTTTTTTTTTTTTTGTGAAATTTCTACTATAGTCTCAGATCACCAGTAACCTGATTTGGGGACAGGGATGAGGATGAACAGGAGGTGGAGAGGGAGACAGACTAACTAGGTGAACAGGATCACATAATCCCAGAAAGATTAAGAAGTTCTGAAATCTTCATGTGGGTAATCAGCAACCCACAGATTATAAATTAAAGATAATCATAATTAGTAACCGATCCTACTCATAAGTATTCATAAAAGCTAATAAATCCGCAGGCTTTATGTGAATTTTATCAGGTTGGCATTGAGAATGCTCAGGTAAGTGTTGATACACCTATATACTTGATAGGAACTAGAACAAATTTTACATAAATCAGGCTGTGAGAAAGAATTTCATAGCATCTGGGCTGGGGTTGTAGCTCAGCGGTAGAGCACTCGCCTAGCACGCGTGAGGCCCTGGGTTCGATCATCAGCACCACATAAAAATAAGTAAAATAAAGGTAATTGTGTCCAACTACAACTAAAAAAATAAATTAAAAAAAAAAGAATTTCATAGCATCATTAATATATTTTATCCAAAGCTAGGAAATGCATTGCTTCTCCAAAACTATAATGCAGGAAGGGATGGTCTGCTGGGAGGCAGAATATTTTTAAATAATTATAAAAGTAATACATGCTGGGGCTGGGGTTGTGGCTCAGCAGTAGAGCGCTCGCCTAGCACGTGTGTGGCCCGGGTTTGATCCTCAGCACCACGTAAAAACAAAGGCATTGTGTACAACTAAAACAAATAATAAAAAAAAAGTAATACATGCTTATCATAGAAGATTAGGAAAATAGAGAATATAAAAAAACAATCTGTAATATTAATAGCCAAAGATGTAACCACTAGTAACATATTTTCCCTTTTATACGTACATGCATTTAACAAAATTGGGATATTATATGGTTTTATGTCCATTTTTCATTTAACATGAGAAATTTCCTTAAATAGCTGAATAACATTATTATTATTATTATTATTATTTTCTTGGCACTGGGAATTGAACTCAGGGGCACTCAACCACTGGGCCACATCCCCAGTCCTTTTTGTATTTTATTAGAGACAGGGTCTCACTGAGTTGCTAAGTGCCTCGCCATTGCTGAGGCTAGCTTTGAACTTGCGATCCTCTTGCCTCAGCCTCCCAAGTGCTGGGATTACAGGTGTGTGATACCTTGCTTGGCTTCTTCTTCATCTTCTTCTTCTTCATCATCATCATTATTATACTAGGTATTGTATTATTATTATTATTATTATTATTATAATACTAGGGACTGTAGGTATTATATTATTATTATTATTATTGTTGTGGTTATTATTATTATTATACTAGGGATTGTACCCAGGGGTGCTTTACCACTAGCTACATCCCCAATCCTTTTTTTTTTTTTAACTTAATTTATTTTTTATTCTAAGATGTTATAAATGACAGCAGAATGCATTACATTTCATATTACACATATAGGGCACATTTTTACAAATCTCTGGTTGTATGCAAAGTGTATTCACACCATTTGTGACTTCATCCATGCACTTAGGGTAATGATATCCATCTCATTCTACTATCTTTTTTTTAATTTTTAATTTTGAGTTTATTTATTTTTTAATATTTATTTATTTGCTTTAGCTGTACACAATGCGTTTATTTGTACGTGGTGCTGAGGATCGAACCCGGGCTGCGCACGTGCCAGGCGAGCGCTCTACTACGCTGCTGAGCCACAATCCCAGCCCGAGTTTATTTTTTAATTTGAGTTATATTCTGGGGGATGTGGCTCACTGGTTAACCACCCCTGGGTTCAAACCCTGGTACCAATAAAAAAAGCACAAGGGAGTGCTCTAGGGAGCTGGTAATCATCTATATACATTGATTGGTGGCAATTACATATGCAAACATTTAACAAACTATATACTTTAAATTTTTTGCCCTTAATTGTGTGTCTAGCTCAACTGAAAAACAAAACAAAAAAACAAACACTAAGCTATTTTTAGAAGGTTCCAAGAGATGAGCAGATGGCACTTACTTTGGAAGCTGCCCAGTCAATCCAGCCTTTAGCACATGGGTCAACGTTAATGAGCACAAGGCCTTCCACTAACTCAGGATGATTGAGCTGAAAGGTGACACAAAGACAAGAGTATGAAACTTCCACTTCTAAAACATCTGGTTCTTCTAGAACATCTGGGACACAGTTAATATATTTTTTCTTTTTCTACAGTCTTGGGGATTGAATCCAGGGTCTTGTGCAAGATCAGCAAGCACTCTGCCACTAAGTTATAAATCCAGCCATAGCTGATTTAAATCATGCTGTAATGCCTTGCATTTGAAGGTATCACTAACAGAGAGGTACTCAGGAGAATATGTGGAAAATAGCTCTTGAAATCTGACTTAGCATCTGGAAACCAGTTTCTTAAAACTATTGAATGATCTTTGCAACAATTTACAAGGAAGACAGGTTTCTTTTTATATATATATATATATATTTATTTATTTGCTTCAGTTGTACACAATGCATTTATTTGTACGTGGTACTGAGGATCGAACCGAACCCGGGCCACGCACATGCTAGGCGAGTGCTCTACCGCTGAGCCACAACCCCAGCCCCAACAGGTTTCTTCTTATTATTATTTTTTTTGGTACTGGGGATTGAACTCAGGGGCACTCGACCCCTGGGCCACATCCCCAGCCCTTTTTTTTTTTTTTTTTTTTATTTTATTAGAGACAGGGTCTCACTGAGTTGCTAAGTGCCTCGACATTGCTGAGGCTGGCTTTGAACTCGCGATCCTCCTGCCTCAGCCTCCCAAAGTGCTGGGATTACAGGCGTGAGCCACCGCGCCCGGCCGGTTTCTTATTTTTATAGTGGAGAACAGTTCGATGCAGTTACTCAACTCATGGTAGGGTTTTCCTTGCTGGGCAAATGCCCTTGGAACCACTTGGTACAGGAGCTGCTAAGGCTTAGATAGGTTGTTCCATACTCATCTACGTGTGATGAGTTGTTTCCAACAGGGGCTTCTGAAGTTCTTTATGAAATCCCCAGAATAGGCCATGCCATCCCCCAGACTCCTATCATCAGGAGATATTTCAGAAAAGTTCCTTAAATAGGAGCACTTCCATACAAACTCAAAACTCTCCAGCTTACTTTTTCCTTCTAAGTATGCTCACTGTAGAGTCTGATGAACAGAGAAATTACAATAAGCAGGAAATAGATTCTCTATTATTTGCCACACATCAATGCCTGTTAATATTTTGGTAATTTCCTTACAGTCCTTTCCTATACTTATGACAAACTTTATGTAACTTGTTTTTTGTGTGTGTGTGTGTGTGTGGCGCTAGGGATTAGAACCCAGGACCTTGTGCATGCAAGGCAAGCACTCTATCAACTGAGCCATATTCCCAGCCCATGTAACTTGTATTCTAACTTTCCTGTTACATTATAGCATAAGAAAATCACAGTCAGGGCTGGGGTTATAGCTCAGTGGCAGAGCTCTTGCCTATCATGTGTGAGGCACTGAGTTCAACCCTTAGCACCACATACAAATAAACAAATAAAATAAAGGTATTCTGTCCATCTACAACCTCAAAAAATTTTTTTTAAATTAAAAAAAAATGAAAATCACATGTCATTATAAGCTCTTCTTGAACTTAATTTTAATGACTATAAAAATTTTATCATAAGCTGCTTTTTAGGACTTTTTACAGATGAGGTACTACTCTCATTTAGGTTTTTTAATGTACTACAAGTACAAAGCAAGGCTTTATTCAAACCTGTGCCTGGAGATATCATTTACAGAAAAACTAACATAAGACCCAGAACACTGCCTGGTCATTTAACACAGCAGTAATAGCTGTGATCCAGGCAGTGTCTCAAGGGCATTGAGACTAATCCTCCATGTACTTACTGCAAATCTGCTGAGGATGTAGGCTCCAGCTCCAACTCCAATCCCAATGATGCTTTTCAGACTGTGAATGGAACAGACCAACAATTGATAAACTGACAGTCAACTTCATTAGCAGGTAGTATTGTATAATGTAAAGAATACATTCTGGATTCATATCTGGGCTCTGACACTATCTGTGAGAATCTGGGCAAAATTTTCAACTTTTTGAGACTTAAGTTTTCTTTTAACCTGTGATCCTCTCTTGCTTCAGCCTCCCAAATTTTGCTGGGATCACAGGTGTGCACCACTGTACCAGGCTTAAGGTAGATTTCTTTTCTTTTCTTCTTCTTTTTTTTAGTTTTATAATTATACATAGTCATTGGGTTCATCCCAACAAACTCATACATGCATGGAAATTGATTTCAGTTCATCATCCCCACCTTTCCCTGCCTCTTTTCTCTGCTGTTCTCCCTCCCCTCTCCCATTCTCCTTTCTCTACTAGACTTCCTTTTGCTCATCTAATAATTTATATTTGATTGTTTCTTTATGTCATCTTTCCCCTTTCCTTTTTTTTTTTTAAAATACTTAAGTTGTCAATGGACCTTTTATTTTTATTTATTTATATGTGGTGCTGAGAATCGAACCTACTACCTCACACATGGCAAGGCAAGCACTCTAACACTGAGTCACAACCCTAGTCCCCCAACCCTCACCTTTCCTTTATTTTACTCTAGCTTCTGCAGGTGAGAGAAAACATTCGAACTTTTGAGTTTCTGAGTTTGGCTTATTTCACTTAGCAAGATATTCTCCATTTCCATCCATTTATCAGCAAATGCCATAATTTCATTCTATTTTTAAAAATATTTATTTATTTGCTTTAGTTGTACACAATGTGTTTTTTAATTTTTACATGGTGCTAAGGATCGAACCCGGACCGTGCATGTGCTAGGCAAGCGCTCTGCTGCTGAGCCACAACCCCAGCCCCTAATTTCATTCTTTCTTTTCGACTGAGTAAAACTCCATTGTATATATACGCCACAATTTCTTAATTTGTTTATTTGTTGACGGACATTGGCTATTGTGAATTGAACTACTGTAAATACTGAGATTGCTGTATTTTTTAAAAATATTTATTTATTTGCTTTAGTTGTACACAATGCCTTTGTTTTTACGTGGTGCTGGGGATGGAACTCGGGCCGCGCACGTGCTAGGCGAGTGCTCTGTCACTGAGCCACAATCCCAGCCCTGCTGTATTGTTGTAGCATGCTGATTTTAGATCTTCTGGGAAAATACCTACAAGTGCGATAGGTGGTTCCATCCCTAGTTTTTTGAGGAATCTCCATACTACTTTCCAGAGTGATTACACTAGTCTGCAGTCCCATCAACAATGTACAAGTGTACATTTTCCCCACAACCCTGCTGGAATTTATTGTTGTTCATATTTCAAGGTAGTTTTTAATGGTTAAATGAGATATAACTAAACCTTGTGCATCATCCTCACTGTCCTATCACCTCAGTATCTAACCCATCAGCAAATCCTGTGAAGTATATCCCAAGAATATTTCCATTAATTACTGTCCGTTTTAGTCTATCCTCCAACAGCATTTAGTACTAAGCTATCATTATCTCTTGGCAGGACTACTGTTACAGTCCAAACTATTACAGCAAGAGTAATCATTTCAAAAATTTTTAACAGCTTTAATGATGTACATACAATTCACATATCTGGAGTGATTACTTTTTTTTTTTTTAAATATTTATTTATTTGCTTTAGTTGTACACAATGCAATGCATTTATGTTTATGTGGTACTGAGGATCGAACCCGGGCCGCGCACGTGCTAGGCGAGCGCTCTACCGCTGAGCCACAACCCCAGCCCCTAGAGTGATTACTTTAAAACAGTAAATTGTATATCACTCCTCTGATTAAAATCCTTTAGTTTCTTTGCTTTACACTTAAGAATAAAATTGCAAATCCTTACCTGATCTGTTAACAGCTACGTAATCTGGCCTTTTGCTATTTCTTGAATTTCACTCTGTGTCTTTCTTCCACTTGCTCTTATAATTCTTCTTCTTGTCTGGAATCTTCTTGTTCGGGCATACCATCTAGATAGCTCCTTTTAACTTTCTGGGTCTCAGCTTACATGACCTTTTCTAGATAGGCATTCCCTAACTGGCCTTATTTACGAGGATCCTACCCTTTTCTTTATTACAATACCCCACTGGCTTATTTTTGTTGTTGTTTAGGTGCTAGGGATTGAACCCAGGCAGGGATTTGGGGCAGGTTAAGCATGTGCTCTTCCACTGAGCTATACAGCCCTATTCATTCCACTTTTATGACACTTTATTAGAATGATCTGTTTACCCCCCCCAACTAATCTCCATGAAGATGGGGGTATTCTGTTTTGTATTAGCTGAAGTAGAAACAAAGTAGAAAGTAAAAACACACAAAAAGAATGTGATGGGGTTCTGTGTGTTGCTCAATGCAGAGCACTTGTCTAACATTAGGCCCTGGGTTCCATTAGGATTAGGCCCTGGGTTCCATCCTTAGCATCACAAAATGAATGAACAAACAAATAAATAAACAGTTAAGGACTGTAGGATGAACCTACCTTAAGTGGGTAAGAACAGGAAGCAGCATTTCAGCCAGCTCATCCATTGTGGGATACTGGTACCTGAAATCCAGAAAGATACCTCCTGAATTAGAAAGGACCCACAGTTCTCAGTCACTAGAAAAGCAAACATGATGCAGCAGTCTTAGAGAAATACAATTCAAAGGAGATGAGGTGCCTGGAAATGACTGCAGCATATTGTATAATTCTCTATGACTGCCATGCTAAGAAGAAAGTAAAAGAATCCGTATGTTAACTGGGCATGGTGGCACACTCTTGTAATCCCAGTGATTTGGGAAGTGTATGCAGGAGGATCACAAGTTTGAGGCCTGTATCAGCTACTTAGTGAGGCCTTGTCTCAAATAAAAAGGGTTGGGATATAACTCAGTGGTAGAGTGCTCCAAGTTTTAATCCCTACTACCAGAGAAAGAATTAACATGTTTCTGGCACTAGAGGAAGCCACACGTAAACAACTGGCAATACAGCTGGGTGTGGTAGCTCACGCCTGTAATCCCAGCAGCTTGGGAAACTAAGACAGGAGGCCACAAGTTCAAAGCCAGCTTCAGCAAAAGTGAGGTGCTAAGCAACTCAGTGATACCCTGTCCCTAAATAAAATACAAAGTAGGGCTGGGGATGTGGCTCTATGGCCAAGTGTCCCTGAGTTCAATCCCTGGTATTAAAAAAAAAAAAAAAAAAAAAAAAAAGAACTGGCAATATGGTCCTCTCTTATGGTATTCTTTTCTTTTCTTTTTTCTTTTTTATGGTACTGGGGATTGAACTCAGGGGCACGCGACCACTGGGCCACATCCCCAGCCCTTTTTTGTATTTTATTTAGAGACAGGGTCTCACTGAGTTGCTAAGTGCATCGCCATTGCTGAGGCTGGCTTTGAACTCTCGATCCTCCTGCCTCAGCCTCCCAAGTGCTGGGATTACAGGCATGCGCCACCGTGCCCGGCTAACTCTCATGGTATTATTTTCAATTTTCAAATTCCTAATAATCATTCAGTGGGGTAAAAGCTCAGTTAACTTCCAGCAGTAACAGTCAATTCAGAAAGTAGCTCTGAATATAAGTAGTGATATTGTGCTGGTTATATTCAGGCCATTAAACGCAAAGGTAAACAAAACTTTTCTGCATCTAGGCATATAGTTATGACTCTTGGGCTCCTTAGTATGAGTGTTTGTTTCACTTTGGCACAGAAAAACATTAACTGCTTTTCATAATATGAACCATCTGATCTTAAAATGGTCTGACCAAGTCCAGGAACAGACCCAGAGCAGGTAGGTATCCAAGAAAATTAAGGAGCAAGATACAGAGATGAAAGGGATCTTAAGATGATTTCCAATATGAGATGGGATCTGCTCTAAAACCAACAGGGAAGTCAGCCTGCCTTTACTTGAATACTTTAAGGGATGACATGTTCTGAAACCATTTGTGCGCAAAACAGAAAAAGAGAACTGGATCCAAGTCATTGGGTACCAACAAGATGGTTTGCATTTGAGATACAGAAGTACTTGGAAATAGTCAATATAGATTCTGGAGCCAGAAGGGCTGGGTTCAAGTCCTAGCCACACTGCTCATTTGTTATGCAAACTTAGCCAAGTTACTAATTTTTCTGGGCCCCAGTTTCCTCACCTGTAAAATGGGAATAAAAGTAAAACTACCTCAGAGAACTGGGAGGATCAAATGAGTTATAAACGTAAATTATCCAAAGCGGCTTGTGGAACACTGGGTTCTACTTATCAGTTGTCTGCAATATCTACTTCATGGCAGTCACTGGCCAAAGGCAGTTCTGGAGATGCAGAGGAGAGGGGAAGAATAAGCACTTCACAGTGTGTGCTCTCATTCCCTTTCCCAAGGTCCCCGCAGTGGGCATGCTATCAGGGAACACTGGGGAGCCTGTGACCCCACCATGCAAAGCAGTCTTAGGATGAAGTATAGAGTGCTAATGCCAATTAGATGGCACCTTCCATCTGTCAAGGCAGCTCTAAGAGTAAATGGCTACATGGATATCCAGTTTCCACCACTAGACAGGGAGCTAAGACTGGGCAAGTGTTCCCAGTGAAGCTCAGAGGGATCTGAGGTTGTACCTGGGTAACTGGGAGTTTCAGGGAAGGACACAAAAATGACAAATTTAAAATAGACGAGGAAGGGGACAGATAAACAATGAGAAGTGGGTGTTTCAGACACTTATGCCTTATGATTACAGGGAAGCAGGTTCTTGCCATGAAAAGTTATTCCTGAACATGACAAAACATGCAGTTTCCCTCAAGAGACTGTAAATACAGTTCTCTTACATCAATGAGAACAAACATGAAGACAGTGGGTTGAGGAGTATAACCTAAGGCTGTCGTAAAATCAATGGGAAGGAAGCATACACTCTGCTCCCACTAGAACTCAGTCATTTGCTTTTCTGAGTACATGTCTTCCCAAAGGTCTTGCCTATGGCCTTACCCTGTTGGAAAAGAGGGTGCACCTTCCTGCTGGCCTGGGGCATCCACATGACAGACAGCAAAGTGCTGGGTGATCTCTTGCATATCTTCAAAGTTAAAGAACGTGTTGAAACAAGATTTATCTACAAGATAAAAATACCTGTGAATCACATACTCTTTGTTTCTCTCCAATTTTTCTCTACTCAGTCAATGCTGTATCATTGTTCTTTTTCATTTTCTTTTAATCACATTCCATATTAAAGTGAGGTGTCTGAACAAACCATCTGATTCAAGCTGCCCTAAGATTGAACAGGAGACATCTCAATGATTTGAAAACAATTAATTCTGAATCTCACACAATATCTACAAAGAGGAAACCACTGTGTGGATAGGCTTTGGTTTCATGGTGTTGCCCACAATCTTCTTATGTACATAGTGCTGTTGTTTTTCATACACCTTATTCCCCTATCTGATAAAGAGACACTGACTACACCCCAAGAGCCTGGCTAAAGTAAGTATCTTGAGCTGCTTACATTTACCACATGGGAGTTAGCTTCTTGCTAAAACTGCTAGGGTGCTGGGGGATGGGCGTTCTGCTGCTTCCATTTCTACCCTCTTAGTAAACAGCTTAAATAATTTCTCATGCTGGTGGCTACAAAAGCCCTACCACTGGAAGCAGCATGGAAAAAAACACACTTTACACCGACTGTACCTGTGACTAGAGCTGAATCTTATATTACTGGTTGAATATTTTTTATCTGAAATGCTTGGGACCAGAAGTGTTTTGGATTTCAGATTTTAGAATATTTTCACATAAATGTAATAATCTTGGGAGTGGGACCCAAGTATAAACATGAAACTCATTGTCACTAATAACAAGCTGTAGAAAGAATATATATATATATATATATATATATATATATATATATATATATATATATTTTATGTGACTTCTGAATTTATTGCAATTATTTCCAAAAAATCATAAAGATTTTACAATATGGAATATTACTTTGAAGATGAACATTGAAAAAAGTACTGCCAACAGTTTGAAGGTTGTGTATAAGATCTGCTTCACATATTTGTTTCATTATATAAAATAATATAATGACTTTTATTATGTTATTTGGCACTTACTTGTCCTGTTAAATTATTTTAAAAATTTATTTATTTTTTATTCTAAGATGTTATAAATGACAGCAGAATGCATTACAATTCATATTACACATATAGAGCACTTTTTTACAAATCTCTGGTTGTATGCAAAGTATATTCACACCATTCGTGACTTCATACATGCACTTAGGGTAATGATATCCATCTCATTCTACCATCTTTTTTTTTTTTTCTTCTTCACCTTTTGCCCCCTCCCTTCCCCTTCCTCCCCACTGGCCATTCTAGTGTTCCTCTAATCCTCCTATGCTCCCCATCCCAACCCGACTGTGAATTAATTCACTGAAATGCCTACAACCAAGTTAAATTCAAACTCTAGATTTTCTAACCTGAAACATGAAAAACATCAAAGTACAGACTTGAAAAAACTGTTCTACTTTCTTAATCAGTTCATTCCACTCTCTTCAATCCTTAAGCAGCTAGGACACAAAGGCGATATATAATTACAGTGTTCTCCAAAACACATCCCCTTGCACACTTCACAGGAACTGGAACCCTCCCATTAATGAATATAACAGGAGGGAAGGTTAAGAAAGAAGGGGAAAAAAAATCTCTGTTCTATTAGAATACTTTTTGTTTATACAACAGTTAAGTATTATGATGAAGAGAGAAGGTATAAAATTAAATACATACGGTTCAGCCCAATGTCGTGATAGGTCAGGATGACTGGTCTGTTTCCCTTTGGTAAACCTCTTATAGTGACATGGACCATACCATGAGTTGTTTCTATGTCGTGTTCCTGTAACCACAGAACATAAACATAAGGTTTCAGCAAAGGCTGAATGAACTTTACAGTTTGCACACATTTTACAATACCTGCTTCACTGCCATTTCCTATTAGCTGGGGCAGGACACATTAAAGAACTATAAGTATACCAGAAAGAAATTGTATTATACATGGTATTTGTATTTTTTAATCCTCCAAACAGATAAGCAAACAAATAAGTAGAATACATTTACATTTGCAATTGGTTATGTGAAAGAGATAAGCAAGTTGGAGAAGGAGCCAAGTAAGACTTGGTGGTAAACAGTTAAGGAAACAGAAGATATGAAGAAACTGGTGGATAAAAAGTCAGAGGCTTCAAAGCTTCTGAACACATGTTCAGCTATGGGTAACTTCAGTGGAGACCTATGAGTGTATCTACCTAGAATCTCTGTCCTTTCTTGGGAGCTGTCCTTCTGTGTCCTCTGCATATTGAAGGAATGGTTCTTGGATGCCATGTTTGTAGAACACAACCTTTTGGCCATAATTTCCTGGAGTCAGGAAGGCTACTGGTCATGCTGGATCAGTATCCTCCCCTAGGAATTCATAATTAGGATTAAGAAATTTTGGGCTGGGGTTGTGGCTCAGCGGTAGAGTGCTCGCCTAGCATGTGTGTGGCCCGGGTTCGATCCTCAGCACCACGTAAACATAAATGCATTGCATTGTGTATAACTAAAGCAAATAAATAAATATTAAAAAAAAAAAAGAAATTTCATCCCCAGTTTGGTTCTTTTCTTGAAAAGGTAAGTAAATGTGGGAGCTTTTAGGAGGCATTTCCACCATGCTAAATTCTGGTTCTTGCTTCTGTATGTGCTCTTAAATGCTGAGGCATCCCTGGATTGCCTCTGGTTTAAGCCAGACTGGGTGGATATGTTTCCTAGATCCCAGAGGATCCTAATCAAGGCAATGAGTAAAGTTTAAGATGTAGCCAGAGCAGAGCTCCAGACCTGAAACAAGTTGGAAAAGGAGGTAACCAGTGCTGCTGGGAAGGGGCACATAGCACTAAGAATAATGGGATAGCATGGAACATGGTGGCTCACACCTGTAATCTCAATGACTCACGAGGCTGAGGCAGGAGGATCACAGGTTTGAGGCCAGCCTCAGCAACTAATCGAGACCCTGTCTCAAAATAAAAGATAAAAAAGGCTGGAAAAAGGGCTGGAGGGATATGGGATAGGGGGCGTGGTGGCGCACGCCTGTAATCAGCACTTGGGAGGCTGAGGCAGGAGGATGCGAGTTCAAAGCAACCCTGGGTTCTCTAATCCCCCATGCGAGCTGAGTGGATCTACTGAGCCTTTAGCCGGGGGGGTGCACGCCTGTAAGGGAAGGATCGCGAGTTCAAAGCCAACCTCAGAATGGCGATAGAAGGATCGCGAGTTCAAAAGAATTTGGCACAGTGAAAAATTAAAAAAAAGGTCTGAGATATGGTCGAGTGCCCCTGAGTTCAATTACCACAAAAAAAAAAAAAAGAAAAAAGAAAAAGACTAGTCCTCTCCAACTTTTATTTATTTTTCTTTTTTTTTAATATTTATTTATTTGCTTTAGTTGTACACAATGCATTTATTTTTTAAAAAATATTTATTTATGTTAGTTGTACACAATGCAATGCATTTATGTTTACGTGGTGCTGAGGATCGAACCTGGGCCGTGCACGTGTAAGGCGAGCGCTCTGCCGCTGAGGCACAATCCCAGACCATGCATTTATTTTTACGTGGTGCTGAGGACCAAACCTGAGCCATGCACATGCTAGGCGAGTGCTCTACTGCTGAGCCACATCCCCAGCCCCTCCAACTTTTATTTATCAAAAATAAAAAAATGCCATTCCTAACCTAGTGAACTTCCGATAGTCTCAGAAAGACTACATAAGGCAAGATTAACTCTGTCAATAAGAATCCCAACAAAAGCAAATGGCTTCCAACTTAATTTCTTATCTAATAATGAACCTCATCAGAGCTTTGGATTCTTCTCTGATGTGGGAAACGGAAGACAATTTCAGGCTATGTGGATATCAGGATATCTCAAATCACAGGCCCCAAGCTCAAATAGAAAATATCTCTATCAAATCAAGCCATGTGTGACTCAATATGTCTGCTATTCTCTGTTACTGATACCTCCTATTCAAGGTTTGAATAAGGGGAAAAAATGAAGGACAGAATCAGGTACAGTGAACTGGCTAAGCAATAAAGCATAGGGTTTGAATAGGAGGAATATAAAGACATAAATCCCTGTTACTGTATGAGTGTCTCTCTTATAGTAATGCCAGAGTTATTGAGGGAACCGCTCCAGGTTTATTCATTTCTTATTTACTGAACCCCTACTATATGACAGACCCTGGACTGAGCTCTGAGAATAAAACAGCAAACCAAAGAGATGCGATTCCTGCTTCTACAAAGATTAGGGAGGCAGACAATGAATACACAAACCAACCAACCCATAATAATTGTGATAAGTACTATGAAAAAAATATAGAAAATTAAGAAAGATATTAACTTCACTAAGCAGTAAGGAAAGTACAAATTAAATTCAATGAGATTTTGTCAATCCCAGCACACATCAGAATGTAGAAAAACGAGGCACTTAGCAACTCAGTGAGACCCTGTCTCTAAATAAAATACAAAAAAAAAAGGGCTGGGGATGTGGCCCAGTGGTCGAGTGCCCCTGAGTTCAATCTCCGGTACACACAAAAAAAAAAAAAAACACATCAGAATTGTTGGTAGGTATGTACACTGCAACTATTACCCTGGAGAACACATCTGGTAATTTCTAAAGAAGTTAAGAAATGCCTACCCTACAACAATTTTACCTTTAGGTATGATCTAAAGAAATTCTCAAACATGGTCACATACAAAAAGTCATGTACAGAGATGTACTTTGCAACCTTATTTATGTAAAAACAAATTGGAAAACAGGTAGGCATGGTGGTATATGCCTATAACTCCATAGACTCTTTCTGGGAGGGGGAGGTAGGAGGATTGCAATTTTGAGGTCAGATTTAGTAAGACCTTGGCTCAGAATAAAAATTATAAAGGGCTGAGGATGTAGCTGAGTGGTAGAGTGTCCCTGGATTCAATCCTCAGTGCCACAGCTGGTGGGGAGGAAAACAGCCCACATATTCATCAGTAGAGAAACTGATAAATGTATTATGATTTATTTACATAATGAAGTACAAATAAAAATGAATGAACTAGCAGAATAAGCATTAACACACAGAAAATCTTGAAAACACATGCTAATTAAGAGCAAGAGGCAGAGGATGTATATGGATTATATATCAGTTATGCAGGTATTCTGAAAAGCAGCACTATAGATTATATATGTTCATATACATATATTTAAAGTGTAAAATCTTGGAGAAAGAATGGACACTAACTTTAGGACTTTGTTTCATTCTGGGAGGTAATGAATTCTGAAAGTGAACAAGACAACTTCAGTATCTCTGTTTTGTTTCTTGAGAGAAAGAAATAAAGAGGGAGACAAGTAGAAGTCCTGGCCACATACAGTGATACTTAGGGACACTGAAGTTGGAGAGAGTGCCCAAAAACTTGTTACCCTGAAATCTAGGGGCTAGAGCCTTCCTTCTGTTATGCCCAAACCTTCAGTAGAGTCCTTGAATATTTCAGATTGGCCTCAGCTGTGCTACTAACAATTGAAGGAAACACTAATTTATATTTTGGTTTTAAGCAGAGGACCTCCCCAAGGCAAGGGAATTGGTGACAGTGTGTCTCTGTGTGTAGGGTGAATGGTGAGGTGCCAAGGACGGTCAGGAGAAGAATGAGGAAAAGGGAGATAAAACAGGTGGGATAAAAGCAAACGCTTTTAAAAAGTACATGAAGGAATAGGGCAAAGTAACTACTTTTCATCATTCATAATTTGGATGAAATTCAGAGCTAAAATTGGTTCCTTAGAAAATCTCAACCTTTTAGGGAGATCTCAGTCCCTACCTCCACGTGATATGGCTTCAAATTATTAAACAACCCAAGTATCAAACTACCAAGAGGCTGGGTGCAGTGACACACACCTGTAATCCCAGTGGCTCCTGAGGCTGAGACAGGAGGATCACAAGTTCAAAGCTAGCTTCAGCAAAAGTTAGGCAACTAAGCAACTCAGTGAGACCCTGTCTCTAGAGTGCCCCTGAGTCAATCCCAGCCGCCTGCCCCCCAAACAAAGAGCCAAGAGTCCTAGGCGCTGTCTGTTGCTCTCTCTGGAGCAGTCCTTCATTGTCAAAGTCTCATAATGTTCCTCTTCATTTTCAAAGTATGGAAATGTAAATGTTCTGAGCAGAATAAAGAATGAAGATAAAGGAGGTACTCACCTCCCCGGGGATTTGTATACTGGTCCTTTTCAAACCTGTGCGTGAACAGCCTGTACAAGATGCCATCTGGAGATGAGGTGCAGAGACCTGGGCTATGAGGCTGATTCAATGGTTGGGCCACTGCAGGAAGTGAGCTGTTGGCACCTTTCTGCTTTAGTCAAATATCATCTGTCTTACAGGCTTTCTCTAGTTACATCATCCCCTGCCCCAGGATTCTAGAGTGTGACCCCACAATGAGCCTGTGTTCAAAGGGCGTAGCCCAACGTAGCACCTTGCAGGCTCTAGTTACCATCTCCAAGTCTGTATGCTTTGTGAGCATGACCCCTTTGTTCTCCAGGCTTATAAACAACCTGAAATCATATAGGTCCATGACATACATCTCTCTCCTCACTGAAAGATGTAGTCTTTTTTTTTTTTAATTGTAGATGGACATAATACCTTTTTTTTTTTTTAATTTATTTTATGTGGTGCTGAGGGTTGAACCCAGTGCTTCATATGTGGTAGGCAAGCACTCTATCCCTGAGCCACAATCCCAGCCCAGAAAAATGTAGTCTTAATCAGTGTCCTAAGAATTTAGGAGTTTAGGACATTATTTGATAATATCTTTTTTTCTTTTTTTTTTTTTGGTACCGGGGATTGAACTCAGGGGCACTCAACCACTGGGCCACATCCCCAGCCCTTTTTTGTATTTTATTTAGAGACAGGGTCTCACTGAGTTGCTAAGTGCCTCACCATTGCTAAGGCTGGCTTTGAACTTGCGATCTTCCTGCCTCAGCCTCCCAAGTGCTGGGATTACAGGCATGCGCCACCACGCCCAGCTAACTTTTCACTTTTTTCTTGAGTCCTCTTCCTTCAGCTAAATGTGCTGTCATCAGCATGATACATTTTGACCTATCATATACCTCAAGACTCAGTTAAATGATGATCACTTCATGTCTATTACAACTTCTCCTCCTGGGCCAGTCTGAAATAATGCAGATAAACTTGTAAGATTTCGTCAGTATGAAGTTTTATTCTGTTTCCAATAAGTAGGCTATAGTTTGAGACTTAGATATAGTTTTCATTATTGTATAGGATTTTTTTGGGAGGGGTGTTAGAGATCAAACCCAGGACCTCAATGAATTACACACCTGCCTGATATATCAATATGTAGGACTTTTTGATACAATACCCCCACTTCTTTACCCCTGTGTACAGGTATAAAGTTCACTTGCATAATCTCCTTTACCCTTTTTTATTATTATTATTTTTTTGGTACCGGGGATTGAACTCAGTGGCACTCGACCACTGGGCCACATCCCCAGCCCTTTTTTGTATTTTATTAGAAACAGGGTCTCCCTGAGTTGCTAAGTGCCTCACCATTGTGTAGGCTTGCTTTGAACTCCAGATCCTCCTGCCTCAGCCTCCCAAGTGCTGGGATTACAGGCGTGCGCCACCACACCCGGCTTCCTTTAATCTCATAGTAAAATAATCTGCCAATTACTCAGCCTTCTGCCTATCAGTAGAACACATTTTCCTTTTTAAAGTTTTATAATTCATTCTCCCTGGCTCTAGCCTCAACTTTTCTGCCCTCTGACTTCTTTTACCTTTCAGCCTAGTTCAATCAACTCTTTTAGACATCTACTTTTACTTTATAACCACCTACAACTCTAAGGTTTCTCATACATCACACTCTTCATTTGAAAACCTCTTTTGTAATATGTCAATCTAAAATTTGTGTTTTTATCCTTTAAAACCAACTCCAGGTTGGGAATGTAGCTGAGTGATAGAGAGTTTGCCTGGCATATGTGAAACCCTGTTTGATCCCCAACACCACAAAAACAAACAAACAAAAAAAGGGATAAAACCAAAGTAACTCCAAGTCTAGCACAGTGGTGCACACCTAACTACTTGGGAGCCTGAGGTAGGAGACTTGAAAGTTTGAGGCCAGCCTCAGCAACGTGTCTCCCACCATACCCAGCTCTCATATGCCTTTAAAAGAAGGGATGCCAAGAGACCCTTGGCACTCTTGCCTCTCCCATACTCTCCGTTGGGAGTTTTTTTTACACTTCTGAACCTTAACCTCCTCTTTAATCAATTTCTGCTTGCATATCTTGGTGTTTGTGGTGTTCATTCTTCGACTCCATGGAACATGGACCCAATCCTGATTTCTACTGGTAACATCTCTAGGAAGCAAGGTTATAGGCAACCTTTATTTTCATGCTTTTCTGAATTTTCTAAGTTTGTGTTTGACTGTTCTCAAGTTTTTTTTTTTTTTTTTAAAGCAATATATCATATACACAGAGAAGCTACAGCATCAAGGACATATGTAAATGGACAGTGAGAAGCCTGGTGATCCACTGTGTCATTGCGCAGTAGGCTCTTTTTTTTCCTTCTCATCAATTCTAAGTATGTCACTTTTAACCATTCTCTTTCCCTAACTACTCATGTCCATATTGTAACTGTTATTTCTATCAGAGGAGCTATACAACAACAATGCCACTAAGGACAATCAAAAAACCAAGGAAAATGGCACATTTTTAATTAAATTATTATTGAAAAAAATTAATGTAGTTGATTAGTTAAAAATACAAACAGAGGGAGAGACTGGGGATGTAGCTCAGATGTAAAGTGCTTGCCAAGAATGCACAAGGCCCTGGGTTCAATCCCCAGTACCAAATACATACACAGATACATTCACACAAAAACCAGAAGGAAAAAGGCAGTTTAAATTCAAGTTGTAAGCTTAGTGGTTAACTTCCTGTGATAACTTCCTTGGGGCTATCATCAAAGATTCCTTAAAATTTTTCCTTAGGCAAGACAAAGACACCAAGGAAGCCCTGGTTAGGATGACTTCAGTTCACCCAATGACACAGCTGTGCTAGTGGACAACACCAATACCAAGGAAATGTTTTTCCATTTGGTGACAACAGTGGTTCTATATTTGTTCTGCTTTGTCTCCTAAGAATACCCAAGGATGTCTAGGAAGCTCCAGGCAAACTGGGCCATTTTAAACTAGACTTCTTACATCACAGTTCCTATGTCCTTGGTCTTTTATCAACGCATTGCTATACTCTGACCCAGCTGCCCCTTGTCTCCAGGACATCCTATAAGCCTATAACAAGGAGACGGACAAGAATGGCGACAGAAGAGCGCTCATGAGCACCAGTAGGAGGAAAAGAGAATGGTCTACGGTTTATTTCTTCTTCTTTTTGTACTGGGGATTGAACCCAAGGGTGCTTTGCCACTGAGATACATCTCCAGTCCTTTTCATTTTTATTTTGAGAGAGGGTCTTGCTAAGTTGTTGAACCTAGCCTCAAACTTGCATTCCTCCTACCTCAGCCTCCTGAATTGTTGGAATTACAGGCACCATCATGCCTGGCTTCTTTATAACACAAAGAATCTATACATTCATAACTAGTGACAAACACTTGCCATCATTCTATCTGTAGCAGAACTGAACTAGAAGGTATAATTCACGGTGTCAGAATATGTTGTGATACTAAAGCTTCACCCAAAGTATCAAGAATTTTTGTCAGACTATTTTTAGTCCTTAATATTCAACTCTATTTTACTTGAATTTATAATTATATTTATGTGTGGAAAAATTCTCAAAGGATATAATCAAAATATTAACACCAGTGAAATAATAGGTGATTTTTACTTATTAACATTTTCTTATTTATTCTGCAGTGAACATGCAATTTTTTATATTCTTTATATTCGGAGGAGAGGTACTAAATTCAATGAAAAGCAATGCTTCCACACTTTCGGACAGGAGTACATGTAAGTAATTTCTGGAGTACCTCATTCTGAATCTTACTGCCATCCTCTCTCAAATGATATCCTTATAGGCAAATTCTATCAAATATTAAACACAATTGATTCAACCTAGGATTCAACCATAACTGAATTAAAAACTACTAAACCCAAACCTGACTGCCCCATATCAAAAATAGTATGATTTTTTTGAGTAAAGAAGCTATTATCTGTAGTAAATAACCACCTAACAGCACTAGACTAATTATGTTATATATGCAAAGAATCAAGTAGTTACACCAAGGGTGTTTGGAACTGGGATTCTGGAATCTACAATAATATTATGAGTCTGCCCCTTCCACAGTGAGTCTCATCTGTCCTACCAAGTAAGCTCGGCTTTAAAGACAATTCAACTCCTAATAACATCTCAGCTAGGGACACACACAGGTAGGAAAGAACAGGCAATGGTTCAGGAAGAATGGTATTTTTCAATTCGAACCACTCAACCTTAAATTATGAAACCTGATTCTCAATTTCCTTACCTTGAAAACAAGGATAATAAAAACTACTTCGTAATATTGCTTTAAGGATTGGAGATACCCGTATGTTTAGCAGGTAACCCATAGCAGGTATCCAATAAATTATCACGTTATATAACTGGTTTGCCTATGCAACAGGTATCAGTTCTTCCTTTTGATGCTAATGATATAGAGGTTCTAAATACTTAACATAAAATACATACTTGAAAATAACTATTTGCCTATGGGTATAGATGATGCGTAAATACTAGAAGCAAGGAATCTGGTTTCTCAGAACTCTCATTACTACTTTTTCCTTTGAGTCTACTTCATGTCACTACTATGACACCTGTCCCAGAAGTGGGAAAGTCAGGCTGCCTGGGCTTACAAGGTTCCTATTTCTATCAGGATCAGTTAACAGATAAAGTAGGTAGATGGAGAAATGCTGGTTCATTTTACTGATTTTCAAATTGGCAATAGAGCTACAGGCAAAAGTAGACTAGGAAGAACCGTATTATTCAGGAAAATACTAGTGAGTCAGGTTGAATTCTGCATTTCCAAACACAAAGCCAAGAAAAACGTGCATTCTGTACTGATAAAATTCTGCCTTTTTCTTTTAGGAGAAGAGTTTGCTGTTGAGAAGCCTCTCCCCCAAACTGCCCATCCTCTACTTTCTCTGCACTCAGGAGACAACATGCCTTCTGCCAGCTGTGACAAATGAGATTTCCAATATCATCCAAGGAAGGGAGATCTTAATTACAAAGAAACAGCTCAATCCACTAACCAACAGTCATAACAAAGCTACCTGGGAGGCAATTTTTGAACATGATAGCAAATCATTTTAAATAAACTTGATCAAAATGACCAAAAGAACATTAAAGAGTCATGATTAGCTATGGGAAGAGACCCACTTCTACAAGACCACCACCACAGTAAGGGAGGCACTGCAGAGATCCTGTACAGAGCCTCCTTGTGCTTGTACAGTCCTTACCTGACAGTCAAAGTCCTGGAAGTTTCGTGTACCATTCTGTCAACAGAAGGCAGAAAACACAGTCAGTTTCCCCATGTGGTTCCCCAAATGTGCAGCAAATTCAGTTCACAGTGAAAGCAGTGCATGTGCAGTTTCCTGGATGCTATCAAACTAAAATGGTTTTCACTGAAAGCTTTAGAAGCAGGGTGGGTTACTGACATGCGCTAGTACCAGGTAAGTCTTCAGAGGTGAGATTATGCCTTGGTGGGATTACTGTGAGGATAAAGGGAAGGAGTATAGTTTCCCAGCTAAGCTTGTAATTTCATGCCTTCCTACTGAAGGAAGCAGTGAGAATTTGTGGGAAGAGAGTGAAAGATGGATCAGAGTGTGATAGCACACCATCAACACACATGGGAAGGTACCTGGGAAGAAAGGCATTAGAAGCCAATCTTGAGAGGGATGAAGGAGAGCAAGAGCCAAGGTGCCCAGATCTAGGAGTTAAAGAAAGGTTTATGACAAGGACAAGGCCATGGATGGATCAGAAATGGAAGACTTAAAGTCTAACAAAGAAGTAAAACAATGTCACTGAAGAAGGGAAAGAAAGAGAATAGGGCTCCTAACACCCTGGCATATCTATTGCATCCTATGAAATTGGAGATAGGGAAAAAAAAAAAAAAAAAGGACAAATCACTGAATCATTTAAAAAGCAGAACTTAGACAAAAGATCCAAGAAAAATTCACCAAGTTTCTAAAAAGAGATTATATGATAGTAATATCTGATTGATAGTAATATCTGACTGAGGAAAAGAAATCAATGGTGTCATCACCATCAGAGGCATTTCTGCAGCATTTCAGATGCCAGAGTTGCAAGAGCATGACATCAGAGTACAAAAAGGGTAACAAGTAATGTATTAGGGAAGAAAAAAACCCTTCTACTTGATTTTTTCACAAAGTATAATCCCCTCCCTGAGAAGTCCTCTCATTATTTAGAAATTATTTCATGATGACATGTTTATTCTTTCTCCACAACAGCTTCCAGAGGTATGGAACTGCTAATAAGCACCTTTCCAAGAGCTGCCCCTCCAAAGAATCTCTAGATATGTGATCCTGAGAGAATACTAAGTAGCCCCATCCTCTTCCAGAAGCTCCTCATAGAAGCAGTTCTTCCTGATCCTACCACCTACACTGCTGGCAAGACAAAACAGAGAGCACAGTGGGTATAACCAACCAAAGAATCTAACTGTCCTCCCCAGGAGAGGAACTCACAGAACCAACTAGCTGGGATGATCTAGAGTTGCACTATCCAATATGGCAGCCACCAGCCACATGTGCAATTTAAGTTTAAAACTAAAAGTTCAGTTATCCCATTGCATTAGCCACATGTGGAATTCTCATATAATTAGACAGCACAAATACAGAACTCTTGCATTATTGCAGAAACTTCTATTGAACAGAACTGATCTAGAAACCAAATCTTCTAAAGGATTAAGATTTTTCTTAGGGTAGCAGTAAGTCACAGCAGATCACACCAATAACAGAAAGACTGTAAATGTCATTAAGAACAGGCAAAACAGTGGTAGAGATGGCTAGTCTGAAGTATTATTCTTTTCTTTTTTGCATAACTGAGGATAAAACCCAGGGCTTCATGCATGCTAGGCAGGTATTCTACCACTGAGCTATATCCAGAGCCCCTAAAGCATTATTCTTGACACAAAACCAGATTCATAGAAAGAAAGTCTGATGCAGTACAGATGGGGCTGGGTAGCACACCCCAAGGAATGATGCTACTGGTGAAAAGAATCATAGTGTTCTACAGCTCCCACTAGTCCTATAAAATGTTTGAAAGCTTCTTCAGAGAAGTCGTTGTGTTTAATTTCAAGTTTAGACTAAGAGAAACAGAAGGAAGGGCTTGTTCATGGACTACGGTAGATTGTTACAGTAAGATATGAATGACTAGTAGGTGAGTTTTTGGTTTCTGATTCAACTCGTACCTTTCTCCAAATATAGCACAGGCCAATATAAATCAGGTGCCTGATATAGACTTCTGAAATAAGCTAGTATAAAAAAATTAAATTTTAAATTTTTTATTAAACATTTATTGAGGAATTTTTGTTAAGACTTGGGTTAAGGGCTGGTGTTGTAGCTCAGTGGTAGAGTGCCTGCCTAGCATGTGTGAAGCACTGGGTTCAATTCTCAGCACCACATATAAATAAATAAAATAAAGGTCCATCAACAATGAAAAAAATATTAAAAAAAGAAAAAAGACTTTGGGTTAAGAACAAAACAAAACAAAACAAAACAACTTGCCAGGCCTGGCGCTGGTAGTGCACACCTGTAATCCCAACAGCTCGGGAGACTGAGGCAGGAGGATTGCAAGTTCGAAGACAGCCTCAGCAACTTAGGGAGGCCCTAAGCAACTCAAAACCCTGTCTCAAAAAATAAAATATAAAAAGGGCTGAGAATGTGGCTCAGTGGTTAAATGTCCCGGGTTTCAATCCTCAGTACCCTAAAACAAACAAAAAACTTCACTGCATTCCAGTTTAAGATATTACATGGTTATTGAGTGAAAAAGAAATAGTAGGATACTAAGTGGTCTTTATAATTTGACCTCAACTACATCAAACTGTGCATTAAAAAGACTAGAAGAAACCAGGAATGCTGGGGCACTTAGCAACTCAGTGAAACCCTGTCTCTAATAAAATACAAAAACAGGGCTGGGGATGTGGCCCAGTGGTCGAGTGCCCCTGAGTTCAATCCCCAGTACCCAAAAAAAAAAAAAAAAAAAAAAAAAAAAGACTAGAAAAAACCAGGAATGCTGGGGCAACCCTAAAATCCCAGCAACTTGGGAAGCTGAAGCAGGAGATCTCAAGTTCAAGGCTAGCCTAGGCGACATCATGAAACCCTGTCTCAAAATAAAAAAAATAAAGCTGGGCACACTGATGCACGCTGGTAATCCCAGCAACTTGGGAGGTTGAGGCGGGTGTATCATAAGTTTGAGGCCAGCTTTGGCAATTTAGCAAGACCCTCAGCAATTTTGCAAGACCGTGTCTCAAACAAAAAAATAAAAAGGACTGGAGATGTAGCTCAGTGGTAAAGTGCCCATGAGTTCAACCCCCAGTTCTGGGGAGGTGGGTGGGGGGGATACTAAAACATTAACAATAGCAACTCTATCTGCAATTGAGAGATTACATTTTTCTATATGACTATGTACTTCCCCTTTTGTAATTAGAAAACTAAAAAAAAAAAGATTAATAGCATGTTTAAAAATATGTTTGCAATTTAGCATTTTGTAACCTGAGATTTAAAGATTTACTTAATCTTTTGAGGACTAATTTATAATAATGTCGAAACAGACCATATTGGGGCTTCAATCTTACAGGATTTCCAAAGGTTCCTTTAGAGATTATTCAGAAAGATGAAAGAAAATTACTCTAGTCTGAACTGAAATTTTGGTCATAAAATACAGAGCACAAATTCTGATGAGCTTTTTGGGAAGCAGCTGGCATTGTATGCATGAATTCCTCTTCTTCACAACCATGTGATCACAGTCATGAGGCATTTTAGTGAGGCAAGAGCTCCTGAGATGAGCACAAAGGGAAATGCCAAAAGCAGAAAAAAGCAATTCCTTCCAGAAACATTACGTATCTTGTTTGTTGACTACCTGGCCAAAAAAAAAAAAAAAAAAAAAATATGTGACCATAGCCCAATGTACACAGCTAGACTCCCAGAAAAAAGGTACTAATAACTGGGGAAGAGACTAACTCTTTGAAGCAAAATAAAAAGAAATAAGAATGGCTGGGGATGTGGCTCAGTGATTAAATGCTCCTGAGTTCAATGCCTGGTACAACATGCACCCCCACCAAAAAAAAAAAAAAGAATACATTGGAGGAAGAACAACAACAAAAATACATCAAGAAAAAAGATCAGGGCTGGGGCTGTGGCTCAGCAGTAGTGCACTTGCCTGGCATGTGTGAGGCACTGGGTTTGATTCTCAGCACTACATATAAATAAATAAAATAAAGATCTATCAACAACTAAAAAAATATTAAAAAAACAAAGAAAAAAGATCACTGAAAGTTGCACTTGAGGTAGAGGCCAGTTAAGGGGCACATTTTCTGGTGGAGCCTCAATGCCAAATGCAGCTCAAGAAGGTAAATTAATAAGAGCCGGGCGCGGTGGCGCACGCCTGTAATCCCAGCACTTTGGGAGGCTGAGGCAGGAGGATCACGAGTTCAAAGCCAGCCTCAGCAATGGCGAGGTACTTAGCAACTCAGTGAGACCCTGTCTCTAAATAAAATACAAAAAAGGGCTGGGGATGTGGCCCAGTGGTCAAGTGCCCCTGAGTTCAATCCCTGGTACCGAAAAATAAATAAATAAATAAATAAATAAAGAAGAAGGTAAATTAAGGCTGAGGACATAGCTCAGTTGGTAGAGTGCTTGCCTTGCATGCACTAGGCCATGGGTTCGATCCCCAGCACCAAAAAAAAAGGAAGGTAAATTAAGAGCTGGGGACATAGCTCAGTGGTACTTTATTTCAGCACCACAAAAAGAAAAAAATGCAAAGTTAAAGCACGTAATTTTCTCAATTACAAGCCTAGAAAGTAAGCAAATGGCAACTAAGACCTGGGTGCACGTCTATAATTCCAGGGACTTGGGAGACCAATTCAGGAGGATTGCAAGTTCGAAGCTAGCCTCAGCAATTTAGTAAGGCCATAGGTAACTTATTGAGACCCTGTCTCAAAATAAAAAGGGCTGGGGGTAAGGCTCAGTGGCAGTGCACTCATCTAATAAGCACAGAGCCCTGTTACCCACCACCACCACACACACACACACACACACACACACACACACACACACACAGTCTACACCAACATATTATTAGGCTAATATTATAGGTCACTGACCCCTGCATTAAAATTTCCTTGGGCACCCTACTAGATCATGGCTAAGGCTTAGGCTCTTAGCACAGTCTCCTTCTGCCTCTTGTAATGGGTTTTTAGAATCATATGGTCTTGTCATAGTGGCATTACTACTTGCTGAGGAACTAACTTCTGCACCAGTCCCATCTAGGTCATTTCAGACAATAGATATGACAATTACCCCTTAGCACATTAAGGGATTCCCATTCTGTAATCCATACCAGATGCAGCACTCCAGGAATATTCTCTGATGATAATGTCCATAAATCTGTTTTTCGTTGCAGATACTACTTTACTTTGCTACTAAGCTATGTCCTTCAGCCTCCCCTCCTCCTCCTTCTCTCTTTTTTAAAAAAGTGATCGTGGTACAAACCTTTCTTCTGTCTCTATTGACCAGGAGGTTACAAAAATATTGATCCCAGGGTCCCCCTCTTCTGATTCTAACATCCTCCTCCTGCAGTGGGGTTTACCTTACTTTCTACTATAATAACCAAAACAAAGTAAATAAGTTGTTTCCATTCTTTCTAGTAGGTATTTATTCCCCTTCCTGATACTTCTTTACTTCTTCAGAAGACAACTATGGCTTCCTATTTGTTTTTTCATGCCTGACATTTGGCTTTCACCAGGTTCCACAGTATCTAAACTAACAGGAGGCAGAGGAGGGCAGGGAAAATGAAGCATGGTCAGCTCTCCTGCTTGTTACAGATCTGCTGGGTGAGGCATGAACAGCCTGCAATAAAAGGAAGTACAAAAGATGTAGGTTCTAGTTCCAGCTTCACCACCATAACAGATGCTAGCTTTGGACAAGTCAAATAACCTCTACAAGCCTCATTTGTAAAATGGAATTAAAAATGCTTTAATATTTACTTCATAAGAGGTTAGAACATTAATAGATATTAAAAAATACTCTGAAATGGTTAAATGCTATTTTCAAAAATTCATTTCATACATCTGTGCCATTTCTGCCCCCCAAACAATGTAAGTACTGGTAGTTGCTTCTTTTTATCACTGAAACCAAAACAAGCACGGCAAAAATCACCCACTTCTTGACAATTTTGAGCTATATACAAAATTACAGGCATACTAAAATAAAACGGGAAAAATACCAACAGATGACAAGAGACAAGTTAACATAATCCTCACTTAAAGCTATTTTGAGAATGCTTCCTTAGTCATCTCAGGACAAATTTCTCCATAATAGGTTGGGTCTAGATTTCCTTCAGCTCCCTGAGCCTGGAAGAATATAGCAATGTCTTTGGCTAAGAGTATTTATAAGGAGAATGGACAGAAAGATGAGAAGAAATAACACATTTCTAGGCTTTTCCTTAAAGAGACATGGCAAACCACAAAAGATGCCCAAACATCTCCAGGATCAGCATAGTGGGAAGGGCTCAGATTTCAGAAGAGGAAAGATGGTTTCAGTCCCAGCTCCCCACTTACTGGCAAGGCAAGCCAGCCTTTCAGTTAGATTTTTCATCTGCTAAGTGAATAATACCATCTACCTCAAAGGGATACTCTGAGAATTAAAAAAGAATTCATTTATTAATTAAGAACATGCGTAGAAGCCGGGCGCGGTGGCACACGCCTGTAATCCCAGCACTTTGGGAGGCTGAGGCAGGAGGATCACGAGTTCAAAGTCAGGCTCAGCAATGGCGAGGCACTTAGCAACTCAGTGAGACCCTGTCTCTAATAAAGTACAAAAAAGGGCTGGGGATGTGGCCCAGTGGTCCAGTGCCCCTGAGTTCAATCCCCGGTACCACAAAAAAAAAAAAAAAAAAAAAAAGAACATGCATAGTTCTTAATAAATAAATGAATAATGGCAGAACAGGCAAAAAACAAAAAACTACCACCAGAAAAGAAACAAAACAACAACAAAAAAACCCTTAAGGTATCTACTACTCTATTCAATCTGGAGGCTTTTCTCCTATACCAGTGGTTCTCAAGCAGAGGTTTTTACTCCTTAGAGGACATTTAGGCAATAACTGCAGACATTTTTGGTTGTCACCATTAGGAATGCTATTGGCATCTAGTGGGCAGAGGCCAAAGGTGCTGCTAAACATCCTACACTGCACAGCATAGTTCATGGCTTTTGGTACAAAGTAAGGTAAATCCAAGCTGGGCATGGTGGTACATGCCTGTAATCCCAGAGACACAGGAGGCTGAAACAGGAGAATCAAGCATTTGAGATCAACCTCAGCAATTTAGCAAGACCCTCAGCAGCTGAGCAAGACTGTGGCTCAAAATTAAAAACAAAAAGGGATTGAGGGGGCTAGAGCTATAGCTCAGTTGGTAGAGTGCTTGCCTCACATACACAAGGCCCTGGGTTCAATCCCCATGGACCCCCCACCCCTCCCCTCACACACAAAAGGGACTGGGAATGTAGTTCAGTGGTAAAACACCTCTGGGGGGGCTGGGATTGTGGCTCAGCGGTAGAGCGCTCGCCTACCATGTGGGCGACCCGGGTTCGATCCTTTGATCCTCAGCACCACGTACAAATAAAACGCATCGAATAAAAACGCATTGTGTACAACTAAAAGCAAATAAATAAAAATATTAAAAAAAAAAAAAAAAAAAAAAAAAACACCTCTGGGTTCAATCCCCAACCAAAAAAAAAAAAAAAAAAAGTAAGGTAAACCTTACTGCAATTTCAGGTTTCCTCTTCTACTAATGACTGGACATGTAAGCAGTGGGGAAGGAGGACGTTAGAATTGGAAGACGGAACCCTGGGATCAACGTTTTTTGTTATTCCATTACTTATCTGGTCCAAAACAACAACAGAGCCAAGACTGAGAAATCCTGTCACATAACAAGCACTCTCTGGCACTTGATTAGAGAAATCTACTCTCCTTTCTTAGCTTGGTTTACTCATCAGCAATACGGGAATACATTTATCTGTGATTCCTTTCTAATCAAGCTTATGGGAGGATCAAATGGACAAGAGGCATTTTCCTCATTCTACTTTTTATGACATATGCAAAAACACCCACTTGCTGGACAAAGATAGCAGCATTCATGAGGCACGCCAGAGGCTAATGGGGGTAGAATTCTTTGTTTGGGCCTTCCAAAGGGGCCTCCTGCCTATCTACCTGCTTAGCAAAATCAGGCGAGTTCTCATGAATAGTACTGGGACAGGAGCATGTTTCAGAGAGAGAGAGAGAAGCAAGATGGAGTGTGGGAAATGGGTAGGAACAGTACAGGGATATCAGAAAGTAGCTAAAAGATGTTAGAAATGAGACACTGATTGGTGTCTATCTACTTTGGGCTGCCATAACAAAATCCCATAGACTGGAAGGCTTAACACATCAAGTTCAAGATTAAGGTTCAAGCAAGGTTCTGTTTTTCTTTTTTCGGTACCAGGGATTGAACTCAGGGGCACTCAACCACTGTGCCACATCCCCAACCTTTTTTAGTATTTTATTAGAGACAGGGTCTCAATGAGTTTCTAAGTGCCTCACCATTGCTGAGGAAGGTTCTGTTTTTGATGAGGGCTCTATCTGGTTTACAAACAGCTGCCTTCTCACACTGTCCTCATATAGCAGGGGTTTAGAGGCCCCCAAAGCTATCAGATCAGGACCTTATTTAATGTTAATCACTCCTATAAAGGCCCTATCTCCAATAGTTACATGGAGGGGGTGCTGGGGCTTCAACACATACATTTTGGGGGAACACAATTCAGTCTGTAGATTCAAGCAAACATCAGAAAGGAGGATCAGACACTAATTCAGTGCTTTTTTTTTTTTGGTACCGGGGATTGAACTCAGGGGCACTCGACCACTGTGTCACATCCCCAGCCCTATTTTTTGTATTTTATTTAGTTTAGAGACAGGGTCTCACTGAGTTGCTAAGTGCCTCGCCATTGCTGAGGCTGGCTTTGAACTCGCAATCCTCCTGCCTCAGCCTCCCAAAGTGCTGGGATTACAGGCGTGCGCCACCGCGCCCAGCCTCAGTGCTTTTCTATAGGCACATCCACTAACGCTTTCCTTTTCCAGTTGCCTTCTCTATAAGATTGCAATTTCTGCAGTTCTTTCATTTAGGTGCCTCCTTCGGAGTCCTATAGATTTCCAGGATCAGGGTTGTCCCCTTGTTTTGTGTCCCCGTCCTCAAGTATCTGAGATCCATCAGGTTTTTCAACACTGGCTAATCAGAGTAACTTTAGAACCAGTTTTTTTTTTTTTTTTTAATATTTATTTATTTGCTTTAGTTGTACACAATGCAATGCATTTATGTTTACGTGGTGCTGAGGATCGAACCCGGGCTGCGAACTTGCTAGGCAAATGCTCTACCGCTGAGCCACAACTCCAGCCCCAGAACCAGTTCTTGATCTCAAGAGATTTTTGTTTGTTTGTTTTGTATTTGGTACTGGGGATTGAACCCAGGGGTATTCTACCACTGAGCCACAGCCTTTTTATTTTTTGTTTTGAGACAGGGTCTCACTAAGTTGCCCAGGCTAGCCTCAAACTTGTGATCCTCCTGTATCAGTCTCCTGAGTAGGATTACAGGCACACACTATACCTGGTTATCTCTTGAGAGCTTTTTAAAAAAGCTCAACCAACAGGGCATAGTGATGCACATCTGTAGTCCTACCTACTGGGGAGGCTGAGACAGAAGGATCACAACTTTGAGGTCAGCTTCAGCAACTCAGTGAGACCCTGTCTCAAAATAAAAAGAAATAAAAAGACTGGGGATGTGGTTCAGTGTTAGAGAGCCCCTGGATTCAATCCCCAGAGCTGGGAGAGGGGGGCAGGAGGGGAGTAAAAAAGCTCAACCACACTCCACACCCAATCACACCAATCCAATTAGGTATCAGTAAGAAGTGAGGACTCAGGAGTCAGTAATTTTTACATCTCCCCAGATAATTCTAATAAGAAGCCAAAGTTGAGAACCACTGACCCTAGAGGAGGTGTGTGTAATCCCCTCCAGCCCGCTCCCTATTCTGATTTAGATAATCTGGAGTGGGACCCAAGAACCCAGTAATCTTTTTTTTCTTTTTTGTACCAGGGATTGAACTCAGAGGCACTTGACCACGGGGCCACATCCCCAGAACTTTTTTTGTATTTTATTAGAGACAGGGTCTCACTGAGTTGCTAAGTGCCTCGCCATTGCTGAGGCTGGCTTTGAACTCATGATCCTCCTGCCTCAGCCTCCCAAGTGCTGGGATTACAGGCGTGAACCACCACGCCCAGCTAGGAATCTATTTTTTTTTTAAAATATTTATTTATTTGCTTTAGTTGTACACAATGTGTTTATTTGTATGTGGTGCTGAGGATTGAACCCAGGCCGTGCACGTGCTAGGTGAGCGCTCTGCCACTGAGCCACAATCCCAGCCCCGGAATCTATATTTTTAAGCAAATCCTCAGCTGATTCTGATGACTAATCAGGCTTGAGATAGATTACTACTTCCTGAATCTAAACTGCTTATTCTCATCTGTCTTATAAATATTCAGGTCTGTGGCTATGGCTATACACAAGCTTTACAGATACAGATTTTATTTCTTTCCTCCTCTTCAGGCACATCATTTTGGGGACAGCCCTTCACATACACAAAAATATGGTACTTCAAATAAAGTTTTCTGAAAACAGGAGGGAAATTAGTAGAAGCCATAGGGGGTTAAAAAAATATGCACCTTGCCAAAGGAGAGAGCAAGAAGTCTGGTGAAAGATAAAGGAAATGGTGGAAGCAGGGACAGAAGAGGTCACAAGGATGAAAGTGGGGCTGGCAGGATTCAATAAAATTTAGTAAACACATAATAAGTCAGGAGCCCTTGGAGTTGTGAAAGGCTTTGCTTTCATCAGAAGAATAAGCAACAGCATCTTCTGGTGCCCCCCACACCCTTACCCATCTTATTCATATTCTCCATCAATTTTTTCCTCAAAAGGATGCCAAGGAAGCATTCACACCATGCTACAAGAGTATTTTAATAGGGGACAAGGACAATAAGCCAAAAGAACAGGGTGGAAAAGAAAGAATTTCCAACACACTTACTGAACAAGAGGGACCAGCCTGTCTGAACTTTTTGGCACCTCATATCACAACACTCTACTTGTTGAGTCCAGATCGCTGTCAGCTATGCTGGTCATGATGAAGTTCTCTAACACTAATGTAAAAACGAGGTATATTACTGACATGTAGGCATCCCTTGATGAAAACTGTGATTTTGACAGAAAGGTCTCATCACAGACTTGACAAACTTCAGGAAGAGCACTGCAGCCTGTGTATATCACCAGCCATGCATGTATAATGTTCCTTACAAAAACTGAAAGTCAAGGCACTTGGACTCTAAGTGCCTCGTGTTTCCTATTTCATGGTACTATTTTTCCCATGACATCTCTATCTATAAAATAGGAAAATCTCAAAGATAATTTGATTGAATTTGACCTATGGACACAAAAATAAGGAAGAAAAAGGAAAGACATTAAAGAGTAGGTCAAGAAATGCATTTTAAGAAGCATTCCCTCCAATGAAAGTCAAGTTTAATGTTTTAAGTTAGTTACTACTCAGATGATACATAAAATGAACCAACAGCAGAAGAAAAGTCTTGTATATGTTTTAGTGAGAACAGAGTAGTCTTTACCTTATCATTTAGAAGTGGTTTGATCTCTGTGAGTTGAACATCCTGAAGTTCATCCATGAGGACAGATGACAGAGAGTAGAGGAGTCTCAAGAATAAGTCAGTAACCCTGGAACAAGGGAGAAACAAAAGAGGTTTAAGCCAGGAGCTGGAAACACAATGGCCATCCTATACCCATTCATTCAAATATTAGAGCTTACTCTGCATATATCATACATTGCTCAAGGTCCTAAGACACAGGTAAGGCAGATAAGACTGGGCAACCTCCCTGACTCTTGCTTCCTAGTATTCACACCCTTGTGTAGTACCCCCCATTGAGTGTGGGTGGAATCTATGTCTTGTTTTTAACCAACCAAATATGGGAAAAGTGATGGAATGTACATGAGTACCTGTACATGGTCCCACTACATATTATATTTTAACATGTGTTTTGCTGAGAGACACTGTGTCCTACTAGCTTTGAAGAAGTAAGCTGACATGTTCTAAGAGGACTACATGGCAAGAAACTGAGGGTAGCCTCCTGCTGAAAGAGAGCAAGAAACCAAGACCCTCAGTCTAACAATCTGCAAGTAAGTCTAACCGGATACTACCAACAACTCTATGAACCTGAAACAGATCCTTCCCCAGTTGTGCCTCAGATGAGAGACCAGCACTGACTGACACCTTGGTGGCAGCCTTGCAGAAGACCCAGCCAACCTGATCCACAGAAACTGGGAGATAATAAATGTATATTCTTTAGGCTGCTAGGTTGGTGGTTTTATTTTTATGAAGCAACAGATAATTAATATAGCCTTTGCCCTTATGGGGTGTATATTTTAGTTATCAAAGATGGCTAAGTAAGGGAACAACATATTTAGAATTATGCTTCTGGAAACAATTTGGAGGGTGGATTAAGGGGGTCCAAAATTTAAAGGTTAATGTTGTAGGATAAGGCCGTGAATTAGGAATGGCAATGGGAATGAAGAGGGAAATTAACCAAGGCTGAGCACAATAACCTTTGGGGAATAATAGCAGTGGATGAAGATTGGATGAAGATTCAGCATCCCAGATGGCCTCCCATGAGCCCATGATCTTTGACTCTTGATATTTACACTCATGTATAATCTCCCACCTAAATAAATCAGAGATGGTTTGTATAACTAATAGAATATGATAGAAAGCAACAATCTGTAACTTCCTAAGCTGTATTATGAAGGCATTATAGTGTCTTGAACTACTGTCTCACTATGACAGCCAGCACATTGTGAAGACACTCAAACAGCCGTCTGGAGGTCCATGTGGAGAGGAACTAACATGCCAGCACCAATCTGCCACCCAGATGAGTGATCCATTTTGCAAATGGATCCTCCAGTCCCAGTCAAAGAGTTCAGAAGACCACAGCCCCAGAGATATCTGACTTTTACAATATGAGTGACCTTAAGCCAAAACTGCCCTACCATACCTGTTTCCAAATTCCTGACCATGAGAGATAATAATTTTGTTTTAAAGTGATTTGTTATGTATGAATAGATAACCAATATAGAGAGGGAGCTGATTAAGGAGTTCAGAAAGAAGAGGGAAGTTAAAGGGAGACACGCAGAATAATCAGCCAGAAATCTTTCCTCCATCCCCCTGCAGAGGAAGCCGTGGGGACAGGCTGCAGACACTGGATACTACAGACAGTAATTCCCACGCAGACTTCAAAACTCCAGGCTTTGTGTGTTTGCCTTGGCCCAAAGCCCATCAAGTAAGGAAAAATGCCAATTCAACGAGTTGGGGATTTAGTCGTTCAACAACCGTTTATTGAGAACCTACAGAGCAAAGCACTATGGAAGATCCAAAGAAGGTTCCTGCCTTTTAGGAGCTTACTGAAGAGCAGAGATAACAGCAACTCATAAAATGATAAAAAGAAAAGACTTAAAGAGTTCAAAGGATAAGCAATTACTTCTAAATGGTGTGAATCAAAAGAGCCTTCAAAAGATATTAGTCTACTATAGATATTCAACTTATGATGGGGTTATATTCTGATAAACCCACTGTAAATTGAAAATAGTATAAGTAAAAAATGCATTTCAGCTGGGCGTGGTGGCACACGCCTGTAATCCCAGCTGCTTGGGAGGCTGAGACAGGAGGATCCCGAGTTCAAAGCCAGCCTCAGCAAAAGTGAGGTACTAAGCATCTCAGTGAGGCCCAGTCTCTAAAAATACAAAATAGGGTTGGGGATGTGGCTCAGTGGTCCAGTGTCCCTGAGTTCAATCCCTGGAACCCCTACCCCCCAAAACGCATTTCATATGCCTAGCCTACTGAACACCACACTGTAGCAACGTGGTACAACATACCGTCATCTGTTGACCCTTATGATCAGATGGCTGACTGGGAGCTGTGGTTTGCTGTCTGCCCAGCATGGAAAGAGAGTATCACACTACACATTACTAAGCCAGAAAAAGATCAAAATTCAAAACCCAGAGGGTATAGCTCAGTGGCAGAGCACCTGCCTAGTATGCATGAGGCCTTCCCTGGGTTGAATCCCAGGACTGAAATTTAAAATCTGACCTAACTGGGATCTATTCATTTTGTGCTTATTAATCACAATAAACGGTGTGCTGCTTTATATTTAGATTTCACTATTTATCAATTATTTTAAGTGGAAACTTTAAAGTTTTCCCCCATTTTAAAAGTAATATGCTCACTTTAGAAAATGTAGAAATCATAGAATAATGATTTCTTCCATCTAAAGACAACCATTTTAGTCTATTTCCATTTGTTCTTTTTTTCCACATAACATGGTGATCTTCTGAAAAATTTTTTTTCCAACCCACCTTGCTTTATTCTTTAATTTACTCCAGGGAAAGCAGGACACTACAAAACATTTGTTATTCAAATTCAAATGTAACTCCATAGTGGGTGGGCCTGTGAAGGAGCCTCAGGGCCAGAGGAAAGCCCAAGGTGCCTTCAGGTCCAGAGTGAATGGCATTCACTTGGTGTTCCTACTTTTTTTTTTTTTTTGTGTGTGTGTGTGTGTGTGTGTGTGGTACCGGGGATTGAACTCAGGGGCACTCGACCACTGGGTCACATCCCCAGCCCTTTTTGTATTTTATTAGAGACAGGGTCTCACTGAGTTGCTAAGTGCCTCGCTATTGCTGAGGCTGGCTTTGAACTCTCGATCCTCCTGCCTCAGCCTCCCAAAGTGCTGGGATTACAGGCGTGCGCCACCGCGCCCGGCTCCTACTTTTTAAGATGAAGAAAAATGTAATGTTTGTGCCAACAAACACTTAAAGACACAAATTAAATGAGAAGGCTGTCTCTATCAGCGGGGCTCAATGCAGACTAATGTAAGAATTCTGGGTAGGACAGTAAGCTGCTCCAGGGTGACTTAGGCATTGGCAATAAGACAGTAGACATTCACCTTACACATTTTAGGGGATCTAATGCATTCTTCTCTCATCACCTTAAGCCCTTGCCAATGAGCAGTTTTATAATGTCTATAAGAAAACTAGATCACATGGTGGAAAACTCCATCTCCAGATCTCTTAGCTGCACAGATTGGCTCCCTCCTGGGGATCTGCGGCCTGCAGTTCCAGCATCTGCATGATGGAATCACTGTCAGATTCCACCCTGGCATAATGGCTAGTAGGGATTTTAAAACTATAGTAGACAATAAAATGTTGACCCTCTTTCCTAGTCTCATGAAGAAGAGAGAGAATAGACAAGTAAAAGTCAGGCATGCCTAAACTGAAGGAAAGGGGGAAAGGAGGACACCAACTCTGCCAGGAATTTTCTAGCCACCTTATGTTTAATCCTCATAACAATTCTCTCAGGAAGATATCTTCATTTCTTACTTTATAAACTAGAAACTTAGGCTTAGAGAAGTTTTCCAAAATTCCTACTTGTAAGGAACAGGGCAAGAATTTAAACATCTTTGCTTTCCCGACTGTATCATAATGTCCACGCATGGAAACCTGGATGAGTTCCTTCCGGTCCACCCACACTGTGGCCCCCCCTTGAGGTAAAGGCAACAGATGCCTAAAGCAATCCTATACATACCAACAATGACTCAGACGCCTTGGAAACAAAGGTCTGAGTCATCACACCAGGACAGGAACCCTTACCATCTCATCAGTTAGCTAAGGGAAAGGAGAACATGGAATGAGTAGAGAAAGAGAGAGGAAATTACAGCTATGACTTGGTAACCAGTTTCAGAAGCAAGGGCTGATTCTCGCTTGTTAGAACTCAAACTTTAATGTACAGACAACCTCTTGGGTTCTTACCAGTTTTGAGTGATGAAAGTCTAATATGTAACTTCATCGCAGAGGAGAAGTGGAGATCATCTGAGATGAGGTGGTGAAGAATCAAAAGGTTTGATTATTAGCAATCATCTTTAATAGAGATAGTAAGGATGGGGTAGAGAAAGATTCTATTAATTTTTATTCTGCCTTCTTCCAAAAAGAATTTCAGTAAGCCAGATGGGATTTTTAAAAGACTCAACCTTTTAAAAGAAGGGGAATATACTGGAAAGACAGAATAGTTTGTACAAACCTAGATGAAGCTGGGTGTGGTGGCATATGCCTGTAATCCCACTGACTTGGGAGGCCAAGCCAGGAGGATTGCAAATTTGAGGCCAGCCTCAGCAACTTATGGAGACCCTGTCTCAAGATAAAAAGGGCTGGGGTTGTAGCTCAGTGGTAAAGTACCCCTGGTTCAACCCTCAGCACCAAAAAACAAACAAAAGAAAAGAAACCTGGCTGTAGGGAACAGGCTACTGGAATTAAAAATTATATATAGAGGGCTGGGGTTGTGGCTCAGCGGAAGAGCACTTGCCTAGCATGTGCGCGACCCAGGTTTGATCCTCAGCACCATGTAAAAATAAATGCATTGTGTACAACTAAAGCAAATAAATAAATATTAAAAAAAAATATAAGCCGGGCGCGGTGGCGCACGCCTGTAATCCCAGCACTTTGGGAGGCTGAGGCAGGAGGATTGCGAGTTCAAAGCCAGCCTCAGCAATCGCGAGGCACTTAGCAACTCAGTGAGACCCTGTCTCCAATAAAATACAACAAAAGGGCTGGGGATGTGGCCCAGTGGTCAAGTGCCCCTGAATTCAATCCCCGGTACCACAAAAAAAAAAAAAAAAAAAAAACCTAGGGAGGGCTGGAGTCCTGGCTCAGTGGTAGAACACTTGCCTGGCATGTGTGAGGCCCTGGGTTCTATCCTCAGCACCACATATAAATAAATAAATAAATAAATAAATAAATAAATAAATAAATAAATAAATAAAAGATCAATTGAGGCATATTTCCCCATACTGAAAAGCCTGTCACCATGCAGATCACCTTTTAGAAATACAGAAACTGGCATTTCTCAACTGAAGTGCAAGTAAAAATGTTACTAAGAGACACACCAGTGTTGTTTGTTGTTTGTTTTTGCCATACTAGAGTTCATCCTAGGGGTGTTCTACCTCTGAACTATTTTATTTTGAAATGGGGGTCTCAATAAGTTGTCCTGGTTATTCTCAAACTGTGATCCTTCTGCACTGGCCCTGGAGTAGCTGGGATTACAGGTGTATGCCACTATATCTGGCCAACACCAGTGTTCTTTCACACATAGAGGGCAATTATGGGAGGGCTTTTAAAGATCATCAAGACACCAGTGACTTTTAAGTTTTCTACCAAACCTGAAATATACAACAGGGAAAAAAAAAAAAGGATAGGGTCTCTGCTGAAGTGTAGTAAGACCACCAGGCTTTGCAGAACACTTTAAAGTCTAATGATATATGGCTAGGGGAATAACTCAGTGGTAAAGAGCATGCCTAACATGTAGGAAACATGGGTTCAATCCCCTGTACCACAAAAACCAGTCTAACGATATAGAGTACAAGTCTTTGTTCATTCAGAGAAAACATATGCCTTGAGATGCATATATTCCTCCAGTTGTAGAAAGGGCCCATAAACACATTAGAAATGAACTCTAGCCCTATGTGGGCACCTACCCAGCTAAGTGACACTAAGCAAAGCATTTTCCCTTTCTGGGCATCAGTTTATCTGTAAAGGAAAGAGGTTGGGTAGGATGACTTTATTGGGTCCTTGATAAGGCTAAAATTCTGTATAACTCAAAAGCTCCCTATAAATGTAGTACTTTACATTCCTTGTCAGGGTGCGCATTCCTCCTTGTCACCTCATATGGCCCTCACTGAAATCCTAAGAGTTCATACAGTTATCAACCTGGTGAAGTTCAATGACTTGCTGAAGGTCACTTGGCAAATCATTGAGAGGGTGCACTTGGCTTGACTCCAGGAACTTAAGAGTCTCACTCTTCACTGTGTCCACTTAAAGAAAGCTCACTGAGATATTTAGTGCTTAAAAACATTGCTGTTGTCAAAAAAGACAAGAACATTAAGAAGTTATTGGCTTTCTAAATTACAAACCGTCTTTACAGCTTTCTCCCATGATGAAGGTAATTTGTTACCTTTGGCTTTGCCAGGATGTTCAGACACCAGGCAACTAGTTTGTATTCTAGGGGCAGAGTCAATCACTTTTGGTTTTGGCAAGACGGCAGACAGACTACCCAAACAGAAAAAAATGCAGCAAAGGAGATACACCAGGGGAGAACAAACTGAAAGGGGTCAGTTGGAGCCAGTCCTGAAGGAGTTATGACTAAAAAGCTACAGGATACAGCCAGGACACTAGCAAGGAAGGCAGTCAGCAGAACTTCTACAGCAAGCACTCATGTCCTTTTTACCTATCAACACTGGCTAAATAAGTAGCCATTATAGCACTTTACAACTTTACAAAACACCTTCACATCTAACAACTCACTGGATTATCACAAAAGTACTGTAAAAAACACTGGGGCAGAATAAGCATCACTGAAAAAGCTAAGGCTTAAGAAGTGAAATGGGCCTGGTGCCGTGGCGCACACCTATAATCCCAGCAGCTTGGGAGGCTGAGGCAGGAGGATTGTGAGCTCAAAGCCAGCTATAATCCCAGCAGTTTGGGAGGCTGAGGCAGGAGGATTGTGAGTTTCAAAGCCAGCCTCAGCAAAAGTGAGGTGCTAAGCAACTCAGTGAGACCTTGTCTCTAAATAAAATACAAAATAGGGCTGGGGATGTGGCTCAGTGGTCAACTGTCCCTAAGTTCAATTCCGGTACCACCCTCCCCCCCCAACACACACACAAAAGAAGTGAAATGGATTGACCAAACACCACAACTCATAAATGGGCACAGCTGGAACCAAAACCCAAGTCTTCTGATCTCAAATATTCACTTTTATATCACACTGCCTCCAAAAGAGCAGGGGGTGAAAGGAAGAGAAATTCAACAGACTATCTTGCTACCCATTTGCTATGAAGACCTCTTTATTTCTGGTTCTAAACTACACCAAACAGCTACCATCAGGCCATAGGCTCTAAAATTAAATCCTGATACATAGTGAATAACAAGAAAAAACAGATTTGGGACAGGAGTGGTGGCATATGCCTGTAATCCTAGTTAATTGGGAGGCTGAGGCAGAAGATCACTTGAGCCCATGAGTTCAAGACTAGCCTCAACAACATAGTGAGACCCTATCAGGGGAAAAAAAAGGAAAAAGAGAGAGGGGGGAGGAGGGAGAAGAAGAAGAAGGAGGAGGAGGAGGAGGAGGAGGAGAAGGAGAAGAAGGAGAAGAGGAAAAGGGGAAGAAAGAACAAGTGAGCAGCATGAATTTGGATTTGGAGTTTGTCTTCACCCATAAGTTCAACTGAGTAGGGGAGACAGTCTATAAACAAGTCACTACAGCTCACAGAGTTACTTACACATGGACCTATGAGTTGGATAAATTTAAAGGCAGTTTCTCAACCTCAGCATCACTGCAACCTTAGACCAGATCATTCCCCATAATCTTTTTTTTTGGTACTGGGATTGAACTCAGGGGCACTCGACCACTGGGCCACATCCCCAGCCCTTTTTGTATTTTATTAGAGATAGGGTCTCACAGAGTTGCTAAGTGCCTCGCCAGTGCTGAGGCTACAGGTGTGTGCCACCGCACCCGGCTCTCCCATAATCTCTTATACTGGGGATTGGACCCAGAGAATTACACATGCTAGGCAAACACCGAGCTATACCCCTAGCCTGTTTTCTAATTTTATTTTGAGATAGGGTCTTATCAAGTTTACCCAGGCTGGCCTTGAACTTGTGAACTTCCTGCCTCAATCTCCTGAGTACCTGTAATTACAGGTGTGCACCACCATGCCCGACCAGATCATTCTTTGTTGGGGGTGGGGAAAGGCTATCTTGTATGCTACAGAATGTTTAGCAGCACTCTTGGCCACCACAACTAGATGTCAGTAGCACCTTCCCCCAATGCTGTGACACCTGAAAATGTCTCCAGACAATGCCAAATGTACTCTGTGGGCACAATCATCCCACGGTGCTCTAAGGCTTACTGAGGTTTAGGGTAAAGGTCAGTTAATGCAAGTTGTGGGTGCTGAAAGTTTCATGGTGGAGGTAATATTTGAACTGTACCTTAAAGGATAGGTTAAAATCCCTATTGGTGAGGGTGAAAGAAGAATAACAAAAGGAATTCTGCTGAATGCAATGGTGCATGCCTATATTCAAAGTGACGTGGGAAGCTAAGGCAGGAGGACTGCAAGTTTAAATCCAGTCTCATCAACTTAGCAAGGCCCTAAGCAACTGAGACCCTGTCTCTTAAAAAAAAAAAAAAAAAAAAAAAAAAAAAAAAGGGCTGGGGTTGTGGCTCAGCGGCAGAGCGCTCGCCTCGCACGTGCGCGGCCCGGGTTCGATCCTCAGCACCACGTAAACATAAATGCATTGCATTGTGTACAACTAAAGTAAATAAATAAATATTTTTAAAAAAAAAGGAATTCAAGGAAGAGAAGATAACTTAAAGCATAAGGTCTGCTAGAAAATGTTCCACTTTGGTAAGAACAGAGGAAATGGAAGATAAAGCTTAAAATGACAGTTTGAGGTAGCTCAAAATACTTATCCAGCCGGGCGTGGTGGCGCACGCCTGTAATCCCAGCACTTTGGGAGGCTGAGGCAGGAGGATCGCGAGTTCAAAGCCAGCCTCAGCAATGGCGAGGCACTTAGCAACTCAGTGAGACCCTGTCTCTAAATAAAATACAAAAAAGGGCTGGGGATGTGGCCCAGTGGTCGAGTGCCCCTGAGTTCAATCCCCGGTACCACAAAAAAAAAAAAAAAAAAAAAAAAAATACTTATCCATCAGCTAATTTACAAAATATAAAACACATAATGAGATAGCTAACAATATGAGATGCCACACAGATGTTTAATAACACACAGGTCATACTAGTGATATTTCCATGTGTTCCACCTTCCCAAAAAGACAGAAAATTGATTGAGTCATTATGTCTTACACTGTGTTCAGCGCTCAGAACATATTCTGAGGTAAGTGAAGCTTGGACCTATTGCAGAGGTGGGATGGAAAACTAAGGGATATTCAGGAGATTTCCAATGAAGGTAAGAATGATGGAAGGGTATTTTTTAAAATATTTTTTAAGTTGTAGATGAACACAGAGTATCTTTACTTATTTTTATGTGGTGCTGAGGATTGAACCCAGTGCCTCACACATGCCAGGCAAGTGCTTTACTACTGAGCTACTGCCCAAGCCTGGGTATGTTTAAAATAGCTGGAAAGGAGAAAAGGGCATTCCAGCTAAGGATACTGGGGGTGGGAAAGAAATAAATATACAAAACATATTGAGACACCAAGAACAATGTCGTTGGAAGAGAAGACAGCTGCAAAAGTAGGCTGCGTCAGGCCAGGCATGGTGGTACATGCCTGTAATTCCAGCGAGGCAGGAGGATTGCGAGTTCAAAGCCAACCTCAGCAAAAGTGAGGCGATAAGCAACTCAGTGAGACCCTGTCTCTAAATAAAATACAAAATAGGGCTGGTGATGTGTCTCAGTGGCTGAGTACTCCTGAATTCAATCCCCAGTACCCGTACACCCAAAAAAGTAGGTTGGGTCAGAACATAGGGCACCTGAATCAGACTTTACTGGGCAGACAACCACTTATGGTTGTCTTGAAGTTATCTTAGCAACACTTAGAAAGTATACACTGGTCTAGAGTAATGTCTCATCCTCTGATGAGGAAAGGAGACCCAGTACATTTAAGCAATTTCCCTAAATTCATAGAGCTTGCTGGGTGTGGGGCTGAGACTAGCATTTGGACTCCCAGCTCAGGCTCTGAAAGATATTTCAGAGTACTGGGCTAGATTCCATTCTCCAGTCTATAAGAATCACAATATCTGATGACCCAGCTCTTAAGCTTTGTCAAGGTTAAAGCCTGAATTAATCTAATCATATATCTATTGACTTAAGCATCCCTTCAAGTGTCTAGGGTAATGGATGTTGGTTCCATTGCTGTCTCCTGGGGGCCCTTAGGAAAGCAAACCACCTCAGGAGACTTCCAGGAAGCTGGATAAACAAAACAAAACATGCAGCTCCATGGAAGAAACAATGACTTTTTAAAATACAACTCACTACATAAAGGAAAGTCCGGGTACCTCTTTACCAGAAGAAATACTTTCAGAGACGCTGAGAGTATTATCTACCTAAACAAAGGTAGGGGGAATGGTCAAAAGCAGCTGCTAAGACATACCCACAGATCCCATTATAACAAGAAACAGCCCTGTTCCTCCTCAGGCCTTGATAAAGGCCATCCATGTCCCTTACTACAGGCCCACCTCCTTGCTGTGTCACGCCTAGGTTTCAGAAAGGCAGTAAATGGGAGGTTTCAGAATCTGAATCTGCCCTATATATTCATTTTGTTTATTCCAGGGTCTTGTTACATGTAACTGTGAGAATAAAGCAACTCCCATCGAGGGGCCTTCTTGTTAATCCCAGCCAACCAAAGCTCTAACACTGGGGTCATACTTAAGTAACTTCAGCAGTAGAGGCTCAACTTTCTGCCTTCCACCCTTGAAGGATACAGATCAGGACACTAGGAAAGCTACTGCTGGCAGACCCTGGCACAAGCTTTTGGATGGGCTCTGGGTTCCCACAAGCTGAAGGGCAGAATCCCTGAAAACAATTTGTTCTTTAAGACAGTCTGAATGAGGTAAAGGACAAACAAGAGCCCTAAAATGCAATACTTAATACTCACACTAGCCAAGTTTATTGAGTGCATACACTTTGCCAGGTACCATAAGCACATTATCTATTCATTATTTCACTTTATTTCCCAACACTCTTATCAATAAGGTACTATAATCCTCCCCATTTTACAGACAAGAAAACTGAGGCTTGGAGAGGTTTTGTTATTTGCCAAAGGCTACACAGCCAGCAAGCAACAAAGCAATATCTGAACATGCAGTCTGCATCCAGACCTTAGACAGCCCTCTAATTCTTCCCACTTGATGCCAACTAACCAAATAAATAATTCTTATTTCTTAGATTTGATTTCTAAACTTTACCAGAATCTTAACGATCAAAGAATTTTGAAAATTGAAATGCACCAAAGTTTAGATATTATTATCATTACTTTAATACCAGAGATGAGATGAGGACTTAATTGGAGGTATAGAAAAAGCAATCTACCCTGTTACTCCTGATCACCCAAAATTATATTTTAGTCCTCACTCTGGTGAAAACCTTTCCAACATAGTGACTAAAAAGAAGCAACATCTTCAAAAGTTGAAGAATGGCAGAAAGGGCCCTGCCCCCACAGATTTTTGACTGCAGGGATAGAGACAAAAGCTTGATCTTTCTCTTTTCTCTGTCTAATATTATAATTTAGGTTTAATGTACAATAGCTCTGGAGCTAAGATCTCACTACTTTAAAAGGCATTCAACTAGCCTGGCAAGGTGGTGCATGCCCATAATCCCAGTGGCTCAGGAGGCTGAGGCAGGAGGATCATGAGTTCAAAAGCCAGCCTCAGCAAAATCGAGGCCCTATGCAACTCAGTGAGATCCTGTCTCTAAATAAAATACAAAATAGGGCTGGGGTTGTGGCTCAGTGGTCAAGTGGCCCTGAGATCAATCCTGGTACCAAAAAAAAAAAAAAAAAAAAAAAGGCATTCGATTTTCTTTTCTTTCTTTCTCAATGGTGCTAGAGATTGAATCCCAAGGCCTTAAGCATGCTAGTCAAGAGCTTGACCACTGGGCTATACTCCAGCCCCATTCAACTTTTATCCATGAGTTGAAACTTTAGGCTTAAAGATATAAAAGCACTGTAAGGATAAAAGTGTCATTTAAAAAAAAAAGTTATTGTGTGTGTGTGGTACTGGGGATTGAACTCAGGGTCACTTGACCACTGGGCCACAACCCCAGCCCTTTTTTGTATTTTATTTAGAGACAGGGTTTCACTGAGTTGCTAAGTGCCTCGCCATTGCTGAGGCTGGCTTTGAACTCGCAATTCTCCTGCCTCAGCCTCCCAAGTGCTGGGATTACAGGCGTGTGCCACCGCGCCCGGCTTATTATTGTATTTTTTATACCTTTATTTTTATGTGGTGCTGAGGATCAAACCCAGTGCCTCACACTTGCTAGGCAAGCACTCTACCACTGAGCCACAATTCCAGCCCCTAAGCTATATATTTTGAGACAGGGTTTCACTGAGTTACAAAGGCTGTCCTCAAACTTGTGATCCTCCTGTGCCACTAAAATAGCATTTTCTTTAAAAATATATTGCAAAACATACAACAAAAAAACCTAACAAGTAATAAAATCAAGTATGAAAAGGGAATTTATTCTTCATCAACTGAAAAGTCCAGACTGCAGACTATGGGTAAGGGGATTGTATAAATATGAATATAGCCCAAACCTGGGGAAAGTCATCCCTCTAGTTAGGAAATTAATCTTCATTTACTATATAAAGTCTCTGGGGAAGACAGTAAGTAGCACCTCCACACAAAAATCTGGGGATAATGATGGCTTTATTTCATGTTCTCCCCATATCCAGGGAAAACACAGGCTCCATATTAAATGGCTCCACATGAAGTTAAACAGCATGGCCTGTTTGGTACTGTAATTAGAATTCATACAGAATTAAATGCAGCATGCGAAGAAGTCGTATTTCCTCTGAAGTGTACCCCCTTCAGCCATCAACAACAAATATTTATTTAGAGCTAATAATATGTCAAACTCAGTCAAGTAATGTGGGAAATATCACTGAATTTTTTAAAAAATATTTATTTATTTGCTTTAGTTGTACACAATGTGTTTATTTGTATGTGGTGCTGAGGATCTAACCCGGGCCACACACGTGTTAGGTGAGCGCTCTACAGCTGAGCCACAACTCCAGCCCCCCCCCTTTTTTTGTACTGGGGATTGAATTAAGGGGCACTCAACCACTGGGCCACATCCCGAGCCCTTTTTTGTATTTTATTAGAGACTGGGTCTCACTGAGTTGCTAAGTGCCTTGCCATTGCTGAGGCTGGCAACTCTCAATCCTCCTGCCTCAGCCTCCCAAGTGCTGGGATTAAAAGCGTGCGCCACCATGCCCGGCTGTCAATATCACAGAATTTTGAGCCAATTATATCCAGGACTCTGCATATGCTAAGAACATACTCTACCACTGAGCTATTCTCCAGGTCAAAACCACTCTTTTTTTTTTTGGTATCAGGGATTGAACTCAGTGGCACTTGACCACTGAGCCACATCCCCATCCCTATTTTGTATTTTATTTAGAGACACAGTCTTGCTGAGTTGCTTAGCGCCTCACTTTGCTGAGGCTGGCTTTGAACTCTCAATCCTCCTGCCTCAGCCTCTTGAGCCGATAGGATTATTAGGTGTGCACCAACACGCCTGCAAGACCACTCATTTTTGTATAAGCATTTAAAACATCTTCTATATATCAGTTAACTTCACATGAATAAATAAGAGAAAAACTAATGGCAAAATTATAAATATTATGACTACAATATAATTAGCACTATAATTAAAGACAATATTAATAATCTTTAGACTGCGGAGTCCTTCTTGACACACCCCTTCCTTTCATCATGTCTATCCAGGCTAGTCAATTTTTTTTTTTTTTAAATTCCAAAATCTTCCATCTGGCTCTTTCTTTCCTACTATCCTAAATTCTTGTCTAGATTTGCTCATTGATTCATCACTTACCTTACCAAGTGCCTATTATAGCCAAATGTCCATTATCAGAGAGCTAGACATTGGTCTTCGGAAGCTCACATGGTATTAACTAGAGTTGCTATCTGTGATATTAATCACTGGACTGCAAGCTTTAGCAAAGGCTTTGTATTTCCAGAAGCCAGCAGCATCTGGCATATAGCAATCTAAAAATGCTTGTTGTATGACTAGATTACTTTAGCAAGCTCTTTTTATAATCCATAAATATTTTAGTATGTATCTTCAAAATGGACTCTTTTATTTTTCTTTCCTTTTTAAAACACAAGTGCAGTATGTGCACACAATGCAAAAATAACACAGAAAGGTATAAGGTAAAAAATGAATTTCCCAATTTCCTAAATTCTATTCCCAGAAGTGACTACTATTATAGTTTGATATGTATCTTTTCAGAACTCTTCCATGCTAGTATAACACACACACACACACACACACACTCTTTTTTGGAACAAGTTCTTTGACAGTTTCTGACTATAGTTTTTCAACCTTCTAATCTAGTAGTTCTCAAAATTTGGTCCTTGGACTAGGATCATTAGCATCATCTGGGAACCTGTCTGAACTGCACATTCTCAGGTCCCACTCCAGACCTCCTGAATCAGAAACTCCGGGGGCAAAGCCTAGCAATATGGGTGCTAATAAATTGTCCAGGTGTCTGATGCACACTGAAGGTTGAAAACCACTGCTCTGATACAATTATGCCAATTTTTTTAAACTGTCCTAAATATGGCAGGCATTGCTATCTTGTCTGTTTTATCACTCCTGCTTCCAAATGCTTTCCTCCTCTTTTTGATTGAATCTGGACCTATCAATCTATCCAGCCCAGAAAGTCCTGGTTCTTTTCCAAAATGGTTACTATCACAGCTTACACTAATCCTTCTTGGCTCCTTCCCTGAACTATCATGACACACCTACCTGGTCCCTCTACCATACAACTTGATGTCAGAGAACAGTTCTTTACTCTTCTCCAACAGACCATAAGCTCCTTGAAGACATGAACCATATTTTTGTATCTCTTTCCCTAGCCCTGACAAAATGTGGGTTTTATTTGAGTGTGTGTGTGTGTGTGTGTGTGTGTGTGTGTGTGTGTTTGGTGTGTGTGGTACTTGGGATTCAATATAGGACCTTGTTCATGCTAGACAAGTGCTCTACCACTGAGCTATAGCCCCACCCTCAAAATTTTATTTTGAGACAGGGTTTTGGTTGTTCAAGTGGGCCTTGAACTTATGATCCTCCTGTCTCAGCTTACTGAGTAGCTGGTATTACAGATGTGTGCCACCATGCATGGCACATAAATGGAATTTTTTTTTTTTTTTTTTTTTTTTTTTTTTTTTTTTTTTTTGTGGTACCGGGGATTGAACTCAGGGGCACTCGACCACTGGGCCACATCCCCAGCCCTTTTTTGTATTTTATTAGAGACAGGGTCTCACTGAGTTGCTAAGTGCCTCGCCATTGCTGAGGCTGGCTTTGAACTCGTGATCCTCCTGCCTCAGCCTCCCAAAGTGCTGGGATTAAAGGCGTGCGCCACCGCGCCCCGGCTACATAAATGGAATTTTAATAGACATGCTGGATAATATTCAGGGATGAATTCACCAAGATAAGAAATGCTGGTAAGTCTTTGGTGCTTGGGATCAAACCCAGGGCCTCATGCATGCTAGTCAAGTGCACTACTACTGAGCTACATTGTTGAATCTTTAATAGATAAAAAATTATGAAATTTTAAGCTGTAGCCCCAGTTTTATGGCCTTGGATAAATTCAGTTCTCAGGATGATGTCTATGAAAGTGTCAGGGTTGGACTCAATACTTATTTTCAGTTTGAATAATACATGATTTTGTGAAATGTCCCATATTGGAATACATTAATCTATTATACTCTCCTAATGCTTTGCTTAGAATATAACAGGGCAATTTTTAGACGTGACTTGAGTTACAGTTAGATGCAGTGTTTCCCAGTTAGCTAGTAAACTCTTTCAATAGGAAAAATATTTTATTCAACTGAAACTTCTACCACAACCAGCACCATACATAATATTAGCTTAAGGCCTGACCTGGTAGCACATATCTGTAATCCTAGCTATTTGAGAGATTAAGGGAGGAAGATCACAAATCAAGGCCAGTATGGGCAATTTAGGGAGACCATGTCTCAAAATTAAAAAAGGGCTCAGGGAGTAGCTTGCCTAACACACATGAGGCAAACCCTGATACCACAAAATAAAACAAACAAACCAAAAAAAATCCAGCTCAATATATCTGCAGAAAATTATTTGGAAAAAAACCTTTAAGCTTCATTTTAGTAGAGAACATATATATATATATATCCACTGCCTCCCAAAGGGCCCTTCTGAATATTTATTGCAAATACCATGTATTGATATACAATAAAAACTGTGATTATTCTGCTATCACCAGCATTAGCCAGCCACATAAGGCAAAAGAATGTAACAAATGGATATCACACGTACTTAGGGATAAAATGAAAAGGCAGTAAGCCTTAGACCATCCTACTGCAACATGTAAATAAAAATTGCTCTGTAGGCTTAAGCAGCATACACCAACTCAACTGTTGGACATAAACAAGCTTCTTGATACAAGACTCTTATTTGCAAATTTTCAGAAACATCCGGGTGGACTGAGGCCTTTGAGAGGGGAGTGATGATGAGAAGTTGAATCTAACAGGAGAGACAGCAAAGAGAAACTGAAAGGCAAGATGAAGAACAGAAGGGCAATAAGAGACCATCACCCTTTGAGTGATGAAAAGAAGCAATAGAAATTCACTGAATTTACCTGAGTCCACTGTAAGCCAGACATCTGAGGTTGCAAAGACAATCCCTGACATCAGAGGCTAATAGTCCTAAGGGTAAGACCTGGCATCTACACCACTGTGTGTGCTTAATTCTAACTAGAAAATCAAGCAGGTAAGGCTTCACAGAGAAGGGAGGGATTTAGTGTAGTCTTTGAAATGTAGAGGAGGATTTGCTAAGGGAGAAAACGGCAGTTTGAGCTGGTTATTTTGGGGGCAAAACATTCACATATTTTTACAGCTGTTCATTTGGGACTTCAAATCAAAGGCTTCTTAGATGCAGTGCCACTGTCAACGATCTTTCTCCTTCCACATTATCTTAAATACTGAAATGTTCAAGCCCAACACTGGAACAGAACCAGAAGTCCCAGAATGAGGTGAGCGCTGGCCAAATCTGCTCTGTCACCTCCAAGTCCAGCCAGCCCAGCTACCCCATTCCTACTCTCCTGGCAGCTAGGAAAGGAAGGCTAATTATACCCTCTAGAGGAGACAGATTGGGGGCGAAATCTGGACGCAGGCAAGCAAGAAATACCATGTTCTGCCACTAAGCCACCATGGGAGAGCTTTCCTACCTCCTAAGTCATGAGGATCCTAGTTTACCTGTCACAGTGTGGCCAACCACGCAGTGGGGAGAATAAGGGAGAGATTTCATGAAAAGGAAGGGGGAAGCACTGGATTAGGAAGTGCTGAAGTATTAAGTGAGATGATCTTAATAAAATGCTTACTTAGCAAGATCCCTGACACACAGCAAGTGCTGGATGAATGTCAGCTCTTATTAATATCACATTATATTACAGTAACACCTCAACTGTACTCCGACAATAAGATATTCTTCCTGCAGCCCACTTTTATGACGTTTAAGAACAACTCTGCTAAGCACACGACAAGTGTTTCCCAAAAAAATTTAAAGGTTTGAGATCAAATTCCATCTCCACTGGCCTTAAGAGCCCAAGCCCCTGAGTTCGACAACCATCCCTGCCACTGGTCAGCCCCGTGACCTTGGGCACGGCACTTCACCAATCGGTGCCTCAGTTTCCTCGGCTGTGAAGTGCGGCTAAGAAGCCCTATCCCCGCAGGACAGTCTTGGGGTCCCAGCAGTGGCCACCCCCTGCTGCTTCGGGGCAGCACAGGGCAGGGCGAGTCAGGCCCCTCTTCCGTGCCCCCGGGCTCTAGGGCGGCCGGGGTAGATGGATGCCCAGTCCGGGGAGACTGCCGAGCTCTACCGTCTGCAGAACGGGAGCAAGAAAGGGGGTGGCCCTGCAAGAGGTCCCTGCGACGGAGGGTGTCGGCGTCCGGAGGAAGCCTCGACCCGAGTCGGTCGCACGCTGTCGCCCGCGGGCTGGGCGCGGGGAGCCACGGAGGGAGGGCGGTCAGACCCGGGGAGGGGCGGAGAGTCGGGGGCCCGGAGTAGGCTGGCTGGCAGTGCGGACCCCGGGCCCTGTCGACGGCGAAAACCGGGCGCGGAGAGCAGGGAGAAGGAGCGACGCCCCCGCAACGCCGCGCCGCGCGCCCGAGGCTGCTAGGGCTGAAGCGCTCACTCACCTGAGGCGCGGACGCCGGGCTTGGCGGTCAGTGCAGCAGTAAGCAGCGGCGGCAGCGGTGAGGGGCGGGGGGAGGAGGCGCGGCGAGCACGCAGGCGCACTGAGAATGCCAGGGCCGCGCAGGCGCGCTACGCCCGCCCGCTTCGGGAACTACCGAAAAGATGGCGACTGAGGCGGGAAGAGCTGCCGGCGCCATACTGGGTGTAGTTTTTCTTGCTGCGGAGTCTCCTCCGAGAAATTTCAGAGGAGCCGAGAAGGAGGGGGTGTGTAGTGCTGTGTCTGCACAGCCTCCTCCCCTTCCTCTGAGTCACATCCTTATGAAATCTCTAAGAACCACGCGTGCCAGGCTTGGCATCCTCCTTTTAAGGAGGCTTGAGGCCATATCCAAGGTCACAAGGTCCCCCGCACAGTGCTTGGCACGTGGAAGGGGCTTGGTAAATTTTTGATGAATGAACATAGTAACTTCAAAACTAGAATTCGAGATTCGCGGGTCCTAAATCCTAATCTTCTTTTATATCCCCTCTATAACTACCATCCACACTACTTGTTTTTTTGAGTGCAACATGAGAGATGGATTTTTTCCCCAGAATGATTGCACACATTCCACTTAATAACCCAACAATTTAAATAACACTAAAATGCACAGGACATAATCTTTCCCTTAACAATTTTATTCATTGATCTATTATTTCTTTAATATTATGTATCGCGGACTAGAGATTATTCTCTGAACGAAATGAGGGCAAATGGAATAAATACAACCAAACCTTTCAGAGGGCAGTGATATTGTTATTCATCACGCACAATTCCTGAACCAAATTTGGATAAAGGGAAAACTGATTTTGAGCACAGCTCTTTATTATACACTTAGGTTTGTTCATTAACATTTACTAAGTGAGCCGGGCTTGGTGGCGAACGCCTGTAATCCCAGCACTTTGGGAGACTGAGGCAGGAGAATTGCGAGTTCAAAGCCAGCCTCAACAAAGGCGAGGCACTTAGCAACTCAGTGAGACCCTGTGATCCTCCTGCCTCAGCCTCCCAAGTGCTGGGATTACAGGCGTGCGCCACCGCCTGGCCGGAACAATACCTTTATTTTATTTATTTATACGTGGTGCTGAGGATTGAATCTTGCCAATGCCTCATATATGCTAGGCGGGTGCTCTACCACTGAGCCACAATCCCAGTCCCTATCCTCATTTTATAGGTGAGGAAATTAAGAATAAGAGATGAGGATTCACTTCAATCTCTGCATTCTTGCCATTATATTATTCTGCTTCTGAAAGAGTGGGCAATTAACACCATTTCTTTCATTGTTAAGTTAGCTTTCCTTGAGGCTGAAATTTCCCTTCTTGTTCTGCTATGGACAACATAATCCATTCTTAAATCTTCAATAACTAGAACTCTCTCTCAAGTTTTATCTCTATTCCAGACTTGTCTACTCAGTTCTCCCCCTTTATGTCGGATAGACTAGTTGAATTCTCCATTTGATATCCCAGATTGAACTACCAGCTTTTCCTTCTCATGCTCTACACACTTGTTCAAGCCTTCATCCTCAGGAGCAAACTGATAACCACTGTTCTAAATCTGTTACTTAATCTAATCCTTACAGTATCCCTGTAATATAGATTCTGTCCTTCTCCTGACCTTACAGGTAAGAGGTTAAATAGCTTTTTCCCAATCAGATAGGAAATAGCAGAGTTGGGTTTTAACACAAAGGCTCCTTCTACCATGTTCCAGACACCATAAGCAGCACAGACAGTTCTGCCCCACTCATCCACTGTCAACACCCAACACAAGCTGTTATTTCTCACCTCTACTACTTCAGTAGCTTAAGTGATCTTTCATATCCACACCTTGCTTGCTTTTATTATTATTAAAGTTCTGGCCAGGTGCAGTGGTACACACCTATAATTCCAGCAACTTGGGAGGCTCCCACTTTCTTGGGACATTAAGGTAGGAAGATCAGATCACAAGTTAGAGGCCAGCCTGCATAGTTTTGTGAGACACTGTCTAAAAATAAAATTAAAAGGGCCAAGGATCTAGCTTGGTGATAGAATGGTTGCCTAGCATTCATAAGGCCCTGGGTTCAATTCCCAATACTACAGAAAAGAAAAAAATGCTGCTTTTGCCTAGAATACTTGCCCATTTTAATGTCTTTGACCTTTCCAAGGTAGCTATATCATCTCTTCTGCAGAAGTTTCCTCTGTGTTCCTGGGCTGGGGACATAGCTTGGTTGGTGGAGTGCTTGCCTTGCATGAACAAGGCCCTGGGTTCAATCCCCAGCACACACACACCCCACCCCCCCACACAAATTCTCTGTTCTTTAGGTTTCCAATACAATGAGCATGAAGGGAATCCCCCTATGTTCTTTGTACTCTCCCCAGTTCCTAGAAGTGAGTAGGGACTCAATAAATATATGAATAAGAAACGTAGGGCAAGGTGAGGAGATATCACCTCTCCCCAATGGTGTTTACGATTTAATATTTTGACTAGACGTCTAAATGTATAGGTTTAGTCCTGTTAGTGGGATGAGAATTTTTTTAAAAATCAACAATAAATTACTTATTGGTAATAAGTGCT